>JAANDG010000071.1:0-377226 GCA_036852015.1 Pelodera strongyloides | reverse complement strand
TCCAGTTCTCAGGGACGATTTTCATTGAGAGGATATTGTTGAACAACCTGCAAACCGCGGATAGAGCGGACTTCGGAGCGTACTTGAGGAGATCAATGGAAATGCCATCATTGCCAGGAGCCCTGTAATTAGGCATTCTCTTCAAAGCATGTTTAACCTCGCTCTCCATGAACTCCGGCACGTCCTCATTCACTTCAATGCACTCATTCACTGATTTCGGAACACGCTTCTTCGAAGCATAGAAATCTTTGATGATATCGGCAATATCCTGGATCTTGGTCTTCAAAGTACCGTCTTTGTCCATCACGGCCACAGTTGCCTCCTTATGCAAGGAATAGCGTTGGCGTACTTTCTTTATGGACATAAGACGCTCGGCCGCTTCGAGAGCTTTAACCTCGTTAAAGCTCGTATAGTCTGCTTCAACCATCTTTCGTAGGTCGCGACTGAGGCTGAGGACCCTGATGTAGCCTTTTTCGTCTCTCACGGATCAATTCAATGGTCTTCGACGTCAGTCTTTCTCTAGGATGAGCACGAGTGACCGGCCTTGCCTCAGCTGATGCCCTCGCCAGTTCCCGGCTCAGTTCGGAGTACGACTGAGGTGAACCGTACCTCGACCAGTCCACTTGGTTCATTATAGCACGGGCTAGACCCGGATCAACGTCTCCACGCCTGAGGGCTCCTTCTGACTTACAAACCAAGTTGAGATGACTGACCAAGCGTGATCTGAACTTGAGCCCCAGCTTCTACCGACGATCTTACAGTCAACGACCGCGTCGTTGCAAAGGACATAGTCCAGCTGTTTTTGCACCTTCGGGCTCTCCACGTCCAAAGTCTACGTTTTCGTTGTTGGAACATGATGTTCAACACGTACAAACACTGACTTTCCGCAAAACTGCTAGCCGTTGACCACGGTCATTACGGGTATCTGCAGCGTAGTGCCCGTACGTCTCCCCATCGTCCCGGACCGATGGCGCGTTGAAGTCACCGACGACACGCTGACATGTACGACTGTTCGTCGTCTCGCTCAATGTCATCATAAAGCTCCTCACGACCTCGTCGTCATACTCGCAGGTGGGAGCGTATACGTTAACAACGGTGAATGTCACACGTTCACTCGCCATGAAGGACCGCCACAGGCGGGCTGACTGCTCTCTATCGCTGACATATGGCAGGTATTCTGGGGGACTATGAAGCCCACACCGCCAGACCTCGACCTCTCCTCTCTGGCTCCAATGAGCACACGGTGGCCACTGTGCCAGGTCTTGCACTTGCTCTCCTTGGACCGCGTCTCTTGGATAGCAACGATGCCAGCGTTCACACTATCGAGCTCGTCGATCAACTGATCGACTTCAGCGTCCTTGTGCAGCGTACGGGCGTTAAACGTATATATATGAAAATAGGAAAAATTATGGTTTTTTTTAGCGAAATTCAGTCGAGGCACAGGTGCAGCACAGCAGCACCCTTTATTTAACTTCATTCAGGGTACGGTAACGTTGCGCCGAAGACATTCTGGGGACGGCTTTTCGTAATTCTTTATGGCCTGATTGGAATACCTTTCACCCTTCTCGCCATTGCTGATATGGGAAAATTTCTGTCGGAAATCATGTACGGAGCGGCAAAACATATCAAACAGTGGAAGAAGTAAGCTTTATATTCTAGTCTTCATTTGCGGTACTGTCTTTTTGCTAGAGGCCGAGTACGCATGCTTCAAGTATGTGTAGTCACAATTAACGTACGATATTACAGAGAATATGGCAGTTTGAAAGTACACACGTACACAGTCACCCATCTAAAACCTGTCCTAAAAAAAAGAAGATAAAAACTTGGTGAGTGATCCTTCAGGGAAAAATAATTTTACCACAGATTATAAATCAATTTCAGGCGTGCAATGCGTGCTATCCAATCAAAGACGCCGTTCAGTGGATCGCAATACGATTTTAATAAATTAAACGGAACAGGCAAGAGTAGTATTACTCCGATGAGTGAGAAGACGACGAGCCTGGAGGATATAGTGAAGGTGGAACAAGGAGACGCAGGCGATGAGAAGGTGAGATGGAGGTCGTGTGTCTTATCGTCAAACAGAATCCAAGCAGTGCAGTAATACATAGTAAGACAGTGTGGCCAACTTCAACCCCGACGCTGTTGAAGTTGGCCAACCTGCTCGAGAAGCCGATTTATCTCCACCAGAGTCAGAGTTACCTAAGTAAGCTCAGGTCGACTAGGTCTATTGTCTAGGGAATTAAGCGGCCAATCGTTCAAACGGTTTAGTTCAGAAAAGAGGAGGATTGGTACAGGCATACTTTCCTCTTCCCTCCTGTAGGTTCCAATGGGTACCAATTTCTAAGCTGTGACAAGTTCCAGGACACTGCGTCTGTGACATCCGAAGACGATTTGGACGATGGACAGGCTCTCCCGCTTTTTATTCTATTCATCGTCTACATCGCATTCGGTATGCTTGCTTGCCATGACTTTGATATTTGTTCAATGTTCAATCCCATCCTTGGCAATGTAAATCTTGCTGCAATCAATTGTTTTTGTTCTATACGTTACTTTGTTTCCCATCATCGGTTTCTCTTCCGTGAATAAATCAGAGGCGACAGTCGCTAGACAGTTCTTCAGAAGTATTTTCAAAAGACAGGAGAGCACCTATGCCCATACAGTCCATATCGTCATCGTAGCGGAGTTACTTTACTACAGTAACTCATTTAAAACAATATTGTTTTTCAGGCGGTTTCCTTCTTTGTTCTTATGAACCCGATATGGACTTCTTCAAGGCCGTTTACTTCAACTTTGTCACGTTAACCTCAATCGGGCTGGGAGATATTGTGCCGAGAAGGTGAGGCAATTGACTGAATAAAGAATTGTTGGAATAAAGAAAAACGACCAAACCTTGATAAACAATACTTTGAGAAAGGACCGATAAGCCTGAAAATATTAGGGATAGAACTGAACAGCTTACGATGCTCACAGCATGTTAAAAGAAATTAAAACAACACGTAAAGGAGTCTAAGTTATACTATTCTATGTATAAAAATATAACAAAATTAAATTAAATTAGATAACATCTGAAAATATTAGGAATAAGATAAATAGGATTATAAGATATGGGAGGGTCACCTCGTTTCGACCCCTAAGTCATAGACGAGGATTTAGCCACCGGGGAGGGGTCATAGTCAGTATGATGCCCCGGTGGTTTGTAATATAATAATAACTACTGACTAGAATTAAATTCTAAGAGAATGACTGAGGATATGTGAAAGAGAAAAGTGAAAAAGAGTAGTGTCATTGGCCCCTCCTTGCTCACTCATTGTGGGTAGCGTATGTACTTAAGATAGTGTGGATGCAAGGGAGGAGTTAGAGATGAAAAGAAATGCGTTGGTATGACCATATCCGGTGTTACTTAACAAGTTGACATGAGGTCAGGGTAGAGACGCATAGTATTTGATAGGACTAATGTATGCTGGGTAAAAAAAATAAAGTAAGGATCTAATTTGTTCAATCCATTTACATAGCAACTTGGGAGAAGATCCATATTTGTGGGATACAATAGGGTACCGATTATAGCCTTTTTGAATGTATCTAGTACAATAGAAGACGGGTACAAATTTTTGTGTAATTTGTGAGCTAATTCGATTACTTTGATCTTAAAAAGCAAGATATCAGATGTACATCTGTTGATTCTGAGAATTTCTCCTAGAATGCAGTTTATCTTGATAAAAGGGCATATTTGAGTGTCAAACATAGGAAACCTATTAACTTCGAACGAATAATCATCGGTTTTGTTGTATAGGTTAATGTTCCATTTATTTACGTTTCTTGTGAGATACAGGTCTAGAAAGGCAGCCTCACTATCTTTTTCGTTAGCCTTTTCAAGAATTAGTGTGGCCGGATATATACGGTCCAGAGTTTGTAGTATACTATCCTCGTTATATAACATAACAATGTCATCCATATATCTCCTAACACATAACTTAAAGTGGATGTTATGATTATTAGCTAACTTCAGATATTTAAATTCCAACATAGAGAGTGTTAAGTCTGCAAGAAGTGGTGAAGCGTTTCCGCCTTGTGGAACACCTTTGATTTGATGAAAAATTTTGTTTTGGAATATCAAATAGCTATTTTTGACAATATAGCGAATCAGATGTTTTATTTGGTTCTTACTGTAACAAGACTTCGCATCTGTGTCTGTATAGTAGCATTTCATATATCCGACATTAAGAAGTTGTTTTCCAGTAAAGTATGTTTTACATTTTTTTAATCGTTTTGTGAACCTAATTATCTCATGATGACCTGATTAGTTGTGAAATAAATGCACATTGATTTCAGTGAGACTTTCATGGCGGTAACCATCGTGTACATCGCTATTGGCCTAGCACTAACAACGATCGCTATAGGTAAACACATTCTTTAGGGCTCTGCCCCTTCCTTTTAAGCTTTAAAGGGAATATGTAGGCACTCAAAATGAGTAAAACAACTGCGAAACTATAGTTTCCACACCAGACATGAATTTAAGTAGGCGACTGAATATGTAAATTCGAATATTCTCATTTGCATGCAAATATGTCGCTGTTGCATGCTATATGCCGATGTATGCACACATATGCAAAATTTTTTGCTCCATCAGCACTGCCGTGTAAGCCAGGGGGTCAAGCAACGCGTTTACTATGGAAAAGATGAACTTTGAAAATTATTTTCTTTTAAATGGGAAACTTTTAACAATTTTTGTTGTTGTTTCCTTAATGAGGAACACACATTCTATTAATACAGCTTAACTTCAAAAAGGGCATACATATTCCCTTTAATAGAGTCTGACTGGTGGTTATTTGCTGCAAACTCGTAAATAACTCAGCAACAAAACCCTTGAATTGCCAGTGGGAAATTAAATACGTTTCAACAAATAAAGATAAGTAAGCTGAACAAGTGATAAGACAATGTGTCGCAGAAGGTTAGATTTACAATTCGCCACAAAATTCCTGATCAGGGCCCTTTTATGGCTCATTTCTACTATACGGAACCTTGTGTAATTGATTGTAGTATTTGGTTCATAGAATCTTAAATCGAATTGCTAGCCCCTTTGGAATATTTGCATATGATAAGCAAATCCTATGTAACCTATGCTAATTTTGTACGATCGTCCACGGCAATCGTACAAAATTAGCATAGGATACATAGGATTTGCTTATCATATACAAATTTTCCAAAGAGGCTAGCATTTCGCTTTAACATTGCTTATGCCAACGTTTAGATATAGGCTTTAACCAATTACATTAGGGCCACAGTTTAGATATAAGTTTTAGCCAATTACATTTAGATATAAGTTTTAGCCAATAGGCTTTGGCCAAGTGCTTACATTAGCCCCCTGGGGGGGGGCTGTTTTTGAACTAGGATTTAGTTCAGAATATGTATACTGATCTTCGTTATTCTTAACTTTCTGGAGATTTTTCTCAGAAATTGCCGCCGATACGCTGAAAAAGTTGCACTACTTCGGACGGAAAATTGAAAACGTGGCTAATGTGCCTATATGGTTCGGTGGCAAAAAGTGAGTTTTTGTTTTGTCAAAAGTACAACGAACTATTGGATACTTCAGGTTGGGAACTTTCGTTGTCACAAAGAAACACAAGCGCCTTTAATTCCATCTAGTATATGGTTCCGCACATAGGTCAGAAATACGTATATCAGGCTCAGACTTAGGCTTAGACTTAGGCTTGCGTATCCAGTATATGCTTCTGTACGTAGGTCCGAAATTGGCATATCAGAACGCCTATTTCTTTTTCCTTTCTTCATTGGCCTTCGACGTCTGTCCTTCTCCTTTCATACAACCTTGATTGGTGTCGTTCATGACCAGTATTATCAGTTTATATCTTTAGAAGAACTAATTTCCCTTCCAGATTAACAATGAAACAACTGGTGCGAAATCTGGGCGACCAGTTCAATTTACCGACCACTGTGATAAAAGACCTCGATTTGGATACGTTTGTTGATAACGCTATCAAGGTGGAAGCGGGCGAGATTGAGACGCTTAGGGTAGGTGGAATAGTTGAAAAATACTACTAGTCAGTAATAAGTAATAAGCACATCAAAATGGTTGCAAAAGAAAAGCTAGTCAATAAGTTTTTTTCAAAGTTTTGAAAGTTTAATTTTACCTCTGTGTGGGATGATTATTTGCAGGCCATATTCCTTACAAAGCGAGAAATATATTTATAATCTTTTTTCCCTGAGCAACTAAAATGGTTCGTAGACATTCATTTGTACATAGAACTTCCATTATGATTGAGGAAACTCCACACTTAGCTCCATTGGTTTTTGTATAATGTGTACCCTTTTTATTCGTTTCGCTTTCTTCATATTTGTGCTACTGTTGCTTTTTTACTCGACAAAACTGTTCGTTGCATATATTTTTCCCATGAATTGTATGTGTACGTAATAAATTATTAATCTTCAGCCGCCTCCCTATGAGCCCGATGACGATGTGGATGCTGACTATGCAGATGGCACAGAAGACGAATTAGGTTTGTATTTATTCACTCTAGTCATGTAAATAGTAATTCAGTAAGATTAATTGAGTGAGTAATTAAGGCATTTTCTGGATATAAGCTGGACTTTGGAAGATAAAATGTCAACGAAAAATTGTTCATAGAGTAATCCATTTTGGGAGAAGGAGAATTTAATGAATATAAAGAATCTGCACGTGCTGAGAAAAAAATAGAATGCTTATGGCATGCGTTCTCGATGCTGTTTAGAGTTTGCTGTTTTTTTTAGTTGTTTACTATGTATGTAGAAAAACTCACAAATCACCGTGTTCGGCAAAAAGGCAAAAAAAATTCTGTAGTGTTTACTTTACTGTAATCATAGTACCGTGTAGTGCAAAAAGATTAAAGCCATAGTGATCGTACTACAGTAGAAAATTGGTGCTATAACAGTAGGCTGAAAAAAGCTTCAAAAAAGAGTAGAGCTAAATTGACTGTGCTGCTTTGACAATAACTCTACAATAGCTTTTCAGATAAAACCAATCAGCTTTTTCTTTTAAAGGAAGCGTAAAACAATAAAGTTTGGCTTTGGCGGCATGTGCGGTGGTGTGTGTAGCTGGGACAGTCCTTTCAGAGAGCCGTGTTCTCGGAGCTTCGCGTCCCAGAAAGAAGGCCTCCGTTGCATCCTCGCTTCGCTCTGCCCGCGTGGCCCCATCGCCCACTGGTTCCGGAAGCGTCCCAGGACCATGTCGTCTCCCGCCCCCTCCCAGGCGACCCACTCCCCCGCAATTACGGCCTCCTAAGCCTCAAGCTCCACCTGAGCCGACTTCCCCTCAATAAGACCCGTAGATCAAATCAATTTATTTGTTGACGTGTGTATTTCCAAAAAAACATTGATCCTTGTTGCACTGTAGATGTGTGGAAGTGCGACCCAACACCAGAGCCGAGTCCCACACCTTCACCAGAACCACCACCTGAGCCACCACGGGAACCCACACCCGAACCACCAAAGGAACCAACTCCAGAGCCGACGCCCACCCCGCCAAGGACGCCGACACCTGAGCCGACCAAGGAGCCAACTCCGGAACCGAGCCCGCCACCCAGGACACCGACGCCAGAACCTGAACCTCCGCGGGAACCTACACCAGAACCTGTGCGGGAGCCGACTCCCGAACCTCCCCGGGAACCAACCCCGGAACCCCCGAGAGAGCCGACTCCTGAACCGGAGCCCGAACCTGAGCCAGAAGAGGTGAGATATACCTTATCGTTGATTTTCAAAATTGTTTTTATATAAATATATAAATACTTAGTTTTTATGAACATTTGGTAAAAGCGTATGTAAGTGATTTGTATATTGGGCGCCTTAAAGGGACAGGCCAGCAAAGTAAACCTATATTTACGATTTCGTCTTAATTTTTATTAAAAGTGTTTATTACAGTATATGCAAACCAAATTTTATCGACATTCACCGGGAACTTCTTCCGACGAGCGCATCCACAAAATGTATACCGTTGCCTGGCCCTTCCTCTCGTTGTTGATCCGCTCTGGTTGTCTGCTCTCTCGGTTTTTTTCTCTGGCACCTCTTTATTGAGCATACTCTCTCATGCGTAATTTTGTAACTGTGTTATAACACACGAGAAGTAAAAGAATTATTAGGACTAAATTGATGCAAATACGGTACCCTTATGGGCTGGGCTCGTCGTAAAAAAGTTCCCCGGGGTGAATGTGGATAAAAATTAGTGTGTATATATTGTAATAAACGCTGCTAATAAAAAATAACATGAAATCGTAAATATATGTTTATTTTGATGGGCCTGTCCCTTTAATGACACTGTGTTTATAGTACCTTTATTTTTTTTGAAACAAAACCATAAAGGGAATAACAATTAAAGATAAAGGACACGGAAACTCATGAGGACGTTGAGGCTACGATATCGGTATAAAACAGAGATTTGCCTACGATTGTTTTAGAATGCGCTTTCTTTTGTTGCCTTGACTTGAAGCTACTCTGAACGACTTGCAAATTATCGAAGGCTTTGCTAAAACTGTAGCCCTTTCTATCTGCAGTTTCCCTTTTTCTCTTCTTTCTCTCTCTCTTTCTCTGTCTCTCTTTCCCTCTCTTCACATTAGGTGATTATGTGCCTTGATGTTGGTGAACCAGATTTCTACAGTATGATGCTTATCCTACGTTTAAATACCCGACCCAAATCGAGTTATAATTCTATCGTTATTTTAGGAACAAGTCCTTCTCTCCGAACGAAAGCAACCAAAAAGTGAGTTTTACATTTGGTATTTTGAAATCGGTGTTGAAGAAACATTTACCAAAACAATGGAATAAATACAATAATAAGTTAAATTTAAAAAATGCTGGCTTTATTCCTTTGCAACAATATTCCAAATGCAGAATGTCAAATCTCATTGCTAATCAAATCGGTTATCTGTTTCCGTTTATATGTTCGTTTTTAACTTTCATCCTCGGATGCACACCTTTTGGTGTATTTAATAAATAAATAAATAAAAAAGATGCAGGCCGACAACGTTGACGAGTATTGTTGCCTGCAAACTGACTGAGAACCTTTAAATGTCTAAAGTCTAAACTAAGGGCTCTACAGTTAAAGGCTTTCTAAAGTACACGAAATTAAGAAATTAAAATTAATAAATTAATCAGTGGCATACTACATCTACAAATACACAAACGTAAAACCACGTAAGTTGATGAAGCGTATTTAACGTTATTTTTAATCACATTGATATGGTGTAAATCTGTATTTTATGCCCGCGTTTGTAGTTTGGGACATTTTTCATTATTTCATTGTTGTATCTTTTAGCAAAATAATATTTTTGAATGTGGTTATGATGTCGAATGCGGCATGAGAGTTTTTCAATTCAAGTAAAATTTTGGGTGTTCTTTGATCTGATATAGTGCATCTCACTCATGGACTCATGGTCAGCAGCAGCATATATGTGCATTTTAAGAAAATAGTAAAAGTCATTAGGTTAGTTATTATTTGTATAAAGTAATCCACTTTAGAAAGACAGCTAACCGCTGCTGAATTGGCCGCTCAGAAACGAAAAGCTTACAGTGAGGATGCATGGAAAAGATATCAAGAATACCAAAATGTACGTTTCAATTGGATTACTTTATGAGATGTTTGGTATGTAGTTCGATGGTGACAAAATGCTCTCTGATTGTCTTTATTGCATTCGCAATAGTATTAATATATATGCTTTTTCCCTCGTTTTTGATGTGCATTTTTTTCTTACAATTGGTTTGATAAGGTAAAGAGTGAATAATATTTTTGATTTACATGAACAACACTAAATGCGTGAGGAACAACACATGTATATTTGATTAATTATCTTTATCTTTATCTTTTATTAACACCGTGTCGGCCTTTGGCTTTTTTCAGTCATCACGATACTCCTGAATACCGGATTAATTGAATAATTTCCTTTAGCAATGGAAGAAGTTCCGTCAGACCAAGAATCCGCCCCGACCCACGTCGAAACCTCCCACGTCAAGCAGTTCGAAGAGCTCGAATCCCATGAGCACATCCTCGTGAGTTCCAGTTATATTTTCAGTTTCAGTATCTCACCAGTAAAAATCTGGAATTGCTATTTACTAGGCTTCTGACTTGCTTTTCAACTGGAATTGATAACTTATTTCATCTTGGATAATCTGGGATGCATTGTTTTAATAATCTATTACGCCACAACGGTGCGCACGAAAATGTATAATTAAAATATGAAATACATTTAAGGCAACGAAACGGTAAATGTGCACAGGTAAAAAAAGCACATTTCAAGTCTTTCAGGGCCGACAGGCTAAATGTGAGTGATAATTGTACAGGGCACTGTCATACAAAAAAATCTATCGTTCTTTCAGCTCGCGACCAGGTTCCTCCGCCAGTTCGCGGCCATCGCGGCGCCAATCCGGTGCGAATACTCCCGAGAGCACACATACCAGTTCGTCAAGGCTATCATAACATGGACATTCGTGATATGTGGTTGTATGGGAAGTATCACACCTTAATCCTCGCTCACTTCCTAAGCCTATGTCTAATAAGGGAATGATGATGGATCATTATGCAGTTAGCAAATTATGTCTCATTGTAGAGTTTAAAAATATATATAGATATATATATATATTATTATATAAATACTAATTATTATATATTATATATATATATCGCTCATAACTCATAACTCTTCAATCGCCCATAGCTGCTTGTGTTGCTTCGAAATTTTTAATTTTATCGCTTCCATCAGAATGAAAAACTCTTCAATGTGAGCTATACCGTATTTGCTGACTTTCTAATGACCCATTGCCTATTCCTAAGCACAAACGTACTCCTAATCGAAAGCGTAAGCTCCTGGTTTGAGTACGCATGAAGCCAACGGAGAACAACAGTCTTACAATTAGAGCTTCTGAGTTCTGAATATGGGGCTCGGTTTTACGCCATCTACAGTGTTGACAAGTTTACACCTAACTGATCTATGAAATTCGTATGGGTACTGGTATGGATTAATGTTGTTCGAAATACACACGTTTTGCATTGATTGTCGAGTCTGATTGTATTTATCATTTAATTCTTCTTCTTTGATTTTACATTGCCTTTTAATATCTTACCATTGGTCAACAATTGCAGTAGGGGTCAACACTAAGTTTGGCTTGAACAACGTTTATACCTATAAAGACCTCGTCAAGTCACAATAAGCACGTATCGTCAAGAAAATCATTAGCAATCAAAGAGGCGTGCCCATTTTTTTCCTGCACTTATAATTGTGTTATTGTCTCTGTTATCATACTTGGCGATTATCAGTGTATTACTTATATTATGTTGCATTATTTTACATTGCATTAAGCTCCCATTTTCCGGTATATTCACCACCTAGTCGCATTATCATATTGATCTCGTTGTGTTGTATCTCAAACAGTCTGATTTGATTTGATACTAAATAAATGATTTGTCATTTTATTACTTTATCTCTACATATATTGTGTTGTCTCGTGCTTTGCATGATTTCAGGTTCCAGTGTTCCAGCCGTTGGTAATATCTTACGATTATGTGTCCCAGTTCCACACTTTTTAGTTGTATATTTTTGGTTGTATATTTGTATTGGTTGTATTTGGTTGAATTTTGGTTGTATATTTGTAGCTACATTTTCGTATTTTTGTGGGATGTTTGTTGTTCCTAATGATGGAGTAAGCCGAAACCGGTCGAATAAAACGTAGAAGAAATAGGTAGAATCATAAAAATACGGCAATACATTGACAGGAATGCTTTATTCATGCAGCGTGAAGTATGGCCTTTGGCTTCGAACGTGGAATGTTACGAAGGAATTTTGGAACATCCGCGGATTTTCCTTGACAGGGTTCTAGACAATCTACACCCAAAAAAAAGGTAAATTTAAATTTTTATTATGCATTATGAGGTTTAAATTGAGCGTTGCTTTGAGCTTTAATGATTTCCGTATTTCCTTCATAAGTCTTTTCTGTGTCCTTCTGTGAGGTTTTCACCATTGGCACGTTGAAATCCCAGTCCGCTGAAAGAATTTACATGACTTCTCTTTTTTTATGAATTTTATGATAGTGCAAAATGGTATACAGACAGAAATAAGATAAAGTGATAGGGTGGGGGAAGAAAGTGGGAGACGGGGACATTTTAAACGGCGGATTTTTTAAATGTATTTTGGACATCTGCATTCCAAGATGTTGTTTGTGAATATATATAATTAAACTACAAAGTCGTGCCTTATCGCGCGGCTATTTGCGTATACACTGTATGGGAATACATCTGCCAGCGTATCCGCATCCGGAAAACCGGATGTTACACAGCTTTGAGGTTGATCTCAACTCACGTATGATCTTTCCTCGTCCGCTTTCGTCTGTAGTATCTTTGTTGCGCGTGTTCTCATTCTGATCTTTGTCGTCATCCGCCTCCGCACACTTTTTGATCACTTGCTCAAAAGCCTTGAGACTGTTGATCGTCAGCTGCTCCTCGTCAACCTCTTGGACGAGTTCCGGTGATAACACCGAACCTAAATACCCAAGCGCTATGTGCAAATTGTGTGCCCCTTATGTGCATTTCCGGCATAGAAACGCCTATTGCTGACGACGCACTGAGTGATCGTTGCGCAGGTGTTTCATACTCAGTATTCATAAAAAATTTCGCGGCGATTGGTTTACCAATTTCGCAATTTGTTCATGAACCCTTTGTTTCTGTGCCTAATCTTCCTCACAAGGTTTGTTGGGAGCCATATCCTTACTGATCGATGGTCTCGCAATTGTCACGTCCACATCGTGAGATTTACGTGGTCCGCCTAGGGACCACTCCACGCTGTCCGGCTGTTTGCTGCAAGAGAATAATTTAATATTAACAAAGTATATTGATAGTATAATACTGTGTTGATGTCATAGACTACTAAACGTCCTAAACGCTATATTCTACTGTGTCTGTTTAGCATTCTTCTGGGAAAAATGTCTGTGCTGGGAAAAATCATAATAAAGGGCACAGACTTTTTTTAAGACATACTGCCCTGTTCGTTATTCAACTTAAAAAAGCCAGCAATAGCTATAAAAGAAGGGAAAGCGTTCTAGAATAATAAGACATTAAACCCTAATTAAACGTAAAACTTACTAGATTGAGTCGACGTGAATCGAATTTGACCTGAAATACTAGCGGAATGTGGTTACAATGTAGCCGAATATAAGATGAAATATATTGCGGTCTCATAGTTGCAAACATAAATAGGTTTTAAACCATATATGCGGTAAAGCGTAGCGAAGTTAGGTTACGGTGGGTTGCGTGCGTTATTGAAAGTACCTACCTCCGGAAGCCTATATCGCGAAGTTTTGTGGGTATCTTCGGAATGCGGTGCCGCAACGATCCGACGACGTTGCGGCCGCCGTCCGCGTTCGACGCCGCGGATTGTCGCCGCGATTCGCTTCGCGCTGGCGGTATGCTAAAAGTAAACAATTCGTTGTAGATACGTTGACTTCAACCCTTAGTTAAAACGATTTCTTTACCGGCATCCCCATTTATGTATGGTAAATGAGCTCAATTGGGCTCGATTTTTTATTCTAAGCATGCTCATTTGTTCAAAGTGCATGCATGTATCTGTATGGGAATGCAGTTATCCAAAATCAGTTTTTAAAAACCTGCTGCTATGTCGCTTTAAAGGGACAGGCCCATCAAAGTAAACCTATATTTACGATACGTCCATAGTGACTATCAAGCATTTTTATTACAATATATACAAACTAAATTTCACATTTATTTGCCATAGAAAACTTTTTTCCGATGCGCTCTGCTCAAATGTATACCGTAAAGCCGCAAATATCCTTGTCGTCAATGCAAATTTATCGTGAAATTATAATGCGATTAAAATTTGCATATATAGCTTTGAAATCTGCAGTTTTATGGTATACATATGCGTTGAGCGCATTGGAAAAAAGTTGTCTAGGGCGAATAATGGTGAAATTTAGTTTGTATATATTGTAATAAAAATGCTTGATAGTCATTATGATCGTATCGTAAATATAGGTTTATTTTGATGGGCCTGTCCCTTTAACAAAAGTGTATTTTCTTACTCACGTGACATAAGATGTCGATCCAACTAGTTCATGTATTTCGGGTTTACTTTCGGGATATAAATCGGGAGGCGAGAATTCCTAAAAAAAATTCTTTTTTTTGTTTGTGCTTCGAGTAAAACTCTGGATTTACCAAATTGATCAAATTGATTAAATAGATCTAGGTCGATAACGTCCCAGATCAGCATTGCGCTATAGGAAAAATATTTGTTTTAGAACCATGTTCTCTTCAAAGTTTCGTTTCTTGCGCTTCATACTTACAAGCATTTTTAGTGACATACATATGCAAAAGAGCGCGCTAGTTTCTGCTAGATAGAATTCGTGTTATAAATTCGCGATGACGAATAATTTGAGCCCAATACTAAAGAAAAAAAGAACACATTAGTAATTATCCTAATTGTATCACCTTGAATGCGTCCATTCGAAGTTCTGGCGCCACGTCGTAATTGTCATCAACGATAGCCATTCCAGTCTAAATTAGCAAGAAGTATGAAAATATTAATATTATTTGGCAAAGGGGTAAATCTAGGACCTGACTGAGGGTCCTAGCATTTCTGAATTCAACATGTTAACTATAAGTTTCTTCCATAATTTCAAATTTCAAGACACAAAGAGAATTTCAAGACACTTCCACGTACTAAAGTATTAGCTACCGCGGCAGTCATAAATGCTATATAAATGCTACAAATGAGAGCAAAAATATATATAATTAGTTAATATGAAATCTCACCGCAATATTCTTATCGATTAAAAAATTGCACTCGAAATCATCATCATCTTCTCCCATTGGGTTCAATAAGGCTTCAGCCACCTGTAAGGTTAGCTGTTCGATATTTGGTTATTTATTTAAGATTAGCTATGCGATTTTTAGATGAGGGCCAATGAGACCCTGCCTGGAAGACATCACCCCGGTAGTACATTGGAACAACAACCTGGCAAGGTTTCATGATAGCTCTATGTCTATGGGAGAGGACCAGGGGCCAATCAATACCAAGGAGACTAGGACCAGGAGCTTACGGATTGGTAAGCGATATGTTTGAAGTTTGAACGTTTGTACTCTGCGACAAGTGCTCGGTCAATTCTTTTAAAACAAGCCTTTTTGATAGAATGTAGAGGTGAACAAGTGAGGAAGTGAAAAAAAATTGAAGAAGAAAAACTCATGACTTGATAAGGCTGGAGCAGAAGTCGGACAGATTGGCTTACTCCCCAGCTGCTGGTAATATCTCGGGTGTTTCGGTTGAAATAAATAAAGAAAAAATATTAAAATGTTGACTTACTCACCTTCATCCAACCAACAAAGAATAGAAACTGGAAACTCGTTGTAACGGGAAAGTACATGTCGATCTGTAAAGTTACTGATAATTAGATTTACGTCTATATAAAGTTACTGATAATTAGGTTTGCGTTTCTCTACAAAACTAACTGTTACTAGTTAATACTGCAGTACTTCGAGGCTTACTGTAAATTTCCCAGCTGATGATTTTGTGTTAAACTAAATTTTAATTTTGATATTTCTTTTGTACCGTTTTTAGACCACCAATATGATTATTTTTGGAATTCTTGTAGATACGATACAATAGTCAAAATTCAGTCAGATTTTCCTCTTGGCCTAGATTACACGATTACAGCTTATACGCTTGATTTATTCATATACCGTAGGTAGACTAACTTATCCCTATTGGAATTACCGTAGCTGTAACTACAAACTGACCGGCGACCTGTGATCCTCGTCTCCTCCTAGCAAGAATTGCCTTGATACAAGACAAATAATAAAATAGACCCGGACAGCCAGAAACACGACCTTAACATTTTCATGGTAACATATATTAAAGGGATAGGTTCATCTCAAATCACCCCTCCTTTTATTGTTTTTATTTATAATAGCACAAATATCATTCACAATGAAAATTAAATCAATCACAGAACAATACGACTCGCAGAAGAAGCTTCCTTTATTGGAAGCTACTTGATCGGAAGCCAAAATCGAAACACAAAAACTAATACCGTATACAGATCGCGGGGGCTAATGGCAATTAGCCAAGTTACAAACTACACTCGGCAGGTCATTATTTTCCACGGCGTGTATCATTTAATTCGCTCTTGGCTAATTGCCATTAGCCCGCGCGATCTGTGTACGGTATTAGTTTTTGAGTTTAGATTTTGGCTTCCGATCAACTAGCTTCCAATAATGGAAGCTTCTTCTGCGAGGCGTATCGTTCTGTGATTGATTTAATTTTCATTGTGAATGATATTCGTGCTATTATCAGTAAAAACAATAAAAAGAGGGGTGATTTGAGATGAACCTATCCCTTTAAATATAAATATAAGACAATAAATAATGCGGAACAGGATTGAACCTTGCATAGTCTATAAATATATGTCTGGCATAAGGCATAAGTAAACGCATAAGTAAACGGCTGTAGTTATTTATGGAGAATATCTTTAGAAATTTAGAAACTTGAACATTTTTAGCCTAAAGTTGACTTTGTATCTGTAGTATCCAATAAACTCTTATGAGGTGAAAACCCTACTTGTGGATAGGCTAGCGGTACAGGCACCCAGTCGTAATTGCAAAGTATATGGAGCCCAGTGCGATAGGCCTTTATTTCCTAAATTAACTTTTCGATGACACACTTTAGTTGTGCTTTTATATTTTGTTTCATTTTCGTTTGAATCTTGAAGCCCGGCCGGTTTTTTGAAACACATAAATAAATACATATTTACGCTTCAAGAGTGTACAATACCACCCTTGCACCAACACATCCGAGCATTCTTATTCAGCTTATGCAAATGAACATAAATTAGAATAAAAAATCGAGCTAAATTCGAGTAACTCAGCATAAACACGTAGGAATTCAGTTGTCCACGATGCGTTTCAAAAACCGGCCGGTATTTCGCTTTAATCTATTTCCAATGCTTGGAAATAGATTCCAATGCTTCCGTATGCCATGGCGTTATGGTAAACTAACAACAACGCGAAATGTGTGGTGCGCGGCAAAAAAGGTTCGCGTACCTCTCGCCGCACACCCTGTGTTTTATTACGAAACGAAATTACATTGATAATATTTTGTAAACTCGGTTCCGACGTTATCTTTCCCTCCTCGCGCATTCTGTAGACCAAAATTGTGGCCCAATTTATTGGCGCCCAATATTTATTGAACGGAATCGGTATTGATTCCAACATTTTGAGCTCTGTATCATGGAGAAAACCTAAATTAGGAAATGGTTATGGTATCAATTTGGCTGTCGTATTATTAGGTAAGCAGCTAGATATAGAATATGATAAACGTATTATAAACCCACATAAACAAGATGTGCGTATGCATAAAGTGATCTATGATTTTTTTTGTACGCAGTGAGGTATGATTTATGTTTAAAGTGATCTTTGCGTTTTTGTACACAGCGAGGACAATCATGCAAAAACCTCCAATTTGTTAAGCTAGCATACCAATGAAGCTACAGTAATGAAACTGAACTACCATACCGTAAATAACGTAAATTGAATTAGTCAGTTTCATTGAATGTCCAATTGGAGACGAACTCCACATATTTGCATACTTTATAACAAAAGTAGAAGAATACTCACCCGCTTTGACAATCGATTCTAATGAAGGAAACCGACGGCGTACACGCATTGATATATCACGGAAGACTAGCACCTGAAGTGGATAAAAAAGGATAAAGTGTACCCCGTTTATCAACCGAAATCCGCAGAAACGTAACAGGGGGTCTCGCAGAGAACGTCTGCATGGAAGTGGATAAGTTCACTTTTAATATTTTTCAAACAATTGTTTACGTGTGTACTTTGTAATACTGAATCGTCATATATGTTTTCACGTCTCCTGAAACACTACGCCTCAGCCTTAGCATAGGGTTACATGTCCATGTTCTCTAAACCCCTCTATAATCCTAAATGCGTAAATACTTCCACTCTTTCACGAAAAAACTCACCTGTGTTAAACAAAGATATCTAATAATTGTTCTTCTATGAAGTACTGTTGAGGGTTCTTTTCCTCGTATCAAACAAGCCACCGTTAGGGCTGTGCTGGAAAAGAGGAAAAGATTTTTTATAGCTCAAATAATGGGGTTTCCATGTTTGCGATTCGCACTTGCGAAAATGACAAACCGCTGTCCATGTTCAAGTCGATGTAAATGACATGGTCCCGCAGCGATTTTGGATCTAGTATGGATCTATTTCAAATAGTATGGATCTGATACACTTTCGCTGCAGGACCATGTCAAACGTGCGATTCGCATGGGTTACGGTAGGCAGTTGACATGCATGTAAAATGACTTGAACATGGACAGCGGTTTGACATTTTCGCAGGTGCGAATCGCATACATGGAAACCCCATAATAAGAATAAATAATAAATCCTTTATGCTTCAAGAGGGAGCGCCTTTATTCAAGGGTGAATATACAGTTTTTCTTCTGACATGTTCCGCAGAGAGCTCTGAATTTTCTGATTGTCGTTTTTGTAGTTGTATTCCCTGAGCTCATGTGCATATCATAAGAAATTTTTCGACTTCTCAAGTTTTGTGAGTCTGACTGTTTGACCCTTTAAAAGACTATAAAATAAAATTTAAACCTCAAAAACTAAAAAAAAATAATGATAATAAACCAACTTTTCTACCCATCCCATATTGTTAAAAATTTGAGTCCATCGTTGTACTACTAAAGTCACAAAGAAACCGAGCATAAACGTAAGCGGAATTCGTTCGATATTTCGGTTCAGATAATAGGCCACTTTTTCGAAATTTCTGAAATTGTGCTCCAATTTTAACACATTTTGATTGGTCGTAGAGCAATCAACGATGAGAGAATGTACCGAATTTACATTTTGTATAGCTCCTTTAGAGGCTAACCACCTTCGTCCTAGTCCTATCTCCTATCATAGTAGACAGATGCATTTGCGCGCGAAAACTCTCTTGCCAAATGCACACTGCTGAAGCTTCTTACAGTCGCCGTAAAAAAGCCCGGAGTGCGCCGGGTTTCCGCCAAAAGAAGTGTAATTCCAAATGGCGCTCGTGGGGCACCCCTTTTGGTTGCGGGGACGGCGGAAAAATGCGTTCTAAATAATGATCATATATCAATAAACGTACTCTTTCTGTTCCGTATCCAGAAACCATTCAGTTCTATAAACTCCGGAGACGATATAATATAGAAAGAGCCAGACGAAAAGCTCCTGATACACGGATTTCCATATGCTTCCACGCCAGCGGAACAGCAACTTGACCCACGTAAATGAACCGACGCTTGAGACCGCCAAGTTATAGGATACAGTCATTTTCGAGCTTCTGTAAGGGATGGATGCTAGTTAGCATAAATTAACATAAAGCCATTGATTTGCAAAGTACAGGTAGAATATACGATGGTATGGTCAAGACATTATATTTGTTACACTAATTTCCTATAGCAATTATAGGTTGTTGGAAAGATAAATTGTATGCAAATGTACTTTGTAGTTAGTGTGATACAGAACTAAGTTATGTCATATCATATTTACGTCGCTGAGGACTTATAAATAATGTTTAACAAATTTACATAGGTTTTTTTAAATTAATTACTTTTTTTATATATTTAATTTGTGAAATTATAATTAGTGGTCACTGGTCACAAGGTTTAATAAATTGAAAAGCTAAGTTGGTCAGCGGAGCAACCGGAACACGCTCTCTAATCGAGGGACAACGATAAGCATCATATGCTAATTTTGACTGAAATGGGTCGAATTCTTCCAAAAATATAAATACGTGAAGATCGGAATTAAATGCACTCGAATTTCGGTACACATACACATAAAAAAAACTTTCCCTTCCGTGAGTGAAAACACAAACAAATACCAACAATAATAGAGCACTTTGCAAGATAAATAACTATTGGCAAACATACCTGAAATGTCTAAAATATGCGAATTGCGAACAAGTTATGCCGCTTAGTGGCTCAGTTTTCAAAAAAATAATAGGAAAATCTTTGTATGTATAGGCTGATTCTGTATATAGGAAGGCATCGTCGCTTTGGTACTCACCACATTACCAACCACCCATCATTAGATAATATTGAGGAGCATTTGGAATTCTAAATATAAATTACCGTACTTTCTATCCAGAAATAATTGTTTAAAGAAATAACGGCAGGTTTTTGAAACGCACGGTGGACGACTACACTCCTATGTATTTATGCTCTGAGGGCTCGAAGCGGATTCGATTTTTTATTCTAATCATACTCATTTGCATATGACGCATGACGCGAAAAAAATATTTTAATAAACCACTTGTTACATCGCTTTAAAGAAAAAATGACTGACAATCAACCAGGAATAGACTTGAAGCAGATCATATGTACTCTTTATATATGCCGCCTGATATCGCTGTAAAGTGCGAATAAGAAGGGAAATATAAGCAATAGAAATTACTGTAATATCGCGCATAAATTTATGTTTCCGAATACAAATCAATGAGCGATACGGATGCGGGTGCTAATTCGATGGCGATTATGTATGAACGTTTTATCATGTGAAGAAACTTCTAGACAAATAATGGAAAGGACAATTCATTTAAAGAGACATGCCGCGTGGTTTTTGAAAGCAGGATGAACAACTGCACTCCCATACGTTGTATGCAAATGAAACTAATTAGAATAAAGTAGCACGTATTTATTTGCATACACAAAATGGGAACTCAGCTTCCGGAATACTTTTCAAAAACCGGATATTGTAACTCTGCCTCTGGACGGTCTGTACTGGGGTAGCTTATCGTCGTGATATTACGAATTCAAAAAAATGTGGCTGGACAGGTGCATGTCCATGAGTTCTGTGCACATTTCTGTGTTTTGTCTCTAGCGGGACGGCACCGATTGTTACACAATTTGCATATAACACAGGAGGGAAACGGTCGTTTCCTATAATATAGGAAACGGTCTTCGAGCATGCTTTTAAAAATCACGCGCCATACGATACAAGCGAAGAATGTTTTTTTTTAAAGAATAATCAAGGATAACACTGCGCGAAATTTTTCCAAAAATAGGAATTATTATTAGCATCTTATTTTTGTCACACACAAAAATAACATGTCTTTGTCCGGATTATTTTCCCAAATAAATTCTTTCAAATGACATTGACAAAGACGGATTTTTTGTTTGTTTTATATGTTTCCGTATATGTATATGTTTACCTAGCCATGTGTTATATTTTCCCCCTGAGAAACATGCGATCTATGGTTATAGTAGTTTCAACTTTGGAATAACTTTTTGTAAGTAGATACGTCACAAATCTATTATACTTTTCCAAAAATAGGGCCGCACTTATTAGTATGAAATGTTCTATCCGATAGGAATTCTGGGCTCGGCGTACAACTTGTTAAAGCGAAATACCGGCCGGTATTTGAAACGCATTGCGTACACCAGCTCTCTTATGCCGCATATGCAAATGAGCAAGAAATACAATAAAAAATAGACCCCAATTAGACCCCACTTAGCATACATGCATAGGAATACAAGTAACTGGGATGCGTTTCAAAAACCGGCCCGTATTTCGCTTTAATCGAAGTAAGTATAACTGGCTACGCATAATACTGCTTCATTAGGATTAGATGTGAGAAGCATAACTATATCTACCATAGGTTAAGTGTCATAATAAAAGCGACAATCAAATTGACATGAACTCAAAACCTTTTTCACAGTGTTCACCCCTTTTTGTACGATTTTCCGTCCAACTTCGGATTACATAAAAATGCAAATCTCTATGACAAATAGTTCGGTTTGACCTGTGAAAAACACCATAATCACGTAAAAAAATGGTTTCGACAGATTATTTGTTGATGTGAAGAGACTTTGTTTTTGTTGACATTTGGTGCACGAATTGATCTTTTTTTGCATAACTTTTGACTAGAGAGCTTTGGTTTTTGGTTATATTCTATGAAATTCTATGAAATTTTTTTAGAGGTACGGTAACTTTCTGTTTAAAAAAAAGAATGTAGCTGAATCATCTAGCAGGTTTTACAAACCGTAATAATCTTCCTCAACCTCTGCTGTATAGTAAAGAATAACAATAATGTTGCTAAAATTGGTATGCATGAACAAAGTTGACATTGGTGAGACTTGTGTGCGCTGTACTATTTATTTTTAAGGATTTCGTAATTTTCTATACTAATTTAAGAAATCATTTTTTAAAACTCTAAGTAAACTTTGACAAGACAAGTTAACAAACAGCTTTATTAGTGACGAAACCGAGAAAACACATTGAAAACTCCCCTTTATTCAATGCATATTCATACTTTTAAATTTAAACACTGCATTACATATTCTAAAGCACAGTTTCCCGGACAAAAAGTAAGGTTAATGTATCACTTTCTGACGCAAACACAAGACAATCAATAAATTCATCATAAATCAGTCAATCAATAAGTTATCGATTGATTATTTAAATTTACTTTTTCTTTATTAAACACTGGATTGGGGAGTAGAAGCAAGGTTTGAAGCGTTTAACTTTCTCCGCGGGGCCATTATGAACTGGTGGGGCACGGGCCGAAGCGGTACGCTGTTGTTCGTTTGTAGTATGTTGTAGAAGGCGGTAATCGTCAGGCCAACCGTCCATATACCTAAATCAAAATGTTTCAGTGTGGCGTAGGATAATATGCTAATTTTCTTCGGCATAGTCTTGACGTTCTCGGTCATCCATGTACCCAAGCTCATCATAAAAATCAGATGCATACCATACCCCGACGTAATTCTAAATAAATTTGAATTGAATTGAAAGTAGCGTATTTCCCTCGTGCCACATTTCAAAGTGTAGGTCTCTAATGAACGAGAAGTCCCGTTATATAGTAATGTAAAAATTATAGGCGATCTTCTCTTCTATATATATAACAGTTGCGAATTGCTATGGAACCAAACGTGGTTATTTTCCGCCCTAAATCCCAAAGAAAACATTAAAAAGAAACTTCTCTATGTATGTATCCAGAATAGTTTTTTTTTGCAAGCAAATCCTCGTTATTTCTTGATTTTTCACTACACGAAATCGAGTAAAAGTGAATTACCACGCATTTGAGGCCCCCTCTCCTTTGGCTCAATAGCAACAGAATCCGAATTGGCGGAAATCAAATTTTGGGAAAATTTTCACAACGCGAGAGTCCTCTTGACGAACGAATACACTTTTTGAAATCCTGGCCATTTAGCTCTTGAGGGTGATGATGTCATCGATATATAAGGCTAACAATAAGAAGAGTGGAGCTTCGTAAAAATCCCTTCATAGGTAATTACTAGTTTACCGGTCTACCGAATTAGTCGACATACGGTCTTGCCATGCTAACAGCCATCACATAAGATATGATAGAGTCCAGAGAGTGACATACTTTCTAACTATCCCCAGAGCTTGACTGTCGATGAATGCAGGCCCGACAGGGAAACTACAGTGTGCGCAAAGGCGCAAAGGGTATATATTTCCGTGAGTACTATAACTTCAGTAGAATTCACTTTATTAGTCAACGTGCAAGCTGGCAGTTCCTGAAAATCTTGATCTGATTGTGAGTAGACGGACACTTCTAACGCACGCTGTAAATCAAAATTCGGAAAACTTTACCAGCCCTCATCCCAATTAATTATTACTCCCGAGATCATTTGTAAATTCTTTCGAATCGGAAGCCATGTCCATAACAATAGTTCCCAAAGAAAACAAGCATAGCGCATTATTAACTATTCGCAGCGAATGTATTCTTTTTTTGTGCGCCCGAACTGACAATACTACCCCTTTGTTTGGTCCCAATTTCGGGCTTTTTCAACTTGTTACTAGCAAAAAACAGTAATAAAGACGTAGATTTAATTTAGCCTTGTGAACTTGAAAATCTGTTAACTTCTAATTATTCCAAGCAAGACTATACTGTACTTACAATTAGCCATGTGATGCATAATTACTGTAACTGTACATCATTACGTACACTTTGGCTTCATTTTTACATAATAGGAGACAAAGCTAAAAAATATCGAAGCACTCATACATCATAAATAAATCAGGCGAAAAGAGAGGTTGTTCACGTCTAACGAAGCGCGTGCAAGTTGGGTTTTTTGTATGGAAAATAGAAGATCACATGTTTACGAAAACTTGAAGAAAATGCCTTGTGAAGCATATTCAGTTATCCATTGTCCACGGAAGTGTATTGGAGAATCAAAGAAACCAATACGGATAATAGAAAGAGGTCTTAGGTCTACATGACCGCGCACGCGTTCAGTTTTTCTGTGCCCATCCACTAACGACACTCGGTTCTTGCGCGGCACACCCTTGTCGTGACGATTGTATATGAAAATGATGCAGAACCGGATAAAGCTACTTCGCCCTATCTTCGCCCGGGTCTCGCGACACTATTCTCACTCAACTCAATGCATTGCGAGGCCCTGGCGAGAGTGTAGAGACTGAGCGAGGTGCGCGGCGAGATGTACGCGCACATTACTTGTTTTCGCCGGGCACCAGCAGAGTTTCGCGTTGTCCTAGAGCTGACCACTGACCCCCTACTCGAAAACGATACTCCATTGGTGACTTAAATATTAGGATACGTTGTATGTATAAACACACCAGCCGGCTACGCCGCCCGAGGCGACTTTCTATTACATTTATTTTATTTTATGTATACGTGAAACGTGGATTCAAAAGTAGTTATAAGAAAATTAGAGTATGGACCATATGCAAAAAATCCTCGCTTCACTGCTTGTTTTGTTGCGCTGGATTTGCATGTTCTTTGTATTTTAATGGAAGTACTTTGAGCGCCGCCGACGCGCCCGAACGATACGCCACACACATTCCGTATATGCAGCATTTATTCATCGTTTGTGAGAGGGCGCTCGGGAAGTGAGATGGCTCAGTGCACGGGAACGTGAACTACTGAACCAATCCTACTTTCTGAGCGTAACGCACATCATCCAAACGTACAATCAAACAAACGCACAAACAAAGCTCCCAACTTTATATAATAAGATTGTCAGAGCCCAGAGCCTATGCGTACGTATAGTTATCAGTATTTGCATACTCGAAATCAAAGAATACCAAAGTTCTCGAAAATCTCAACATGTAAGCAAGAGAAAAACAATTTTCCGCAAGAATAAGCTTATTCAATAGCGAAGACAGGCTCAAAACAAGGAAAAGCATGACGCGTTGAAGAGTCCAAATTTTACCATGTATACTTCAAGTGGATTGATGGGCAAAAAATTTACTGCGACCTAGAGTTGACAAAAAAAAAGATATTTTATGTACCACCGCAGCAATATTTCGCTGTCTTGGTTATTAATACCTTCTCATTGTCTTATAAGTTCCTCGTTTGCCACCAAACTTTCCTAAGCAATTGGTGCTTATCTATACGCCTATCTGCATCTGGGGAACGAGCTTTCTAATTTAAAGAAATTTGTTTCCAAACTTACCCGCCCCAAGCAAGGTGTCGACCATCCTTTACTTGTTTCTTACTGTTTTTACGTTTTACAATATTATAATTATAAGTACCTGAAGGGGCTTCCCATGTAGTAGCCGGTGTAGAACGCTTGCGTTAGCGATAGAAAGCACAACAGAAACGCCACGATTTTGTGCATGTCCTGGGGATAACTCAAGTTTCTAAATTAGAAATATTATTCAGAATTTAAATAATTTTAGAGCGGCACTACACGTGAATTGCGAAACACATGGTGGACATCTGTTTCCCACGTATTTGAATTATTGTCCCTTGTGGACATTTCCGGCACAGCATCTAACAAAATTTCCTGTAATTCGTAGGGTGCAGTTGTTCATGCATTTCAAAACCATGTGTCATAACTCTTTAAGGTTATGAAGACCGAAGGTTTTATTCTTTAGACTTGAAGCAGTTTGCTAGAAACGAAGTAAAATATGATAGGACTCTTCGACGAAAATGTTGTCCTTTGAACTGTGACGTCTTAGAAAGAAAGTATAAGAGAGAAGTAATTAGAACTCAAGCCTTCAAGCGTACAAAAAAGTTTCGATGTTTGTTTTCATTTGTGTAGAATCAGTTTTTAGGTGGCGTTACCAGAGTGAAAACGGTTTCGGCCGACAGTAAACTATTTTAGTGAGTTATTTGCGGAACAGTTTCCTCAAAAGGTAATCGAGTTAGAAGCTAGAACCACAAAAACAAGCTAATACCCAAAAATATATATGTGTGCTTCAATCAGTTTAATTTATTAACTGGAGGGTAAGAACCTACGCCTAGTCTTTGTAAGCCTAAGCCTACGTACCAACGTACCAAACATATGCCGTCATTGGGCTAAAAAAAATAGAACAGACTCGTTATGACGAACAGCAAAAGTCAACAAATACGTTTGAAATGTATTTTAGACGCTAACTATTTTAGTCCAAGCATTTAGTTCAGTAAATGGAAGGTAAGCTACCTACTCAAAAATAAAAATAAAACCGCGTTTGAGTGCTATTTAATTTGTATCTCAAAGCGACAACTGCGTTACGTTATGCACAGCACCGTACACATTGAAATTATTTATGCAGTAGCTCATTAGAGCCTATTTCCATTTACTTATAAAATAAACGAATTGATACTTTTTGCTGTGTGATGAAAGCAAGTACTGCAGCACGAACACTCTCTATTTTGTTTAAGCAATAAATGAAAGCACGGCTATATTGTCTGAGATGATGACCTAACTTCTTGTAAATCTATATAACACAAGCTTTACCGTAGTCTTTGACGTCAGCAATCAGATTTGAATATCTGAAGTGTTGATTCGGCGAGAGTGCGAATGAAATGAAGTAAGAAGATTTAGAGAAAGGGGCGGGACACTTGAGTGACTTCAGATGATGATACTTTCTGTAAGGGAAAAAGGGGTCTAAATTCTAAATCTGAAAGAGAGAGAGAGAGATAGAGATGTATAGAATGTACTTCAAGAATGAATAAGGTTACAGGGTCATAGTCCTAAAAGAATAAATAATTCAAATAATGTTCAGAGGTCAGAGATGAGACTCAATGTTTCAGTGCAGGTAAAAATAAAGGAGTCGAAGAGGACTAACCAGGATAAGACTCATGAAGGTATGTGCAGTAAATGTGTTTAGTTTTATTTGGTTGTGAACAACAGTACCATCATGTAGCCTCGGATGTTAGTTATGTTAGCTTACTCTGCAAGACCGGCTACACCTTCCGAGGATTACTATGCTATAGTGAACTTAAATTTACGCCTAACTAGGGAGCTCCTTGGTGAATGTCAACTTAAGTTTGATTATTATACCTTCCATCTCGTACTGTCACTGTCACATATCACTTCCGTGCGTTCTCATTTAGATTTAGTCAAAGTGCAAATTAACGACACATTAAGATATTTAAATAAGAACATTCGTAAACAAATCATGATTTCACCTTCTGTAAGTGCAAAGGAGACAGTCTGATGCATATTTTAACATTTTATTCCGCATAACTGCAAGTGCAACTCATAAGTTTTTAAATAAATATTAACTACAGGCAAAATATTAATTAACAGCTCATGTAAACGAAGGAAAACTCTTTCTAAAGAATGTATAAATTGTAAAAACCCAGCTATTAGCCTAGCTGTAAGGAAGCTCGAGCTACTCTTTTTTCACAATACTGACAACTCTAGTTTTTCTACACAAATCTGACAAATCGACTATATTATGATTATATGGTCATTCTTAGACTATGATTATGATGTAAGTAGAAACACAAATATAAGTTATGCGACTCTTCAAAAGTTCATTTCCTTATTAAACAAAAATACAATTTTTTGATCATAATTAATTCAATTTGCGCGGGCCGATGTGTTGTTAGAATGTAAAAAAGATTATGCTTCCTTAGTCTCTTAGAGAAATTAAATTTAAAAAGAAAGGTCAAATTTTGTTTGGTTGATGTTTTATATTTGCATTATATCATCCAACAAACGCGCTTATCAAAAATGTCTGATATGTCAGAAATTTTTGCGATACATGCCCATGGTACCTCTTTCTTTTCGGGACCAGCGCTATTGTAAGTATTTTGTGTCACTGTGCCAAACGTACAAAAATATATCGCTAACTGGTAAGAAGTCCAAAAACTAAAAACTATGATACGTCACGTTGTAGCTTGTTGCTCACTTACTGACGTAGGTGTAGTGTTCATAAAGACAAAAAAGTGTCTGAGCGTCTTTTATAAAAAATATTTTGCAATGCTAGATACATTTAAAACATATTTTAAAAATTACTCAAGTATAGTGAAAGATCTCTAGGAAATGTCGTTTCTTCGACTAATAACTGCACTCTGGCAATTGGCTACATTAAGTCGCAAAGCACTATCGTTCAACTTTTGCAAAAAGCAATTGCCTTTGAACGATATTTTTATATTTATCTTTTTATGTTTTCTGCTTATTTTCGAATGACGTTTTTTCTCACTTGACTGACTTGACCTTAGCAACGGTAAGAAACTTCGCAAAGTGATACACAGGGGGCAAAAACAATCTGGCGACCAGTCGCCTACCATTTGGCAACCACATAGAGACCATTTGGTGACCATTTGTCAATTCTTCGAGAGAAATTTGTCGCTAAGGTCATTGTCTGTGGTTTGGCTCACTTTGGCCCACATAAGACCGAAATCTTTCGTCAAATGACTCCCCTCTTTTCTTTGTGGCAGTAAAACTACTGGTATATGAAATATGTATCGCTTCGTAAACTGAATTTTTTAAGAGCTATATATTTACGTGCGGTAGAACAGTTTATATATTTACGTGCGGTAGAACTGCACAGGCTCTTAGCCAGAATCAGAAATCTCCAATGCGGGTTTTTGGAATTCAACTTTGAATGCAAAGAATTTCAACAAAACTATATTTCATGTGTTTGAGCTTTTAAAGGCAATTTTCGTGTCTTTGTGCAATTATTCATTCCTTTTGCACACTTCCTGCGATGTAACAAAAAAAAACTAATTCTGCCAAGAAACAATTTATTTGATGTCACCGATTTTCTTAGTGTAAATCCGGTTCAAGACACGCTTCGTTATTTAGAAGGATATGAGAATTCCTACTCGGAGTTCAACAAGAGCCCACTTTTTACTTAGTGTTATTTACAGGGTTTGACTATCTGTAGGGAAGCAGATTTTAAAGCGAAGGGACCCAATGTATGCCGCAGGCCCAATGTAGGCCCCAAGTCTTCTCAGTGCCGTTGTTGGATACAATTCCTTTGGAAGACAATATGTTATTCATTTACTTGGCGGCTTGATATTAAAATTCCAGCAACTTCATTTTACGTAACGAAAATTGTAAAAGTTTTTGAAATATTCACTTTCTCAGTCTTCGTCCAGCAGTTGGAGTTGGGCGACAAGCTAGACGAATAAAATAAAACAAATTCTATTTCATCGAAAATCCTCTCAAAAGCCCAAGAACCCTGACATCCTGACAAATTGCCCAAGCTCGGTTACGGAAGAAATGTCTACAAAAACAAGACAAAGATTCGCGCAATTCAATTTAGCTTTTCCGAGCTTTATAGGGGCAGGGTGATGAGAAGTGTGATTGGACTTAAGTTACACTTACGTCATCTTACAAAAGCGAGGGTTATGTGGTTATAACGCGTTGGTTAAACGTCGATGCGCATATAATGATATTTACATTTCAATGTAGAGAACGAAAATCCTTGAGACATCATAAAATTCCACTTCGTTTCATTATTGAATGCTCACTATGCTCATCAGTAGAAGATAAAAAAAATTAAATTTTAAGGGTATGTATAAAACATACTATACAATATTCCATAAATAGTTTAAAAAAAAACTAGTGACGAAGCAACCATGAGAATAAAGTTTTCCTTATTTTATTGTGCCGAAAGTCTGGAATTTCAGAAACATATCCGTGAAAACCGTTTTCATAACCCCTAGCGCTCACAGAATCAGACTTATATCCCGGAAAACTGTTCCACCAGGTACTAGGCACCGTAGTCCGAAGTGGAAAACAAAATGTTTCAAACAAAATTTAGTAAAATAGTTATTCTTAAACTCGATGTTAATAGCTTTTGTTTGAAACATTTTATTTTCCAGTCTGCAGGTTTTAGTCTGCAGGAATGGGTTTTAACAGGAATATTTCAGAGATTCCGGATTTCCTATGCAAGAAAAAAACCTTTTTCTCGTGAGCGTAACCCTTTAATTAAATATTTTATTTTGCCCTTTATTCAAATGCTATACAGGATGTGCCCTTATCGGCCTTATCCTTATCGACTTCACCAACCGCAATATATTGAGCGAATTTGAAAGAAACTCACATGCAAAGAGATTTTATCTGGATGTTCTAAATCACGTTCGCTTCAACACATTAAAGCGATAGTCGGTCCATTTTTATGAATTCTAATGAACTTACGGCAATCCTATTTCATAAAAGAACAAAGTTTATCTGTTTATCTGCGGTTTGTGTAGATTCATTGCGAAAATATACGTTTCAGGCGTTTGTGATAAGTGACAACGATTCATGCAACTAAAGTATGTGCTTTTGTGCATTATTACATAAACCTTGGAAGATACGTATCCGGAGTTACATATAAGTACACATTGTTATTTCGTTAATGGAAAGTCGCCTCAGGCGGCGTTAGGCGACTGGTAACTTCATAAAGCCGCCGAGTAGTCAGGATTTGGTTTATTTTCATATAAATAAAAGAATATTTTGCGCTACAACAGCGATACAAACCATTTGTATTGTATTATAAGGTTTTAAAGCTTATGACTTGTTCCGCAAAGGTCAGGAGCATTAGGCGACGGGTTCCAGATGACAAATTGCTCGACGTCTTCGGGCTGGGGCTAGGATTTCATAAAATAAATTCAAAACCTGCACTATTTGCTTTTATGAACAGCGATATTGACGCTTGGCTTATTTTCAGCAAAAAAAAATGATTTTCATCTGGAATAATTGTCATGCTAGTTGAAAAATTGAATAATGTATATAGTGGTTGCCTTTTCGCTGCTTGAACCAAAAGAACCCAGACTTTGGCAGAACATTTTACGTGAAATCGTACTACTACCAACGGAAATATTTACACCGTCCCTACTTTAATTTATAAGATGGTTTTTAAGAGCTGAGCGAAAGTCCTACAGGATCTTATAAGACAATTACCCAGATAAAAATCACAAACGAGTGTGAATTATGTGCAAAAAATGCGGTTTCTTTATGGGAGCGGTCACCCAACTTTAGAGTCAATTTGGGGGATTTTATTGGGTCAACTCATTGTGTGAAATAGTGGTGGAAATGAGATTTGACGAGATAAGAAAGTCACCCAGCTGGGATCTGGGATTGAGTTTGAAATTTTAAAGAGAAGTTCCTTACGACTGAACTTACATAAATGTATAATACAATACTTAAAATGTATAATGTACGTTTGTCACTCAATATATAAAAATCAAGTTCAAGAAGTATTAAATACAGTAGTTAAGCGATAAATAAATATCGGCATACAAATAAGTAAAAAATACTACGAGCTCGTTTTTCTAGTTGATTACACAGTTTATTACAAAAGTGACACCCGCAAATCAGTAGTATATTAGTTTCTATTCCTTCTTTTACTGATAATAAAATGGTAAGGTTCATATGTTCATTCACCTTCTCATTACTTTTCTCTACGCTCACTGCTCGCTCCACTTCATGCGCTACGCTTATTCAGTTCCGCTCACAAGTTCGCTACGCGAAAAATTACATTTTGCAGATATTGTACAATGAAAACAAACAGTAATTATGCAAAAGTTTATTCGAAAGTACTGGTCTTTTAGGTGGTGTTGGGGGGCTGTTGTGTGTGCTGTGCGTTGTCTTCTTCAGTCCTGCGCGCTGTTCCGTCCACTTGTCTCGTTTCGATCGTCCTTCGTAGCGCTTCCGAAGGTTGACCTCCTTCCCGTAATGTTCGCTGGTTACCTACCTAGTAGGCTACGCGCCCGCGCGCACTGTTATTTCGTGACCTAAAGATCTGAACATGTTGCTTGGGAATCCTTACTACCATGATGGATGACGTGATTCCGATTACACTGCTATAAAATACTGGGAAGGTTTCTGAATGCCATTCCGATCTTTCTTTATTTGTCATTGCTACAAAAGACGATCGTAACTGCTCTAAAAAGATAACCAATGTCCCACAGTCCTACATTATATTATACTCGGCCTGCACGTCTACATTTACATTGTGGACATTTTCCGCCAATTTTCGTGATTTAGTAGTAAAATAGCCATTACACTGCAGCTCGTAAACCAATAAATTTTCTCAATAGATAACCACTGATATCCCAACTGAGCACCTTAAGTGTATGTACTTCTTCTTTTTGATTCTGTCATCTTACGGTATACGCCCGGGCGTTGACATAAGGGTGGGTGGGTGGGACACACAAAGCCTAGAATGACGTCACACGCAACGCGTTCACTTTTCGCAACATTTGGCGACCGCGGTTCGCCGACTACTGTACAATATCCGCAAAACTGCACTTTTCTCTACGCTCACTGCTCGCTCCACTTCATGCGCTACGCTTATTCAGTTCCGCTCACAAGTTCGCTACGCGAAAAATTACATTTTGCAGATATTGTACAATGAAAACAAACAGTAATTATGCAAAAGTTTATTCGAAAGTACTGGTCTTTTAGGTGGTAGAACATCAAAGTGATAATTTGTTTTGCCAGCCACCGGCCAACGCAATACCTGAGATTAAATGTATCGTTCTGCCCACATTAAATATGCTAATCGTGCTCATCAGGCCATACATTACGCGTCTATATGACCTCCCTCAATTATGGTATGCTAGCCGCGTCTATCCGACAATGATGATATGCTAATCGTTGTTGACTAACATCTCGCCCTCGCCTCTCACCAGTGGTGCGGGCTTAATTAGTGGCTTATTGCTATAAACCGTTATACCGATAGCAGAACTACCTTTGCAATACTTCTGTCCGGATCATTGCCTAATGTGGTGATTAAACCCGTAATTCACCGAGGGCAATCATCGTAATACTGCGGAAGCAGACATTACCCAACGAAGCAGATAAATGACAGGATACTGGTAAATCGCACTTCAAAACGGATTGTGGGATAGCGGATAGCGCTATCACTAAAACGTCGCGACATAGTACTTGTAATCGTATCGTAGCAGCTTTGCGCCTATGTGTCATGACAGTAAACCCAGGTTAGAGTAACTAGAATGACGTCACACGCAACGCGTTCACTTTTCGCAACATTTGGCGACCGCGGTTCGCCGACTACTGTACAATATCCGCAAAACTGCACTTTTGTAATATTTTTCCTTGCCCCCCCCCCCTCCAATCCCGTCCCGTGTTCTCAAATTCAAATCTTGTCCATAATTCATACGTCTTGACAGTTGAACATATCCGGGCAATAATACCCCTTTTTAAGGGCATATAATGTCTCAAAAATGCAACATGTGCGCGCAATTTTAACGCCAGATGCTACGGTCAACTGCCCTATTTGACTCCCAAATTATACCGTATCTATTATGTACCGCAAAGGCAATTGTTGCCAAATTCCGGTACGAGACTGGGCAATTATCCACTTTAATGGCTTGCAGCGTAGCGTTAAGGGGTACTGTAGTGCAACCGGTATTAGTGATTTTAAACATCTGACCAGATGTTGCCGTGCTTCGAAAAAAAAGCTCTGTGGTGTGCGTAATTTGAATGCAGACTGCAAAAACTGGGAGTGTGATTGGAGTCGAACTCTACTTGTGTTCGTGAAAAATGAGGGATGATTAGGGAGATGGGTTCAACTTCAAAACGTAATTGACTCCTTTTCAGTTCAAGCGGGGAGGATAAACGCATTCAATAGGAATTTGCTAAAGTAACTCGCCAAACCTTGTGCACGATGTGTTAACTAGGACTTGAACCGAGTTAATAAAAAGTGAGTTGCATATACATTTGTCGATTGATATCGACAATCGCTATTGAATAACTGTTTACCATGAGCTACCTGTTACCTTGGCTATACCAACTTACCAACAACACTAACTTCCCAGTCCATGCTCACAACTTGTTGGCTTCTATTGGACTTTTCCCTATAACTAAACTCACTGCGATATACGATATTATTCCCATTCAATAGTTGATCTTACCTATTTTGTAGTAAACTTACGGTAGATAGACCTAATGGCAAGCTCTTACAAAGACTTCTTGGGTCCCCCTCCCACAAAATGTTACATACCTATGCGTATGCAGCGTCATGCACGTGAGAATATGGCAATGTCGGGATATAATAACCGCGAGTTAATTGCCCTTCTGACCCTTTCTAATGTATGCATCTGTTGCCAGTTTTGACGATTTAAGCGTTTTGCGCGATCGGCGAATATGTAAATTTGAACGAGATTGTGGAAAAATATGTGACTGGGAAAATAACTACTTGCAATGTTCGGGCTAAAGTATGATCTAAATTAAATATTAATGAATGAACACGTCGACCGTACAGCCATAATGATAGTTGCAAAATGCTCGGATATACAAATGTAGCATTAGCGCACGTGGAGGTTTTGTGTTTTAGTTTTTATGTACATGGCACTTTCGCCAACTTGGTTCTGCAGGTGTAATAATACTGTCATATTTACTCCTGTTGACTACGAAATTTTACAAACATGCTTTCAATTTGCCGTATAGTATCACTAGCTTACACACCACTCGCTAATTAATTTGAAAACAATAAAAAGATACTCCCATGAACTCATGTCCATCCACATTTGCGCAATTCTATTGCGCACTATGATAATTGCTCGAGCGGTCTATTTCCCACTATTGTTACCGTAGACCACGGACACTTTTACTCTGACAAACGATCCTAATTAGCACCGTCTACGCTCTCAACAATGCGTGATGTAGGTATACCTGACACCTTATAGACTACACCATATTGCGTGCCCGTTTAAACGTTTGAGAGAAGACGGAGAAATTTGAGACACATGTACTACGGTTTTGCAAATAAGCCGGATTCAAAAATAGAATATTTATTATGTAGACATAAAATATATGCATATCCTACAAGTTCCTTTCTCGTTGAATTCCAAAAGTTCAAGAAATACTCAATATGTGTTACAAGAAAATAGATAAATCTCAGAATCAATATGACGTTTTGCCAATGAATATGTTTAGTTGGCTAAGTTACTAATGAAGTCTTAAAGCGATTAATATGATATTCTACTCATCTCTTATTGTTAGAGTTAGACTAGTTTCGTTGCACTATTTCGATTAGCTTCCACTTTCGGGTAGTCGATGAGCTTACTTTGGTACTCAAATTTTGGTTGAAACTTGAGCTCGCTGGCGTGACAAAGTTTGTAAATTGATTAGTTGACAATGGCCATTCCGTCGTTTGAGTCGTTAAGGGTAAGTTAATTAATGTACTTGACGAAGTTTGCGGTGGTTTTGTGGCTGTCGTACTTGTCGTATCAGCAGTCATTGTCGTGGTTGCAGCTTTAGTTGCTGTTGTTATAGTTGAATCTAGTGACTTCGAAGCTGCTGTCCTTACACCCGAAGTAAATTTGGTTTTCGTGAGCACCGGACGTAACTTTCGAAAGTTTTGTCGAATATTTTTTCGAAGTAGTGGTCGCCGAGCACGAGTGTTTGTCTAAAGAATACGATTCAGCTATTCTTTAAATATACTTTACAGAAGTTGTGTCTCTATTACATTTCAGTTACCACTTCATAGACGCGGAAATTTTGAATAACTAGTAATCCTGTTGAAGGACTATTTTGAAATTATGAATTATGATTATGGCCTACGCCTGGGGTCGAAATGTGGAAATAAACACTTGCGTCAATCGCACAAGTGTTGTTATTTCATTTGGATTTATGCCTACACAATCTCTACTGAACCACATACATACCTTGTTTAATACCTGCTTCTTGACGGAAATCGGCCGCCGCAGTCTCCTAGCAGTGGGCCGCCTAAATATTAATACACTATATAAATCAGCTCCATGGTTAAAATAACTTTGAAAACCTTTTAAAACAGTCAAAAATATAAGGGATGTTACCTGAGTATACGACGCCACTTGTTTTGTTTCAACTGCCAGGATGCAACTTTTGCTTTTCTCCATGTTGAGTTTTTCGGCTTTACGTGGAAGATTTTACTCGGTCTTATTTGTGGGACTTGGGTTGTAATTGCAGTTGCAGCAGAAAGCAATGTTGTTGTGTTGCCGCTGTTATCCGTCCTGCTGACTTGACTGGTCTTGCTGCTCGTTGTTACCTTCATAGTTGTAGGAGAAGGTGATGTGCTACTACTTGTAGCCCCTCTGCTGTCTTGGACAGGTTTCCTGCTGCTTGTTGCAGACATATTGACATTGACTGTAGTTGTGCTGCTGCTTGATGTGGTGGGCAATACTTTCGTCGTTGCAGACAATGGTAAAGTCGGTTTTGGTGCACTTGTTGATATAACCTTTGATGCACTCTGAGACATCGCTGCAGGTGTGATTGTGGTTCTAAAATTGGGTTTTATGATTTTTTCGCTTGTTAAACGGGAACTGAACGTAAATATAACTCAACGCCTAATCTGTTGAGCTATTTGTTAGAAGCTAGACACTAGAGTATATCGAGGCTCATCAAGATTAAGCAGTAAGTCGGCATCTAGTCCAGTTAAAGATACAGTAATGCCAGTAACTCATCCACAGTCCTCACCTGTAGATGGAGCTGTCGTGTTATTATTATTTATTGCTGGGCAGTAGGGCAGTTACTTTAAACTTTAAACTCCTGCTAACTTATGTAAGCGATTTAGTCTTAACTACTCACCTGGTAGTTGTAGCTGTCGTCGTGGTGTTTATATTCATGTTTATTGCACTTTGTTCCTCGGAGTCGTCCCATCGTCGTGGTACGGGAGGCATTGGGTTGTCAATCGCGTGCCGTTGATTTCTGTCCACGAACCTTACGAACTCTTCTGGCTCGACGTAAATTGGGTTCCCTGAACCGTTTGGTTAAAATAGGATCCATAATGGGAGAAGGAAAGGATAGTAAAAAAAAAGTAACTCTTCGAGCATGTACGACCCCGGCATAGAATCAAAGAGAGATCGTCTTTATGCCACCGTTTCGTCGTACTACATCATGAGAACCGGAATTCGTTTTTAGATGTCGGCTGTGTCGGCTTCAGATGTCGGCTTGTGGTCCCAGCACGGGAACTTCCCAGTCCAAGCAGGTTTTTAAATTTTTATTCTACCTTACCTGGAAACTTCGACCGTGTACCATCCTTGGCATACGTGTAGATTCCGGGAAACTTGTGTAGATTTGGGTCAATCTGCATGCAAAAGAACAATGTTTACTTCTCGAAAGCTTATTTTCTTCACATTGTTTTCATCTCTGCACATTAGCCATAACTAATCTGACTCTAGAACTCTTGCTTCCGTGTCTCGAGTTTTCTTACAAATAAGTGAAGAATCAGCGGAACAAGGTATAAGCTTTGAACTCTGCATTGATCCGCCATTGAATGAAAGAGTTAATTTCTCATTTCTTATAATAAACAGAAGCACACCTTGTAATACTCGAACATGGTCTGCTCGTATTCTAGCGAAAGGGTCTGAAAATTGCGAGAATTAATTGGAAGGACTTGACCATCGTATTTTCTCTAGCTTCATCTGCCACTTTGTTTTCTCCATCTAGCTCTAGTTCTCTCTTTCTCTTTCTATCGTTCTCTCTCCAAAGAAAACTTTGTATGATGAAAAAGTTTCAATAATAAATATATACCTCAATCCCGCGTTTCTTTAATATTTTGGCAGCTTTTTGAATGGCCGGTGCGGTCATTGCACTCCTACCACAGTGATTGTAGTAGATAAACAGGAAAACGGGGCGATCTTTCGGGATCGAAAAAGTGTTATTATCAACAGTTGTATAGAAGGTTAGAAGTAATGAAAAACAGGCTAGCGTCGTAATATATATTAACGCGAAATAAGGGCCGGTTTTTGAAATGCATCAGTACACAGCCATTATTATGGCATCATAGAAAATTGGCATAATTAAAATAAAAAATCGACTCCAATTCGACCCCACTTAGCATAAATACATAAGAATGCAGCTGTCCGCGATGCGTTTCACAAACCGGAAGCTCGTTCGGTTTAAAAGAATAATTGCTAACACATCCGTAAGTTTCCATACCACATGCCGTTTTTGAATCGCAATCACCGGTTTGTATGTGAAGAATGGCGTGATCAGAGGAAATAACTGAAGTATCACAGCACTAACTACTTTCTAAGCACTGTCGTAGCCTGAGATCCACAAGATACCCAGAATTTTGTTCAAGTTCAACAGCACACTGTCAGGCCGATAAAAAAACCGTGCCCGATATTTGTCAACGCTTTTGTCAAAAATTCATAATGATGGGCTCAATATGCTCAATATTGGATCTCTCCTAAACTAACTATAAACGGACCGAACTGTATACGGAAGAATCTACCGATCGAGCTGCTCAGAACGTTCACTTTAAATCGCATTGAATCATGTACTGTAGCCTTCAATACTTATTAGCCTATTTTCTTACCGTAATCAAGATTAGAATACGGATCATGCTCGAGCAAGAAAATTGATGCAACAGATAGAAAGATTTTTCGCTGCAATATTAACAATCGCTCTGGTAAGTTAACAGTGGTTGACGGCAATATAACTTCCGGAAAAGCCGGCTACTTTTAAAGCGACGGACTCCAGTTTTTGTTGAACTTCTTACAATTTCGCTCTATTTCCGCCTTCAATTGTTAATTTCCCCACGCACCAATGGCATATATTGATACGTTTCCCACGAGTGCGACTTTTTTTACTCCGGTAATTTACCCGTCTCGCCTACATGCAATAAATGTAAATTAGCAATTTAACTATAAAGTACCGTAGAAAAAGGAGACTACAGAAAAATGTATTACGGTAACGAAAGTCATAAATTTTGTAATACAAGCACCGTGGGCGTTTTCTACTTCTTTTCAAAGATTGATAATACGACTTATTTGCTCCTTACGTAAATTAGTTCATAACGGAATTTATCGGCTTTCGTGAAGCGCATATGATAAGATTCCATAACTTATGTTAAAGCGAAATACTGGCCAGTTTTTGAAACGCATCGTGAACAGCTGAATTCTTATGTATTTATGCAAAGTTGCTTGATTTTAACTCGATTTTTTATTCTAATTTATGTTCATTTGCATAAGCTGCATAAGAATGTGCTCGATACGTTTCAAAAACCGGCCGCTGGTGTGCTCGATACGTTTCAACGCTATTTCGCTTTAAAGGGTCAGGCCCATTTCCGATGACCCCTATTTTTGATGATTCCATCTGATTCTTCATGTCAAATATAGTAGGATACGATATTTTTCTAATTTTCAAGCGCAAAATTCACGCAGTATTTGGCAATTTACCATTGCCAGTCATACCCAACTATTTATCGCAGTTGTCACGCCCCCTTCGCGCTAATTGGGCAATATGCTCTATTGGGCGTGGCAATTGCGATATTGGCCAATCAGCGCGAAGGGGCGTGCAAACTGCGATAAATAGTTGGGTATGACTGCTCACGGTAAATTGCCGAATAGTGTGTGAATTTTGCTCTTGAAAATTAGAAAAATATTGCATCCTACTATATTTGACATGGAGAACCAGATAGAATCATCAAAAATAGGGGCCATTTGAAATGGGCCTGACCCTTTAACTGTAAGCTGCATAATTAGTTTTGAATAGTAAATGTATTTGGCAAATTGGTATTTGGCGTGCCGTGTTTATATTTACGTAAAAAATTATGTTTAGCTAGGCATGTATTTGCGCTCAACTCAACTATACTCTTGCTAATCTTACAACCATAATAATAATATTTGCTCTCACGTGTGCAACAAAAAGAGTATCTAGATTGCAAATTGCAAATTGTTGCAAGATGAGTTTAATGTTACTTTCGATCTCTCTCTCTCCCTCTCCCTCTCCCTCTCCCTCTCCCTCTCCCTCCTCTCCCTCTCTCCCTCTCCCTCTCCCTCTCCCTCTCCCTCTCCCCCTCTCTCTCCCTCTCCCCCTCTCTCTCTTTATTTCTCGTTCTTTCTTGTTCTCTCTCTCTCTCTTTCTTTCTCTTTAATTCTTTCTCTGTATTTCTTTATATAGGTGCTCTGTACATGCCAAGTCAAATAGAGCATCTTTTTGCAGCGCTTCGCGCTGCAATTTTTAAGTTATTGCACGGAAATCTCAGGGTTATTTCAGCATTTATTGTCTAATGGAGGGTATGCAACAACATCATGATATATATGATTCTCTAATGAGAGTTGATATATAGTTTATTTTAATTGTTTGGAAGCATGTGAAGCTCATGGGCTTAACTTTATCGGTGATAAGAAAAAATAATTACTACAATGAGTTCCACGATATTAAAAACAACTGGGCATTATTTGGGACCCTCCTTTCTTGTTTTGCGAAATATTCTAATTACCTTATAATTATGGCCATACTGTCCCTGTAAAGTATGCCAGCGGTTCTCGGGAGTTTACCTTTGATAAACAATAAACACTAGGAAACTTCAGCGTCTCAATTTAACAGGAAAATTTACCCAGACCATAGTGTTCGGTGTACATCTACAAAGAAGGTACATTGCTGAAAAACCGGTTTATAGAAAATTTTATCTTATTAAAAAACCCATCGTTTTATCCTGAAGTCCCAGGATATCATATCAACCAACTATAAACTTTCGTTTTGAATGCTTCCCCGCAAGTGCTAATCGTGACGACCCCACTCCATTACTTTTCTGTTTACTTATTGTATTACGACACCAAAGAGTTGTGCCGGCGCACAAGTGTTCTAAGTACTGTAAGGGCCTTTAGGGACTTTAGAAAGCCGCCAGGATACCGTACACAGAGGGTATAAGCCTTTAGCTGGCCAACTTTTTGCCTTGTAATTTGATACCAACTATATATTAGCATACGACCTTTGCTTTGTGACAGGTGTGGCACGGACACGAGGATTTCCATTCGATTCGCATATTCGAAAGTGATGTTTATTTGTTTAAAGGGGTATGGTGCGTGATTTGCGAGGCGTATATTGTACAATTGCATTATCATGTATTGTATGCACTAATCTTCCATTTTGTGCGTTTCCGGCACAGCATGGAACTTGCCACGCACTGTATGTTTGAATCAGTCAACATGACATAAAATGCCTGCGGAACTACATCCACACTTCGTACCTCCACATAACAATAGTTTCTTTAATTAACTGGGGACCAGCGTTCCCCCGAGGCATAGTGCATAGTCGCACAAGTACGCACAACAAATCTCGCACCTATTATTCAAATTCGCTAACGCCAACGGAACTTTACCCGCAGGCTAATTTGGCGCCCGTGAGGTGTCACGGGGGAGGACAAGGCATGTGCCCATATGCAAATTTCATCTGACAGACCTATCCGCGGGCTGAATGAATATGAATATTAGAATACTGACAGACCAGGATATGCTAATTACTTTTGTTACCTGAAGCCATAGAAGCGAACATGTACAGCCGGCGGATATTAGCTGTCACATGGAGGAATTTGAAAATTTTGGTGTTCGACGTTGCTCAGTGACAAGTCTCTAGGTTCAAGAAAGTAACGAGGGTTTGAATCCAGCGCTTGGATAACCCAGAAAGACATCTAAGAAGAAACATCACAGTTTATTTTCCATGGAATCCAATCAGATCAGTGCCGTATGAGACTCACTAGAGAAAGTTTTCGGATATGTTGGATGAATAACGACGGGTTTACCTGGGATAAAAAGAAACGTGTTGAATGATTGAAAGCATTTGCCCCAGGCTACACTCGCTACACACTCCCTTATTTTGCAAATTCACTTGTAACATTTCGCCACACCGGGTGGTCCTCTTTATCAGATCTGCGCCATCAGAAATGTGTTGACGCCGTTTGAGTTCGAGCCGTTTCACCTTGTTTTGCGCCTTTTAGAGACACCGCCGCGCACGCGTATTTACCACATATGGCGACATATGGTTCGGTATATTAAACTCAGTTCGTCTCATCAAGATAGGAACTTTTACGCATAGCATGCTAAAACAAAGGCCATCGTTTAAAAAAGCTTTTTTAATGAAGGAGTATTCGTTTATGAAATTACAAAGAACCGTCTTTTTCCATTAGATTAGGCATACAGTAGCCACTAGCGAGTAGCTCACAGCCTTGTGCTCTGGAGTGTAGGTAATATAATCGGTCATTATTATCCTTATTCAAAGAAAAAAACACACATTTTCAACAGGTTACACGTCTGTAATCAATAAAAGATTATTATAGACCAAATGACCCCCGTTCATCCGTTTACTCGTGTTTTTTTTGCAAGTTACTCTGTAAAACCAGTAAACCAGTTCCTTGTCAGCACCGTTATCGTCCAGGATTACCATAGAAAAAGGGATACCGAAGCGATAATTTCCCAACGGAAATCGTAAACGGTTACCTTTAATGTGGACCCGCCAAGGCGGAACTAACAGATAAGAATCGCAAAAAAGTTGAACCGTTTGGTTATATAATAATATTTGTTGTCAATATAAAGACAGGTCGCATAACAGAAACAATACATATTCCATGGTAGTGGGTGGAAGTAATGCAATGAAACTGTAAAATGATTAAAATGTAATATAGTTATAATACCGAATGGAAAGTAGTGATGAGAATCATCATCTAGCAATGATAAGGGGGTTTGAAAAAAATGCACCTAAATCCCTAAATGACCTAAACTTAATAATTCACCTAAACTATTCCTTAATTAACCCCAGAGAGTTGTTTGCTCCCATATCTTTTATGTATAACTTCTACTGTAGTATTCATTCATATAGCTGTTACATTTCCAGACCCCTTATTGTCGTATTCCCACTAACTCACGTATTCTAATTGTTAGCGCTATACCCGTGGCACTGCTGTTTTATGGCCTTGGGCATTTTAAACTAACACTGCGTTAATTTTGGGATTATATTTACCTTCCGTTCCAAATACCACTGTTTTTACTGTTTATTCCTCCAATTATGGGATTGTTTGTTGGCGAGTGTTAGAAGGTGCCTTGAGGCACTTCTTGGGGTGGTTACCACAACTTACACTTGTGCTATGGTACGTACCCTATCCCTAACCATTGATAAGTCGATGGTACCATAAGCGGATTAAGTTGGGCTTATGTTAATTGGTAGTGAAATTTAATTGGCTATTAACTTTTGTCATGTCATAGGTTAACTATGCAGAAACTACATAATTTGGTAATTTGGAAAGTATGCTTGCTACAAATATTCACTTAGACAAATATAGATAATAAAGGTTATCTTCACTATTCAAACAGTTCGCAAGGCTGTCACTCGGCGCTAACTTGGCACACTTGCCGCACAATTAACAAGAGACTCCTCGCCAAGTGAGGAGCACAGCGGGCGGTAATTCCCCTTTGATAGCCGAGAATTGGGTGGATTTTACGGTCACCAAGCAATTTGACACCATAGAAGAATGTGGGTAACGACACCTTTATTAGACACGAGAATAATCGGTTAAGTGTGCGATCGGATGGCTGACACGTTTAAATGTTTCACACATTCTTTTTAATTATGCAATATCTAATGCACACAATAAATATAATGCACAGTTTGCCGTTAAATATGGAAAAAGAACAGAAAACATTAAACAATTAATAGAAACAAAACGTTTTAATTGAAACATAAGTTTTTTTTTGAAACGTGGCTGATCAACTGCCTTCACATCTATTATATGCAAATTTCTGCGTCCTTCTGGGCATTTCGGCGTCGAAAAAAGGCTAGTTGAGTGAAAAACATGAAAATGCAGTTTTAGATTTAAAGTGTCTGATCCCTCGCTAACCAATTTTCACATTTCATGCGTACACTCTTGAATGGTTCAGGAAATTAGCATAGAACCAATCAGAATTGGTCTTGACCATCTCACATGATGTGTCTCTTTGTTAACTGCCATAATGTGGTGGAATGTTCAAGTGACTTTTTTTCCACTTAACCCTACTCTCTTTATCCTTCTACCTCTCTATCAGTGCCTCTCCGTGTCTCTCTCTTTCTTTCTCCCTCTTCTCTCTCTCTCTCTCTCCCTCCCTCCCTCGCTCTCTTGATTATGCAAGAATTATTCATTGCTCAAATCGCTTTGCGTGGAACAGTTGGTGAAGAGTCACTTCAACTCTCCAGTGGTCGAGATATGGACTGGTCGTTGGCCTATGCTGATTTTGAATAGTGTGATCTTTTCCGGTGCTCTTACGGTACTAAGCTTGGTGTAAGTATGGTATGTAGATCCTACTAGTGCGCTGCTCAAGAGGAAGGTAGGAAGTAGCGACTTGATGCTACTTATTAGGTAGTACGAGTTAACTATCAGTGAATAATGGCAAAATCAAACATAGGATTACGCCAATGTACAGGTTTCAACTTTGTCCAGCTGGTGGGCCTGAATACACCTTTGAAGAAATTTTGGTGTCCGCGCAAACTTTATTACTTGTTTTACTCAAAAAAAACTTCATTATTATAACTACAACCCCCATTTACACCCCCTTTTCATGCCTTTCACCTTGTCCTATGATTTGAAGCCTTATTCGGCTACTGTGATTCTATGCGGTCTCTGTCTTGTGAAAACTGATACAAGAAACATGCAAATGCACACAAAGAAAGCGGGGATTACCATATGAAAAGTCAGTCATGGGAGAGTCTGGAAAGGTGGGAAAGATGGGTGTTTTGTATGGAGGACCCATACAAAGAGATAGTTTAATTGAAATATTGATTTAGACCTACAATTAGCCTCACATATGTAACTCATTTTTCTGGTCTATCATTAGTTGATAGCTTTGATATCTTAAATACGACCCTCACAAACCCTTGGGCACTCAGTCTTGTTAAAGCGACATTACGGTGGTTTTTTGAAACGTCTGTTCGATAACTGTATTCCTATATACTTATGCTAAGTAATCATATTTTTTGTAAGAACAGAGCGCACAGTAAGCAGATACCTAGTTACTTAATAACATAATAGAAGAGACCGATACTAAAAAGTATATGAACATAACTGTTTCTGTCCTAAACGGTTTTCTCAATAAGGATTTTTTTGATCTTCAATCTCAATATTAATAAGAACACATGTTGACAACTTTTACTCGGAACTCCTATGATCTTAATTTCTCATGGAATTTTTTCGCCTTAGGCCACCAAATAAGATTCTCTGTCTTCTTTTCTCTCTCCCGCTCTCTCTCTCTCTCTCTCTCTCTCTTCCGGTTCTCATTGCGGTATAATTTCCCAGTTCAACAAGACGATAACGTTCCCAAAGAGATTCTTGACAGAAACTTGACATTTAAACCTTTGAATGGTTAGAGAGTGAGGAGAGAGTATAGCGATGTGCGAGACGAATACATTCTAGCTTTGGCGGTACTCATTTGTTCGCGGATTAGCATAGACCTATACCGCTCATAGCGATCGGCAATTAGTACAGTATGCCTTAGATACCTGACGTGAGGTTTGATGAGATAATTGCCTTTGAGGATTTCAAGCGGGGTGACGGTGTTTTTGAATGGAGGAAAATAAACAGGAACTTGGGAGTCACAACGAAGTTATACATATATGATGCAAGTGTTTTGATTGGATATACATATACTCACCATCTTAGGGTCACCTTTTGAGATGTGTTAATTGCATATCCTCAATAAACATTTATATACTTGGACTTGACTTGGAAGACGTATTATATGCTTCTCAGCTTCGTCTTATTATAGTTTACCGTGCGCCCTCGTGTAACAGTAACTCAGTTGACGATATGCCGTTATATGATGCACTTGCATCTCTTCTCTCAGATGGCAAACCATCAGTGCTAGTAGGAGATATTAATGTAAACGTCAACGTTACGAATGGCTCCTTTTCAAATAAGTATGGGCAACAATTTCTTAACTTTGTTGAATCGCTAGACCTCACTTCCCATATTAACCAGGCTACCCGTAAAGGGAACCAATTAGACTATTTATTTAGTACATCTCCCAGTCTTATAACAAAATCAGAAGTTTCTGCTCCTTTAGCAGATCATCACTCTATAACTTTTACGTGCATTTTTCCTCAACCCGAGAATCAGTCTAGACTGATCCGCAATTATAGACATGCAAATTGGGCTATCATACAGGGTAATTTGAATATTGACTGGATTTCCTCTCTCTGTCCATACAATGATTGAATGATTTGTATGCAAATTTTTTGTTCAATTTTACTTCTGTTATTGACAACATGTCCTTTTACGGAATTCATATGAAAACAGAGCAATATCCCCAGCACATTCAAAAATTAATTCATCATAAGAATCGTTTATCGCGTAGTTATATTTGCACCCCAAATGCACAATCGAATCTCGAATTAGTTCGTATTTCTGCCATTCTACAATCACATAAGAAAATTTCTCGCTGCTAAAGAAAAGAAAAACTTTGGTAGAAATTTTGGAAGCAAACGATTTTATAAATACGTAAATTCTCGAATTCGTTCCAAGGAGTCAATGGCAGCAATATATGATTCAGATAACAATTCTATGGCTTATGGTAAAAAAGAAAAATCTGAATTGCTTTCGAAACAATTTGTGTCTGTTTTTACCCGTGATAACGGAAACTTTCCTGCATTGATACAAACAAATAGGAGGTTTCAACATTGTTTAATGAGAACGCTTTTACCATATGAGGTAGAAAAGGAACTCAGCAATCTCAAATTCTCCTTATCTGATACTTGTGACAAAATTCCTCAATTATTCCTCAAAAAGTGTAGCCAACAATTAGCAGAACCATTGTCGTATATATTTAATCTATCTCTTGAGCAAGGTGTAGTTCCTAATATTTGGAAACAAGGTCTTGTCACACCGATTCCAAAAACAAAAAGTCCCACGCTACCTGTTGACTACAGACCAATTACTATCTTACCTTCCACTAGCAAATGTCTCGAAAAGTTTGTATTGAGAGAACTTCAGAAATGGATCAAAAAGCTCAATATTCTTCCACCTGAGCAATACGTTTTTTGTAAAAGGGAAAAGTCTCGATCTCCAGCTCTTAGAATGCCAACATATGTATGTGCAACAAATTGGTGACGGAGGCTATGTCGATGTCATATACATAGATTTACTAAAGCATTTGATTCTGTGAGTCATGAAAAGTTGATTTATAAGATCCGGTCTCTTGGACTACCAACCCAACTTGTGCATTGGATTCAATCCTACTTAGAGAACAGAACTTTTCGTGTAAAAGTAGATGATGTGCTTTCTGATGAATATCCCGCACCTTCTTGTGTTCCTCAGGGAGGAGTCCTAAGCCCAACTCTATTTATTTGTATCTTTCTGACTTCCCAAATTTTTAGCTGTTGTCCTAACGTCAAGTTTCTATTTTGCTGATGACGTAAAATTTTTCTACGATACTCTAATACCTCTTCATCGTTGGTTGATGAACTAGATTTGTGCCTGTGTAAATTAGAAGAATACTGCGTTAAATGGCAATTGAAAATTGCACCTCTTAAATGTGCTTCTTTACATATTGGTCGAAACAACCCTCACAATTTCTATAGCATACAAGGCCAGCTTGTGAAATCTGAAAATTCGGCGCGTGATTTAGGTGTAATATTTGACGAGTCCTTGTCCTTTTCTGAACATATCTCCATTACCACAACTAGGCACTCCGCTGCTTCTAGGTATAAATAGTACACTCCAACTAAGAGACCCCCGTCTTCTCATAAAGGCTTACAATGTATGGGTTCTACCTATACTCGAAGTTGCCTCATGTGTTTGGAATCCACACTTATCGATCCATATAAAGCAACTGGCAGATTACGCTACAATTACGTGGATCATTTTCAAAAAATATGCAAAACCAGGATTATTATTCCGAAATACTCTGAACGGCTCAAATATTGGTCTAAAAATTTACAAGAACGGCGAATTCAAAAAGATCTCATTACCTCTTTCAAATCATAAAGCGCGAGGTGGATATAGACAGTAGTAAATATTATGTGTGGAGGCAATGACAGATCAAGCTACTTTAATCTGAGATTGAATCAGTCGCAAAAATGGCAAATTTCACTCTTTCTTATAAGAACGGCGAGGTGGCTTTCAAATGCAAATTTTCCGCTAGATGCGCTAGTGCGCAAAATTCTCATGTCTTTAAGAAAAAGCTGAAGCAATAGATATCCTTAATTCTCGGAGTTGAAAAAATGGAAATATTATCTCTGTTAACCGTTGATTCATTTAGAATACGCTGACTATCAATTAGTGAATTTACAGCATGCTGGACGACTTCGGCAACACGGGATAAATCATAATTCTTTCTTTTCTTTCCATTTATATTCACTGGCCTTTCAAAACACCAATTCACTAATGCGCACCATTGCATGTATACCAAGCAAATATACAGACTTATACGTTCTCTCGTGAAGAATAATAGAGGAGTTTTACATAAACAGTTAACCTTTTCCTTATCTTTATAATTGGTTTAGCTACGTAGCGCATTCGGCTCCTGCGGGTGGAGGTAGTGACGATGCTAGGCCTACTTTCTTTATGTGATGGCCCTGGAATGTATTACTTGTTGTATGGCTTTTTGGTGTGTCTTATTTGGCACGTTTAGGATTGTTGAGAAGTGAACGCGTAGTCTTTTTTTAGGTAACGTGGCTAAGCTAAACTAAAATATAAAATACGGGTTGGCTGTTTGTGTGGGACCAAGTTCTTTGATTCGCTATCATCATCGTTTTCTTTATTAACCTTGTGGAATTACAATTGATATACTGTTGGTGGAAATTATTTCCAAGTATCTATATCATCTACTTTGATTTTTCTTTTTCATCGTCTCTCACGGCGTTGCGCTCTTTTAATGAGTATAATAAATATTCAAATATTAAATATATACTATGTTGCAAACACACAACACAGAAGTGCCCAATTTTTACTAGTTGAATAATGGTGAAAATAAAATTAGTTTTTTTAGTCTAAGTTTTAGTAACTTATCTTTCTTGGTCCAGCCCCATTTCGTTCCTCGAGTTTTTAACTGAATTAGGTACCGTTTTTTTTCTACGTAACTTAGGGTTTGTCAAGAAAAATGTAAACCTATGGAAACCTCATGCTATCCACTACATCCACTACACAGCACACACGAAAGTTCTGGGCATGCTTCGTATATAAGCATAAAGTATTGAAAGCAGAAAATATGCTAACTACACATGGTACATCCTTAGGCTGACCTCAGTCATGACATCTTACGCAATCCAATCAACGTATGTTTACGGACCTTACAAAATATAAGTTCTGTTGGATATTGGGATTCTGGCGCTCAGGTGAACATATGCATATTTTTAGTGTTAGTGATATCCAGTTACCTGGAGTATGTTAACCACTATATCTACACCAGCTTACCTGGCTGGTGGAGTAGGGTTACAGAGAAACAGGTGTATGTGTGGCACCCTAGCCGGTACAGTGATGATTTAAAATAGGATTCACGGAGTTAAAGTGATATGGTACGTGGTCTTGAAACGCATGTTTGGCAACGCATTCACATGTTAATTAAATTAACAGGATTGAAGCTAGAACTGTAACTCAGGGTATTGAAAGATCGATTATTCAAATTGTCTTACGTTGTGTGCCAAAAAATTCCCGAAAGGCACATACATTTGCATATAATACCTATAGATGGAACTTACTTTTCACAAATCACGTGTCTTACCACGTTACGTTTTCTGTTGCTCAATATTCCCCTCTTTTAAAACTAACCCAATATTCAAATTCAAATCTTTGGACTACCTCATCTAACCTTTTGTTCTAGTGCCATGACCTTATCTCTGATATGAACTGGTCAATGACACCCCCCTTTTTAAAGCAAAAGACACTGACTCCACACCCTTTTTGTGCTGTTTTGAGGTTACGGTCGCGGCTTATTCAGAGGTTGAGAGAGAGGAAAAGAAACCCGCAAAAGTGAGAACCATCTGCCCTAATGGATACCTTTACAAGCAGCCGGACTCGGTTTGGAAATGAGGAATTTGAATTTTAAAAGGAAATCAAGACTTAGGTTTGGTGTCATTGTACGGACAGCTAACATGCGCTACCGTAAGCTATCTAGTTTAAGTTCCATATCACGGCCTGTGCCTGGGATTAAAATGTTATGGCACGTGGTTTTGAAATAGGAACACTGCTTGCCCATTTATTGTTTTCGATTCTGTAGAGGAAATGTCCGGAAGGGCGGAGAAATTTGCGTATAAAATATGTAAATACAGTAGTTCAGCATTTGTTTCACACGTATCATAATCATACCGCTTTAAAAAATTTCGGAAATCGCCAGCGACTTGTTTTGGTGACTTCACCATCGTCAGCGATGCCTATAGGCCTTCTAATTACCGTAGTTATTCATGGACGAATCAGTTGCCCAGCATGCGCTTCACAGACCACGTGCCATACCGCTTTAATAAAGATATGCAAATTTCCGACAAATTGTGTAAGAATGCCTTATTGGCCATCTGCCCGAATGACCCGATATGTTTACCTTTTCTGTTTTCGGCCACTTCCTATCAAGTGGATATCAGTTGATGTATATCTAGCATGCATATATATTGGCATGCAACAGTTTACAATCCGCTCAGGTTACATGAGACCATCTGCCTCTTACGGCTTTAAGGTCAGCCAATCAAGGTCAGGTATAAGGTTTAGGATGGTATATACACTAGATTCCAATTACTAAACTCATATACTGAAAGTCCTTATAGCCAAACGTCAGGTACAATATTGACGTAGACAATCTTTTTATTTATTACTATAGAAGTGTTCGGGCAGATATAGTTATGTAATTGAACTATTGAACACCTCCAGTGTGTGTGGTTCCCGATGAAGAACCAAAAAGAGACCTAATCTAAAAGAAACTGAATTCAGAATTTTCTTATTTCCTTACTAAACTAACAACATTTCTTGTTCAAATACTGTCCTTATACATAAACCTAAGACAAACTAAATAAACTGTCTTTGCAACACTAACCTTAAAAGTTTACCCTGTGGCTTATGATGTCATATCCTTTTTGGCGGTGCGCGCATCCTCCCAGTTGCGCTGTTTCTGGCGGAAAGCCGGAAAGCGTACGTAACCCATGCTTACCACCGCTAAGTAAACTTTGAACCAGAGTGTAACTTGGCCAAGCGTAACCCTGGGGTGTGAAGTTAAGTGGCGCAATCGCAATCAACGGCGTTTATTAGAGAGATATGCTAGTTCTCGTAAACTAGGTTCGCAAACGTTTGCAAGAAAAGTTAGGGGTTAAAGGTAATAATAGAACAAACTTTATCAATGGAGTATTGTGTTATGGTTAATTCAGGTAGCAGTATTTTTATTTGACGACCCAACAAATGACATGTGAAAAAAATTATAATTTACTCTGTTTCGAGGCAAAAACTGCGACGGGCACCGAAAACAGAAACAAAGTGCGCGCGCTAACTCTTTGAAGGTATTTTTCCTCCTCAAAATTGAAAAACCGAGCTCATCCATTTCTACCAAACAACCTGAAGTAGTAACTTTTTGTATGCCATGTCGTCGTGTCTGCTCATGTTGTGGCTAGACAGTATGTCCGTTCTAGACTAAACAACGTAACATGATACAGAAACCATTTTTGTTGTAATCTTAATCTAATTAGTGACTGGGTCAAGCTAGATCTGTGTACAAGATAATGCCCAAGCTTCCATCCGATCATATGTCTTCTCTTTTTACTTCAAGACTTCAGCTTCTTCGTGGTTTCTTTTTTATACTTCAACCGAGGACAAAATAGCTTACTTCATTTTTTCAATTGTGTTACTTATAGAGAAGTGAACTTTTATTCGCTGCGAAGTGAATTTATCTATAAGTAACTTGGTATGCTGCAATGATAAACATTCAAGGCGTGCATAGAAGAAAGATATTTGAAAATCCTAACATATTTCACTTTTCTTTTTACATATTTCCCTGTGTTCACCGCATAGATAGCATCAAAAACATCGTTTTCTTGCTTCTTTCGGTCCACTTTGATGAATTACATGTTTCTTGGTATGTATGAATGTTCATATGATAAAAAACCGTTTGGTGACGGTTCATTAGTTTGGTGACTTTGTCGTGACCAAGTTTTCGCGAAAACCGTCATCAACTGGTCAAGACCATTTGGTGACCGACCACGATATAATAATTTTTTGGTAGTTGGAATTTACTACAGTGTGTGGTTCTAGACTTGTTGTGCCTTTTGACTTTTTACATACAAACTATACTTTCTGTTATTTGAAAAATACAATCATACTACAGGAGCGCACCTAAAACCTACAGGAGCTCACATTAAACCCATCGAATTTTTTATGCAATAGTAAAATTTATAAACAAAAAAGTACAGTTCTAAAAGCATTCCCTCCTTCGTCGTGAATATAGGGGAGGAATTTCTATATGCCGTTATAATCTTTATTTTATCTGAGTTCTTTTGTGTAATACATAGATTGACCTTGTAAAGTCAGTAAAGTTCATTTTCTTCATAGGACAGATTTGAAACTTTGCCAAAGTGTTTATTACCTTCCATTAACAGGTGTCATAGGAACCTTGAAATGCTTGAGGTACGATTGAAATATTTACTTGTTTCAATGAAGTTTTAATGAAGAAAAAAGCTTTAACCTTTTTTTTAGCTACCATACTTATTTTATAGCTTTAACACCAATAACTTTGAATTGTACGGAATTCTAAGACAGTCAGTTATTGTACACTACATTAGCTGAAACGAATGCTGGTTTATAAAATACCGGTAAGACCAGTATTTTATAAACCAGAATATAGGTTTTTTACAAATCTCCGGAAATCAAACGGATGAACATTGCTGCATAAAGAAACTAAACGAAATGTTCATGGCTAGGTAAGTGAAAATAAACAAAGCGAGGTACTTATAAAAAGTTACCGTCCTAACGTTCTGTAGCTGTAGCGGCAACTGACAAATTTAGATTAATGATACATACTTAACGGTGCTACTCGCATTTCGTCGCCCATACACAATGAAACCAACTGTTCTGTTCTAACACTGAAGTAATTAAAGCAATTATTCTTTCGGACATAACAAATTGGGGTGGACATTCGTCCTTTCAAAAGTACGAATAGGAATATTGGAAGTGAACTTGAACTTATCAGAACCATTCAGATACAGATATCAGCTGTTAAGTAAACTCGGTGAAACGTATTTCGAATTATTCGAGTGGTGACACACGTATTCTCCTCAAACGTTTTTCCAACACTTACTTTTTTCCCATGTTCAAAACACACATCCATGAATAAATATTACGACCCACTTTCCGTCTTTCTATCCCGAAAATCGTTTAAACTTTCCCGAAAACACGCCAAAAAACGTGGGAATTCCGTTGTTTTTTGCGTGTTCTCTTTATATAATGAAAACATTTAAATTCGTATTCCATTTTCTGTTCTATGAATTTTAAAATTCTGAAGATATCAAGGATTATATTAGGTGTCTAGGAAGTTTGCTTGCAATTTTTTGTAGGCACTGTTGCTGTTTTTTGCAAGACGTTGTACCTGATGATGGCGTAAAGCGGAAACCGGACGAATAAAACCACTTTGTTACGGACGTTTTGAATCTTATATTGGAAGTCGGTAGAAGCTCTGATTACATCATCTATCTGTTCGATATCAAGGCAGTAAAGGGCGAGAATAGTGTCGCCTATTTGAATAACAGCACAGGAAAGTGGAAACCGATATGACCCCGATTTTTTTCCAGAAAACCCCGATATGGCCCCGATCACGGCCCGATTTTTTGGGGGACGTGATCGGGGCCTTATCGGGGTTTGTGATTTCCCATGAGGTTGGGGAAAAATTCATTTATTTTATAAGCATAACAAATCCTAATGAGATCTTATTACTGGCTTTTCATTCAAATCTTGTATGACTTGGGATATTTCGGAGCTAATTTACGATACAAAAAGTGCATTTATGAGCTCTCGACGAGAGAATAGCTAATGGGTTTCGAATATACAACTAATAAATTTGGTCGAAGCAATTGGGCGAAGAAAAAGTGATATGAATTTCAAGTCTGTTTTTCAATGCGACCCTTCATAATTTTTCGTCCCCGGTAGTCGGACGAAGCAACAAAGTTACCTAACAGCCTTTTATGCGGAATTATGTGCTATGTTGAAGTAGTGTGCGACAAGACGCTACGCCTAAAACGACGCTAGACCATACCGTGATCTAATTATACTTATACTAATTATACCACCGTCGTATGCTTAAAAAAAACTGTGGATAATACTAGCATCTTCCGGGGTCTCTTTTGTAGCTTTTTTTGCCTTACATATGTTCGTGTATAAAAAGCGATAGGAAAACTTAATTCTGTAACTGTACGGCAGAAGGTAGAGAGTTTAACTCTGGAGCGAGGGGTCCGTGGGCTCGAATCCCAACCGAGGCCTTCCAACTTCTCAAAGATAAACCAAGGTATTAAAGAAGGGCGTTATGACATGCCTTTTCTTCCTTCCTTTGAAATCACTAGCAGTAAGTAGTGTCCTAATTGGTACTCCGTCTAACGACTAAAAATAGCAATGCTAAAACACAAATTAGTTGATTTAGAAATTAGAGCACGATTGCGCAGATGTTTCTATAGTAAATAAGCGTGCCTAGAATCTAGAATCAGGCAGCTGCCTTCTATAACTTGATTTGATTGGTTTGTTAATTGTGGATCTTTCCTACTACTTTTGAATGAATTTGTAAACTTCGGGTGTATTCCTTCATTGGTACCAGAAAATAATTAAATCACCTCATATATTCAAGTCGCTCAAAGTAAGAAGGTATGGTGGACTGTTCTTGTACCTTTAAAACACAAATCCATCATTTGAATAACTTTTTGAAGTACCCTCATCCACAAAAGTCAGTTCTTTGTATGTTTTTGTACATGGGTTTTCCGTGGTAAACTCCCACGTCTACAATAAAAGCCGACCATTTTTAGGGCTTGTTTGAATAGCTTTTCAACGAAAACACGGAATTTTTACTCTTTATAATAAGACGTGGGAAAAAGTCATCGTCAACTGGGGAGAGTACATTCTAACGCACATTAAAGGGGTACAATAGGCTGGATTTGAATATTGCTGAGTTTTGGAATAATATGATACTATAGGTATTTGATACCTTTGAAGCTGCACTCTGCAGTTTGCACAGGTTAGTATAGCGACTGCATAGATACTTACGCCGCGCACATCTTTGCTGATGTTTCTTGTTCTTGCTATTTTCTAGTTCTTGCTGTTTTCCTCCAATTCTTAACTTAGCCACTTATTGTAAGTTTGTTCAGTGTGAGCCATTTAGTAAACCTTCTTGGTATCTGGATATCCGAATTTTTAGAAAATTTATAATTTATAAAAAATTATAAAAAAATTACGGTATCCAAAGCCCCAATCAACTTCGACTAGACAGCATATATCCCACAGCAACGTGCGGGAGGAGTTGGTGGTATTTACATAATTCATCATTAATTTGCATACAGAATGTGACAATGTTGTTTGACAACTCAACTGTCATGATTGATTGTGAGCACCAGGGGTAGCAGAGTGTCTGTAGGAAATTTGCATAAGTTGAACTTTAGAACTTTGAATTAGACTGCCGTATTTGGATTTATCTTTCGTCTTTGTATAATCGTGAGTTTGGTAGACAACATGTACATGTCTTTTTGTAAATTTGTATCACACTACAGTATGCAGTAAACTGAACTACTCTAAATTCAGAATTCAGGGTATCCTTTACGTACTAATTTTGTTTCGTGATATTTTGCAAATTAGGGGCGAACTTGTATGGACTCGGTTGGTGTTGTAAATACGTATATATACTGTAACTTAAATGTTAGCAATATGATGGGGGTGATGAATGCTAGTTGCCGCAAACTCGCAAACCACATTTCTCAAATAAAAATAGTGCTAACTATCTGATTTGTCAAGCATTGAAGTTCAATGGAGCAGTCCTTTGCAAGACACAGACACTTGTTCCTTGATCGTGATAAATTCGTGCAATTTGCGTGCCAAAATCAAGAACATTGTCTGCAACGATATCGCAACAATCTAACATCAATCTAGTGCAAACTACGTACCTGGCACATTTTCATTAAGGTTAAATGGAAATGATTTCGTATTTTTTTCGCCCACCGCTAACCTAACTCCTAGCTCCAAGCTACCGATGTAGTTGCATTTCTCTGCAACTATCCTAATTGTATTACTCATGCGGTATCTTATTGTTGGCTTAAATATCGTATAACTATTTTATTCTATAAATACAACATTACAGAAATTCACTCTCAATTCAATTTCCAGGTGTATTGCCGCTGGCTGGATTCGAACCCGCGACCTCTTGCCTCGTATCCCTTGGTGCAGCCATAAACTCCGCCCCTTTTCGGTGTGTCGACAACCGTACCACCTCTAACCAGTACCAGCCTCTAGCCCAGTGCTACCAATAGACCACGCCCCCAACTTCGAGGACATTCTCCACCCTTTTTGGGAAGACTCCTCTCAACCAACAGATCATTCATCAGAACCGTGACATTGTCGGTCTCCAACTCCTCCTAGCACAGGTCGAGAATCATTCGAGATCGGTTTAGTATCGGTTCAGTACCCGAGCACTTTTGATCTAGACCAGTTTTCCTTGAACTAAACATGTCTGCTTCCTGCCTGGCTATTGTACTAGATGGGCCGAAACCCAAAAATGGGAGAAAGTGAGTTTTATTTGTTTTTGTTTTAATTTGTTGTTGTTCATGGCTTGCTTCCCTCTGGTTGGAAATTAATATGTGGTTTCACTTCTGAAAAGGGCATATGGTATTCCTGACATGTCTACCATGCATAAGGGTATCTAATGAATAATTTATACCAATTTAGGGTGTTCGATTCGTTTGTTGAAGCCAACCGATCTTGTTTCTGGAATAGAGAACTGGTGGCTGCTATGGAAAATATGATCTACATGGGCTTTATGCGACCAGGTTTGTAGTTTGAAGTTGGTACCAATTTTTGTTCTTCTTAGTAGTCTGTAGCTTTGAGTTACGACCGACCTAATTTGAATACTAGGTTTGATTTGATTGAACATTATTATTTTTGTATTTGTTATATAATATTTGTCGAAATGTTAATGTCGTACTGACTTTTTTGAAGAATATTATTTCCCCGCGACATTTTGATTATTATGTACACATGTGAAAGCGGTTATCGAGCCATATCATAATATCAATATATTTCGTCCTTTAACTAGAATATACAGTACGGCACCCAGAAAGTGTTAGTATTTACACTATGGGTTGTATATTCGATAGTGTATGTATTTACATCCTAAATGTTGTCTTTCCCTGTAGATATCTCTCGACATTTGCATATATTCATACACCTTTCATTCTCTTTTCTCGAGTTAACCTTTACCACACCTATTGTTTTCTCTATTGTTGCCACTTTGCTGCGCCACTTAGCAGGCAATAGTTTTGCGATATTCACCATAGCGTAACTTTCTCTACCTACTCCAACTTTTGCACACTATATCGTTGACTTTGTGACCGTAGACTCTGAATATTCAATAGTCTATCCTAAGCGTCTAACCACGACAATTTGTGATACGCACAATTCTGCCTTTTTTGCGCAATAAGCTTTGATGTTAGCGCTCGCGTAGCGCCGCTACAGAGCGCAATTTATGCCTATGCGGCTGGTGGAAGAAAGAAACATTTGTAAAAATTAATATATGCACGATCTTCCATATGCGCACGCGTGATTCACCATTGCTCTTTTGAAGTTTAGAAATTGAAGAATGTTTGAATCTAATATATGACCAGCTATATTTGTTAAATTCAAAATTCTAATCATAATGTCAGCTGAATCTAAATGACCTTAGAACCTTAGCCACAGAATTGAGAGCTACAGCTGGCAGTACCACAAGGGTACGCACCACTTTTTATGCCACTTTTTCCGAGCAAATTTCTCACCATAATGGTGTGCAATTACCCGCGCACACCATTTTCATTGTCTATCTGCTTTTTGCACCATTTTTCGGCCATAATTTCGACAATTGCGGTTGAAATGTGCATCTAATGATGTTCGTGAATGATAAGTTTTACGCTTGCTGCAAATACTGTATGTTGAAATTCTTTGAATATATATTGGCCTAGGACCTAGGTAGTATAACAAATGTGCCCCGAGCGCGTGTCTATAGGTAGGAGACTACCTTCCCACTTTTTTCCACATTTGCATATCTTAGTGACAGATGGTTAGGTCATAAAAGTGAAAAATTGGGCCTCGGCTTCCGGAGAAATCTTGTTTGAGGATTTGAATATAGGAAATGACTAATGATATGTTATATTTATGTTTACAAAAATACACATGCATCTGCATACTAATGGGATGCACGCATGCGTTTCCTCTCCCGAATATTACAGTATGAAAATCGTTTTAAAGGTGTATGTCATATAATTTTGATCAATCAATCAATATTTCCAGGAACCCTATTCGTCAGTGCTCCTGAGAAGAACCTAACGGCTCTGAGAACTGCTTGGGTGACCCGGATCTTGAAGCCTGCACTCGGTTATAGGATTTCTTCACTTGGTAGGTTTCATAACTAAAACGATCAATCGATATCCATGTTGTAGCATATGAAATTCATCCTCAACTGTATAATTGGGTGCAAATTGGTACCCTTTCTAACCCTAGCGGTATGGGTATAGCGGCCGGTTAAACAAAAGGGTTAAACCTGAGCGTATCACTCATGCTAATCTGCTATGGACAGCGTGGCTAACATATGTACGTATTAGTTGCTACAAATGCCGACTAAGGGAGGACAGCCGTTGGCAAAAAATTGTAGAATATGGGAAAGTAGCTGCTGTGACTTTGCTTAGGGTTGGTAAGTAGATTATGTGTGGTTTGAGGTCTACTGTATATTTAAACCTCCTAGAGTTGGAAATTTATGCAAATTTTATTTTATGGCAATTAGCATTCACGTGAAAGAGGTACCCATGTGCGTAATCTAAACTAAAAAAACTCGTTTATTTCATAAAGCCCCTATAACTGGTTTTGTGTACAGATACTGTAGACAGAAGTTCGTTCTGTGTCTTAATTCGTCATTAGCCAATCTATCAGAGAACACTACTTCAAGTGTGGATAAACCAAGTCATTCTAAAACACTAACACCACTCCATCATACTTTCTTGACTTATTTCATTGTAACTTGGAAAGAGAGAGAGAGAGAGAGAGAGAGAGAGAGAGAGAGAGAACGAGAGAGAGAGAGCGAGAGAGAGAGAGTAGAGGAGAGGGTCTTCTTCTCGCTCCCTGGGAACCCTTGTCCCTCCTAAGGTTATCTAATCTCCCTCTGGCTACTAATCTATCTGACTCCTTCTCAACTATCATGATCGAGTACTTATTAGGAAAACAATGAGCTGTCAGAAAATAATATGACATTTATTAATGGAATGACCTCCACGGGTAATTTGGGTATTGTGACTAACTTTGAAGAAATAATACAAGAGAATAGCATATCAATTCTAAAGTAAATTATTTCCAACACGGAAATCTACAGCCGCACACCACATTAACTTAAAAGATACCGTAACTTTACGTATAAACTTGGAACTGTATGTGGTATCGTAGCCAGATGTCCGCGTGCCAAACCCGGCAATACTTTTATGCTAATTACTGGTGACTATGTAAGTTAAAAGTCCCCTAACCTAACTCACAGAGCCACCTGCCCTACGAGAACTGGTGCCTAACACCCAATTTCTCACTAGAAAATTACACAAAGATGCTATCTAAGGAAATTTGAGATAATTGCTTAATTGCTCTGTACAAGGTAGGAAACTATGCAAGTTTTCAACTGGAAATTTGAGTTTTTGAAAGTTTTAGATAGGCTCATTTAAAAAGCAAACTAGATATCCGTTAGTTGGAGTCGTTAGTTGGAATGTATCAAAATCTTTTGTGAATAGTACTTAGTGTATCAATCACCGGTTTTGATGGACTCACTCTTTTCTTAAAAGTGAGGCAGTTCTTTTTCCCCTTTTCAAAGAAGTGTTTCGAAATGTCAATGTTAATGACTACGGCGCCAGAGCGTGAGTTAACCCAGTTTTCGCGCGCCAAACTTGAAAGCGACACATTTTTTTCTTCGACTCTTTCCTTTAGTGGACTGTGTGTAACTCTGTTACCAACCTAACACACTTACGCTAAACTTCAAGAGTCACTAGTGCTGTAATTAGCATAAATTATTAACAGATTTGGCATGCTGACATATGTATGAATTCTATGTAGTTCCTATACGACTAGATGCAGTCGTTTTGTTCAGTCGTTTTGTTAAAACTTTGAGAATAAATATGTTCCGAGGTGTCGAAGTATAAGTAAATACGCCGAGAAATTAACTCCATATTGATCTACGCTGGCAGATGTGGGTGTCATATATTAGAACAAATATAACGCTAGCACCACTGGTTGCGCCACGTTGCGTGCGAGCAATTTCTCGGTGGTTCAAATATTGGCACTAGAAGGACAGGTGCGCGGTACCTGCGCCCCCTAGCTTCGCTAACTAGAGAAACTGCCTTTTAAGCGGTATAACCTGTTGTTTTGATGCGTCTTTATTCATTCCCCTGTGTTAGCTTTACAAACCACGTACAATACCGCTGAAATTTTGAGAAAACAGCTACGGTTCAACTTCTAGCAAGCCAGATAGCTACAGTACCCCTAAACACTAAAGCCAATTATACGATTATCGGTAGTTCCACCAATAAAACTACCGATTACTAATTTATAGCAGAACGAGCAGCAGAAATCGCAATAGTGTATTTATACAATAGACGTTGCAACGGCAAATGGTACTTGTTCGACTTTTCAACTAGCCACGCACAGCAGGCGTTGGGCGCTGGTAACTTTGGCGGTACGGGTATATAATAGGGTGCGATTAGTAGGGGTGTCGTAAACTTGAGGACAGAACCACAGAGGTAGATGGGTAGATTAGAGAAAATGGTATGAATGTAATCTGGTGACTTCTGGATGTCTACCCGAATCATGCAACAGATATGCATGGTTTTGCAGTGTAGTAGTTATAAGATAGACTATATTAATGATCCTTGAGGGTGAAATTAAGGCATGGGAACTGTGTTGATCATTGATCAGTTGGACAATATGGTATTCTGAAAGTGCTTGTGAATATAAGTCGAGATTGTTACTCGAGATGGTCGAAATGGTTTTGTGACGAAGTTTTTCATGCCTTTTTCTGTAACTTTAATATTTTTCAGGTGATATGGGCGCCATTCAATCCGTTCAACAAACACACTTCGTTCCATTGGGAGATGTGCTCTGTGATGCGATAGCTCATCTCAACCGAACGGTATTTATTGATTCAATGTTATATTAATTAACTTGATTATTGTCGTGGCATACTGTAGTTTCTAAGATACTGTATTTTTTGCTATATGATAATGTTATATGCAAATTTCAGGGTCGTCCAGCTACACTTCGCACAGTGCGGGAGCATATTCACCAATGCACTCCACATGTGGCACCACCAAGTCTGGAAATGATGAGACAGACCGTGATGGGTCTCACGGCGACTGGCCTGGTCTATCAGATGGGAGATCACTTTTTCGTTTCGGGTACGGTAGTTTTTCAAATCTTATATCTCGTTACTCCGCGCTATAATTGGCGAGCTTTTGTGGCGGAAATGCGCAGAAGGGCGCAGAAATTTGCATGTAATACATTGAACTGCAGTCGTCCAGCGTATCTTTCTAACAACGTGTCATATCGCTTTAACGCATTAATTAATTGGGTTATTTTAGTTCCGGCTCATCCGTCAGGCTCACAACAGGTTCCAGAGCAGAAGATCTCCATCGAGTGTCAGACTGGCGAGAGCATTATTGATGCTCCAGTAGAAAAACCAGAAAAGAAGAGATTCGGAATCCTAGCCAAATTGTTCTCGAGAAAGGACCAACATAAGGTAAACAATTTTTTGAAAAGGGCAAAGTTTTAGATAGCAGAAAACTAAATTTAAAAATTTGCTATAATTACAGTATGGTCTCAACACTCAAGGTCGCTGGCAGTATCAATTAAGTAATTAGAGAGCAAACTTTACGATAACCGGCCTGCACTAGAACAAACGTCCTTTGAAATTTTTCGTGTGAACGTTGTAGGATGGAAAGGGACCAAATGCTTTCTTTTTATTGGAAATAATTATATGAAATCAATTGTTTTAATTCTAGGCTGGTTCACAAAATATTCCTACGTTTACCGCCGTTCTACCAACGTCAACCAATTCGGGATGGACTTCTACAGCACCCAGGATTATTCCAACAACTCTTCAGAAGCCCGCAGTACCTCAAGTCTCGGTACCACTCCCGCCTGTGGCAACAAAGTACGTTTTTTAGTTCCCTTTCTGAGATGCACTGCCGCTCTGCAGGCGACTGCGTTGCGGAAACCGGCTGGCACTCTGCCAGTGAATTTATTTTCAAAATTTGTGACGTCATCACTCACAATATTTGCTTCTCGTTCACATTCAAATGTTGTTTTGGTGTTCTATGTGTTCTAGTTAGCCTCTCCCTTTTCCCTTCAGCACCTGCCTTAACTTCCGGCTTTCTGGCGCGTGTAGTTGTTGTTCTAAAGCTCTCAGGGTCACCCAATTAAACCCGTGTTAATCCTCATTGTTAATTAGCCCACATAGGCGTCTGATCTATTAGCTAGCTTGTTAGCTCTCGTTTGTTCGTTGCATGTGTGATAGAACGACATGGCAAGATAATGGAGCAGGTGTTTAACCGTGGTTAACCCTGGCTTAATTCTCCCATCCAATACAACCTATGGTTATCGAATCATCGAATGTAAGAGGTAGTTGACTTCTGCGATGAGTATTCGCATTGGAAAGTAATTTTTCGAGCAATATCCAGTATGTTGAGTTATAAGTGTCTAACTGTGTTCTTTTACTTAAATTTGCTCTCGGCACTGGCGAACATTTGTTCAGAATTACATTTGAATACGTGTGAAAGCAAGGACGCGCTCGGTAAACAATGAGGCGCTAACTTACCGAACAAAAGCCGCTAATTGGTGAACGTTTGGCGTGAAAATCGTCTTCTATTGAACTGGTGTTAAAAACTAGGATAGCACACGTGCCGTAGGGCTTGGCACCTCCTCCTTTGTTTGCATTCTCCTCTTTTATATAATGGGGGTCCTTTCGTTGTAATTCCATGGGTTATCCATATTCCCCATTCCCGACTTTGACAAAATATGCAAAACCTATGCAATTCCGTATTGGTCGTGGTTGTCTTTCACATTCACATAAGTTCGCATTCTTAGCGGTCTCTAACCTTTCTCCGGGCGGGGTCTAGGTATCAATTATGGCATCACGTATGTGTCTATGACCGTGTGGTTGACGTAAGTTGCATGCATTCGTTGCGTAACATCGACTACCGGGACAGGATGTGTCCTGTGAACATGGTTTATATGTATTCACACGCAGGAAGAGGTGTTTCATCATGTCAAGTACATAGTTAGTAGTATTATGCATGAGGTAATATCATTCTGGAAATCAAGTGGCTCGCTTGTTGGTTGGTAGCACTAGTCCACTAGTCCACCCGTAACCTAACCGTAGTCTAACCGTAGTCTGTAATTCCATTTAGAGTCGTAAACACTATGGTCGCACCTGGTCGCGACCTTTTGCACTACTATCTCTCCGAGAGAGAATGGGGGATTCACGCGTTTTATGTGCGCAATATTTCACCCAAGACAGATGTAGCTGTCTTGTACATGACGTCTTTTTGAGATTTATTACCTCCGGAACGAATAGTGGTTGTGGGGTTTTCGAATTGGATTTTTTTTGTAAACCAAAGCCTTAGATATTTGATTAACCAATTAAATTTGCAGGTACAATTCGTATGTGGACCACAAGGGCAATGCGATCGTCAAGAGATATAACGTGGCGGCAGCTGAGCGAAAAGCTCGCCGCACTCACAGACGGGCAGAGCGACGCGAACGAGCAATCAGCCGCAGTGATAGGTATGCATCGTTTTCATAAAGCACCACGCATGCACGTTTCTGTTGATGGTATGTTATAGTAATAGAATGTAATATGATTTCCATACTCGTTATGAACGTGAATGTGATAATTGGAGTACTTCGTTTACTTATTTTGCCAATTATTATTGTGTATTTCAGCAGTTCTGAATGTCTGAACTATGGCCCAATCGACCCACCTGAGTGCTTGCCAGTCAATGCTGAGATTGTCGACGATATTGTGTGCCAGCAGAAGAGACGCAGACGCAATAAGAGGTACTGTAGTTTTATTTTTACGAGTTTACGTCAGATTTACAGTGTTAGCCTCTCTTTGATGTTTCGTGGTTTACCAGACACGGGCAGATAACTCATCATTTTCTGTGGATGAACCATGGGATTCTTTGATTTAGAAGTTATACTGTAATATGTTATTACTTAATTTTTATGTATTTCCTTTTCAGGCGTGAGCAGCGTGATGAGCCAATGCTCAGGTCGTCGACCCCAGTTTATCATTCGGATTCTGCCTATTCACTGTCTCCAGTGACGACAGAGAGTGAGGAACCAGCCTTGGGAGGCGATAGGCTACCCAGCCAGTACAGTTCCCAAGAGAGCTTTCCCCCGGGAACTTCCGAGCCCGAAGACCACCTCCCAGCCGATCACACCTATATGAACCTGAAGCCTTTCCGCTTGGACGGAAGTTTCCGCGCGCCAGGCTACCGCAGACACTCGATTGGTGGTGTCACGGACGTGTCACGATTCATGAACACTTTTGATGACACGGCCGCGGATGACGAGAGCACCCAGTTTGAGGAGTTCACCCTGACACAATATTGTTCGCCCACACCTCCCCCACACCCGCCCAGGAAGTATGTTAATTTGATCAGCAATCTGTAAAGTATTGCTTTCTTATTGATTGAAAAGATTGCTATCAGATTGATATTGTAGGGAAAGCATGTGTGACTCATTTGAAGTAGAAATGATCATTGTAGACTAGACTAGTCGGTTGATGTAGAAATCCCCAGAAATAGTGGGGAGACAGGCTAGTCCAACTCTTGTCTGAAATATAACTGTAGTTTTGAGTTTAACTTTCTTTGTTTTGTAGTCGGTGTGTATTTAACTTTGCCTTTCATTGATACTCTATAAATATGTATGTAAAATGAGTGCCCGTGGTACCCTTTTTTTAATTATTGAAATAATGTAATTGAAGCCCTAAAAATACTACACTGATGAAAACCTTGTGCGAACAATATGTGATATTATTTATGTTTATTTACTCTGTTTCTACTTTGTTTTGTTACGGAATGGGATGCATGTTTTTAAAGCGAAAAATACAAAAAAAGAAAGAAAGATTGTTATAAGTTGTATATAGTTTACAAATTGAATTGCTCACAGTTGACAGTGTCGATCTTCACGTTTAGTTTGTGCAGTTTTTTGTACACCGTATTATGTAGTTGCTCACTAGGTTATTTGTTTATGTTTGCTTGTTTTGAAATAAAATTTATTTTTTATTGTCTCGAATTAATGCGAGAAACTGGTTCATAGAACCGGACATTATATTTATTGACATTTTCCTGTACTTGTGATTTGTGATGTTACGGTATTGGTAATTTCGGGTGAAGCTACAGTAATTATTACAGTAGTGTTTTGAGTGTAGATTGCAATCAAAGATGTGTACGTGGGAATTTTGTGAATTCAGTTTTTTTTTGCGGGTGATCTTGCAGATGTTTGCCAACGATTCATGTTTGATTAACTCGAATTGTACTTGATAAGACTCGTTGCTTTCTGTTGACTATTTCTCAAATCATAGTTTCAGGAATTCAATTGTTGAAGTTAACCTTCTAAGACACAAAACTCAAGGGGCTCTTTTTGTAGAACATCAGTTAGATACGAAAGGTTATATTATCTCTTTCATTTTATGTTAGGGTTAGGTTCAACTCTCACTAGTGAGAGCATTGAGCATATGGCATATCAAGTTTCATAGTCGTCACGTCACACGCGGTGTTTGGTTTGATCCTATTTGAGAAAAAGCTCATTGTTCTCTTCACTAGTTATAGATTCGGATTCGTCTTTTAGAAGGAATTCAGCTTTTGGCTTTTAGGTTATTGGCTGCTATTCCTGGTAGTTTTGTGTGGAAATTATCCTAATGGTAGCGATTACAGTACGGTACGGGTACAGTACAGCACCAGTCCTTTTTCTTCCGTGAAGCATTACAAGAGAATTTCCATGATTTGTTTCTGATTGGTAATACAAGTATATTTCATAATATATTTCGTAAAGTTTCAAAGAAGCCGAGATTCATTCTTTCCTCGCTTGGTCGATATGTGCTTAGTGCTTAGTTACTGAAAAGCCAAAAGCTGAGATCGTGATTCAGTTTTAGTGGCAGTTTATTGCTCATTTTTGCAGTCGCAAATCTCGGACTTCTTTTTTTTCCTTTTCGTTGGATATTATTTTTGAAAACTCACACATCAACCTTGAATTCCAATATCAATAGGTGGATATTAAATTCGTTCACATTAATATTAGCCCAACCTGAAAATTCAATTAGTTTTCCTTTCTCCTTATTTTCTGCGGGGCTGCGGGGATAACAAAATTCAGAGCCGAAAATCGATTTAGCGACGTTACTTTTTGGTATTTTGATGTCGTTTATTTGTAGTTTTGTCTCGGCCCTCCCCCTCTCTCTAGTCTCATGTTAGGGTTTGGTATTTACTTCGTTTCTTAACTTGAGTAATCAGTAATAAGAACTAGCTAATAATAATAACAATAAACTATCTCTAGCATTGTCTAGCAGCGTATAAGTTTCAATAATTATCTGTACATAAATAAACGTCGGCAGTTAATCCTAAATTCTATTTAAAAGTATCGCAATTTTAAAAGTTCAAAATACGGTTACTGTACTTTTTTTTGGGATAGTGTATTTATCTCCAGTTTCGCAGGGCCGAAACACCTCAAAAAATCATTCAGCGCGGCTTTCACTTTGCATATAGAAACTCATTAAGAAACTCGCTACAAAAATTGAAGATCAGGGACAAATTTGAATTAGTACACGTATTAGCTACTTGCATGCGAATATCTGTATTAAATTCAAATTTGTCCCTGATTTTCAATTTTTGTAGCGAGTTTCAAATTGTGCTTATGTATGGAAAGTGAAAGCCGCGCTGAATGATTTTTGGGCCAGATTCGCCCTGTTTCGGCCCTGCGAAACTGGAGATAAATACACTAGGAATGGTGTTGTGTGAATAGGGTAGTACCATTGGCAGACAGTTGTCACTAGGGGCAATGCCATAGACGTGGAGAGTCCTATGCGCACTATTGATTTTAAGGGTACCCTAGGTCACCACTGCGCAATATGTTGCATATTTAGTGTTTCTCTTTTTATAAGTGTGAAGCTTTATTTAAATTAATTATAATTCTTTAGCGTTATTTTATCTGCATTACGCATTGGCACATTATAGGTATGTGAAGCCTTTTTTGTCCATGTTCTTCGTTTAATTATTTATTTCAAATTTCAAGCTTACAATTAATTCAGATGTCCCATGGGTGTCCTTACCGTACGTTCGCTTGATAATTTAGCACCTCGTTACGCTTACCCAATTATCTGCGCGGCGTATCTTTAAAGCTCTTGCGCTCTCCTGCATGCTGGTTTACGTAGTAAGTTGCGGCTCCCCGCACCGAGTAATTATCGCATTTTGACGCATATGTTGGTTTCGTTTGGCGGTGCGTTTTGGGAAACGTATGAAAATTGTAATCGGAAACGTGTTGATACGAGAACTTTTGGGATTTTATTTGATATTTATTAGTCTTATTTAAAAAAAAATCCGGCTAGGGAGGGAGGATTTATCTAGGGGTAGGGATACGTTATTCTTTTGCAGTAATCCTTTTACTACATGTAGCACGTGTTTTTCTTTACTCTATGTAACACGTGTAATTTCACTTTACTTTTGCTTCTTATTCTTTAGTATTTCTAATACAAGTCTTTTCAGAATGCTTGGCAAACATCTAAGCCTAGCTCTTCTCATAGGATGTGGTTTGGTGTTTGTGGTGTGCGGTGACAGGGAACGCGTGATAGACGGAGCTGGAGCGAGGATCAAACATCATCACCATGCAGACGAAGTAGCAGATGAAGCGGACCATCAGGTAGATTATGCTAATTTTTGTGGATGTCATTAGGATGAGAATATTTTCTGAGTTCCCGTTAGCGATCTGAACCCACAAACACCGTAATTTGTATAACAAGAGCAAGAGCTATCATCCTGCTCCCGTTGCCCGTGCGTTAGATGCCAAAATATGCAAATTTCGGGTACGAGCCCTGACTCTGGACACCCTGGGGTGACCGAAAAGCGGTGAGTTAGGTTGAACTCATAAGTAGAACTACAACGCCCTAGCTTTGATCTTCTAGAGTTGCAGTTATCCTTGCGAGATTATTCTTCCTCTAGGTGTATTAGGTTCACCTGTTATCCGTTTCTTTAAAATATAATATTCTAGGCAATTCTTGGCTCGAAGAAGGCCGCTGAAGAGTACGACGGATTAAGTGTTGACGAGTCACAAAGACGATTGAGAGTCCTGGCCAAGAAGATGGATAAGAATGAAGATGGATTTGTGAGTTGTTTTATTCTGATTTGAATTAAGCTGTCTTGATTCTCGCTTAAACTCCTTCAGTCGTAATTTTCTGAATGAAACTCAGGTGCTTTTTGTTTAATGTAATTTACCCAGCCCCCGTAGCCGGCCGCCTTCCGTCTCATCGCTGGCAGAACAGACTGCGGTACAATAATATCAGCCGGTTTTTGAAACGTATACTTGTGTTAAGTACTGAATTCCCATGAACCCCATTTCGATCCCACTTATTGTTAGCATAAACACTGGAATGTAGTTGTCCAGCATACGCTTCAAAAACCGGCTGTTATATGACATTTAACTTCGTCGCTAACACACCTCAATTGATGTCAAACCACAAGTGTAACACTGACAAGCTCGATCAGATATAAAAGCGCTGAAACATTGAAATTAGTCTGAATCTAGCCTGAAGACAAGATGATTGAAGTGTATTGATTTTCATAAACTACGGGGTTCTTTCTAGCTTCTAACCACTGGGCTGCTTTTATTTTGCTTTATTTTATTTTAGATCGATCGGGATGAGTTATCTGCCTGGATTCGAAATTCAATGAAATCGCTTGATGATGAAGAAGCCGAAGAACGACTGAAGGAAATGGACACGGATGGAGATGATAAGGTAGATAATATGATGAGTTTGTTGCAAAGGTTGTCTATAGGTATGCAAATTATTTTCCTTTCCTTGTCAGAAATGCACAAAGTGGCACATAAGTTGCGCATAACACATGAGGATGAGAGTTTAGCTCCAGCTAACGTTGAAAACCACGTGTTATACCGCTTTAATCTTTAGTAGTCATTGCATTCAGGTTTCCTGGGAGGAATACTTGCAAGACTCGTTCCCCGATCAGGATTTATTGAAATTGGACAGAGATGACAGGAAGTTGATGGAGGAGGATCGGAGATACTTTGCCGTCGCTGATTTAGGTTAGTTTTTTTATATATAAGGTAGAAATGTAGTATATTACTTGACGAAAGTTCGAAAGTCAATATAGGTCCCAGCGCTTTGCATACTGGCGACATATAGATTCCGAGGCTGTAAATTTTAAGGTTAGCTTTTGCGGTATGGGTATCGCATCCGCTCGTAGTGGGCTGACTATAAATGGTGAGAGTGAGTGGCATGTTCGTGAAAATATGCTAAATATAAGATATCTACCTTTGTGTGTATTCAAAAAATGTTACCGGTGAGGAGGTCCAGAAGTTATCATGTTTCACAAATCATAGAAAGTCGGCATGACGCCTTGATGGTACTATTCAGTATACAGGGTTGTCAAAAAAAATGAGAACAGGTTGCGGCCTTGTAAGTTTTGCGAGTTTTGGCACCGAATGGAAAATAATAGCATATAGTTCATAGGAATCTAGTTGTCAACCACACCTTGCACAAACCATGTGTCATATTGCTTTAAATTTGAAATAATTTTCAGACAATGACGGCAAGCTGAATGAGGAAGAATTGCGCGCATTTCTGAATCCTGAGAACTATCCACATATGCATGAGGTTTTGGTTGAGGTGAGTTGTTTTTACCATAAAACGTTCTAATATTAAGTGTTGTACTTAAATTTCAGAAAGTTCTAAGTGTATTTCTTTGCGGGATCGATAGCGTGTGTGTGTGTGTGTGTGCGTGTGTGTTTGTATGTGTGTGTGTGTGTTCAAGTGGGATGCAACACGGTTTTGCTGTTGTCAAGCTAAGGTATTTGGTCCGCGTATGATTGTGTTGTGTGGTATATGTATGTTTACATTTCAAATAGTTTCATATGTAGGTATCATTTCTTTTGAGAAGAATAGCGAAATAGTTAGAGTTTCAGTGTGGGAGGTAGGGTGGTAGGCACAAATTCTAGGCTATTTCCTGCATTTTTCGACAATTCATTCTGTTGATATGCTAATTTCTTCCCTCAAAACAGGTCACTCTTTGGGAGAAGGACGAGAACAAGGATGGGGCGATTGATCTCAAGGAATACCTGGGAGAGATGCACGAGCAGCCGAACAGCGAGTGGTACAAGGTTGGTGATTGGGATTTGGGATATTGTGGTTAATGTTTTCCCGTTTCCCTGTAGCCTGTAGATCGAAGCGCTAGTTTTTTTTGTCATCCGTTAGTTTTTTGTTCTTTGTAGGTATTGTTCTATTTCGGGTGAGCATTACTTATCATGCGGTTTCTAAGAATTGATATTAAAGCCGTATTTTACCTACTTTGGGAAATCTGCATACGATCCTCATAATCCTATGTGTCCTATGCAAATGTGGTGTCGGACGCTTGGGACCGGCACCAAAAACTTGCATCGGATACATAGGAAATGTGTATCATATGCAAATTTCCCAAATTAGAAGTAGGTATAAGACGGCTTTAAGATTATCCATATGAGACATGCGATTTTCTTTACTCTGATCTGGCGCTTGCATTCGAACTCTGTTATTGTTCTTCGGTTTCTCAATTTACGAAGCTATTTTAGAGCCGTATTGTACCTACTTTGGGAAATTTGCATATGATACTATTATTTTTGATACTATTATTGTTCATCGGTTTTAAATTTACGAGGCTATTTTAGGTCGAGAAGGAGCGTTTCGAGAATGAGTATGACATTGACAGGGACGGCGTCCTCAGAGGGGAAGAAGTACGGAAGTGGTTGATACCGGATCTTTATCAGGTATGTGATTTGTGTTTCGTTAGGATATTCGGGATTTCCAGCCTTTTCCTTGCCCCCAAATTGCGGGTTACAAAATACATTGTGCGGGTATGCACAAATTGTACCTTGTGATTTTATGTAATTGTAAATTAGTTACTTGCCGGCACGGTTATACTATGAAAGACGATGACCTTGTTTATACTTTGAAAGAATTACACCTTACTACAATTTTAAGTATTGGTCCTTTTTGTGTGTTATTGAATCAGGAGATTTCCAAGAGTTTCACAAGCGCATAACTTTATAATTCCTCATGATTAATTCCAGGTGGCCGGACAAGAGGCAACCCATTTGATTGACGTGGCAGACGCTGACAAGGATGGAAAGTTATCGATCGATGAAATAGTCAATAACCACCGTACCTTTGTCGGCTCGGAGGCTACAAACTACGGCGAGGAGTTGCACAAGATTAGTCATGAGGAATTGTAGTTTGTTGTGAGTTTGTTGAGGAATTGTAGTTTGTTGTGAATTTGGATAATTAATGTAATTACTTTAACTATATAGTTAGATTTGGGTCCGGGATATGGAATGTAAAGGATACGATAACAAGTACAACCAAAACATCGTTTTGTTAATAAATATGAATACCACTTTATTCAGACATACAATCATCACACATAGACTTAAGCATGTAGAATCCAGGGTCCCGTTTGCTCTCGAAGTCGGGGATCTTCATTTTTAGCTCCAATCCAAGGCGGTGTCTCTTAGCCGATGTGTCCCATAGAGTGAAGTAGACTGTAGAAGACGGCACAGAAGATAATACAGAGCGAAAGGTCCGTCCTAAGGCTAGACAAGGGGAGCGCCCTTTATTCCCGACGCCGTGGCGTCGGGAATAAAGTTAAGAAATATAATAAAGGGGCGTCGTGGCTCACTGGCAAAGTTCTCGTCTCTCACCCATACGACCCGGGTTCGAATCTGTAATCATAACTGTAACTTGTAACTATGACTACGTGAAGTTGACTAAACTACATGAGGCGAGTTTTGTAGTTGATAATTTTGTCTGTCGATCTCTTAGCTTAGTTACAGAAGCTTTGTAGGATTCTGGGCTTGTTCGACCATAATTACAGCTTTTAATTATGTAGGCAGTTATTCTACTGAGGCTCTTTTCTTTTCCTCTATGGAACGATGCCCTCTAGAGTTAATTACGACTTTGGAACCTGGCTTATTTCTGGTCCCACTTCAATTGCGCACAATTTTCAGAAGAGGCTTTCCCATAGATAGGTTATTTTACAACTAGTTTGAATATATGTTTGTTTTACGATTTTTGTAAATTGACGCCTAGTGTTTTAGAATTTATTTCTAAAACGTGAGCTGGTTGAACTGGTTTCTTAGTTAGATTTTAGTATTTTAAAATATATTTTATTGAGGTTTATTAATCACTGTTAGTACTGTTAGTTCTTATTAGTATCCATTGCTAATGTTTTTTGAAATTATATAATATGTAAGAAGAGATAGTTTGTGTATTCATCACATGTAATGTATGAGTCATATTTCGGCAAAGAAGAGTGGGCACATTGGAAGTTTCTTTCATTATTGATCTTGACTTTGTACTTTTAAATTATAAATTTATATTATATATTAATGTATTTGTAGTTTGTAGTTATAATCATATCTTTTAACAAATTATTGAAGTAGAAATGTGCATGACGTGCATTTAATGTGATCCTAATGAATCATGATTTTAAATTAATTTTCTCGTTTTTAACCTTCAGATTAACTACAAATTTTCATATTGGGATACATTTCCGCTGTTATTTTAAGCTTTAATATGACTCTTTTCGGTTTTACTTAATCTGGTGCTTTTTGCCTCTTTATGTGCATTCTGTCATTTTTTTTATTTTTATTTTTTTTAAATAAAAATTGATTCTTTTATGTTGTTCATAATTAAACAACCGTTTGTTCGGTCATTTTGATACTTTTGTAGACGAGATGGTTTGTTATCATGATTATTGATCAAAGAAAGTTGTAGCCTAGAGATTTTCGTGAGTAATTAGTAATCAGAAAACACGTGTTTGTATTACTGTAACTTTAGGCACGCGCGATTGATTACCGTAGTGTAAAAAAAAGTCTAAGTTATTGTAATGTGTATTTATAGTCCATAATTCATACACTCATTTACCGTAAACTTTGATGTCAATTCGTTTGATTGAGATTTGAGAACTTCAGAAAATTTATTATTCTTATTTCAGTATTATGGCACCGGAACATAGACTGCCGTCGGAATTTGAGTGGTTCAAGGAGCAGATAGCCGGCCATCACCCTTCTGTAGTGAAGAACGGAAAACGAGAAATTGGTTGGTTGTTTTGGATTTTTTTGTTTCCTTTCCTGGAGCTGGTACTTCCAAAATGGTGTAATTAGAGAGAAGAGTGCTTGGTATAGAACGAGAATTCATCCAGAAAAGGAAAGTGTCTTGTATCTACTTTCGAATAGGTGTTTGGTAGTAAGTTTATTCTCTCTATTCTGGAATAGGTGTTTGGAAAATATCATCATTGGAGGCTTGAAGTCTCTCTCTCTTTCTCTCACTCTCTATCTCTCTCTGTCTCCTCTCAACTATTTACTACTATCCAAAAATTTTATAGAATTCATAGTTTTATATTGATTTACTCCTTCCAATTCAAAGCTTTTTCTTTGTAAAACACGTCTTTCGGAAGTTAATACCATCATCGTTCGATAAAAGAAAACTATTTGAGCACTTCATTCTCGTGAGACTCCTCCTTTAATTTGAATGAATGTTCTCCTCCTCATTTCTGCTGTGAGGGTGTGATATTAGCATAAGAAAGCGATGTCAATCTCTTTGGCAAACAGTGGAAATCTGTGGTGCAGCCGGACGACGAGTACCTACTTGTTGACGACGACTACCACTATGTGTTGTTGTGGTACTACGTGACGGATGTGCTAATCCGCAGAGGTCCTCGAACTAATATACCCGGGGTGGGGGAGGTAGGGGGAACATATTTGGGGGGGGGGGGGGGGTTATAGTCTTGGCCAGTAATAATTATTTCAATTATAATAATAGTAGTAGTGGTAATAATAGTAATATGTCTTACTTGGTTGAACACAGGAATTAACATAGTAAACCCAGAAAGAGCTAATTCGCTCGATGTAGATATTCAAACTCATTGCTGTCTTTGTGAGATTCAAATTTGAATCCAGTCTCATCATTTAGTTCTAATATTTTGGGAACGCACACACCTGAGTATACAAACGAGTGCGTATTCTATTGAGTATGGGCTGCACCCATTTTGTCTGTCAATTAGCTAACACAATGATGGACGAGTCTCTATTTTGTTTGATTACGGTAGATTTGGGTAAACAGTAAAGTATGATGGATGTACGAAAATGAGGGTTGTATCTCTATATGCCTTATTTGGTGTGAATTTGAATACAGTATAGCTTCATCAACTCTGACCGTAGACAACTCTACGCACTCGCACTGGCAAAATAGTAGAGAAAACAAACAAGGCATAATCCTTATTTTCAGCAGTCTCGTAGGTATTTGTCCAGATATTTCTTTGTGATTTGTGAAGAGAAATGTATTCATTAATTTTTAAATTTGAGGTTTCGTCAAGGAGAAGGGATCCGAATATATACTCAAACTACGACAAGAGGGAGCGAGAGGCGACTGTGAGGTGGGGATCGGTTACTTTTTTTGTGATTGTGTGTGCTTCGTTACTTTAGAAGAGCGAAAGGGGTTCACTGACTTGATGACAAAATTTTTGAGGAAATCAACACTTTTTCCCATCCAATATTATCTTGACCTTCAGCTGGGTATCTATGCAAAACCATTTAAGGTTATTGTCGGATATTACGTAACAACTCAAATGTCACAGTATTTGTATCGAGAAGTACGGTAATACCGTAGTGCGTACTGTAAAGTCCTTCTTTCTTCCTGATCCTATCTCTCTCAACGCCGTCAGTTTTGTTCCCAGTGGTAACCAACAATTATGGAATATTGTCATCCGTATTGCGTAGTGCGCTTCCTCTCCTACTGTGCGTATATCTGTGACGGGGATCAGGGAGCGAGACGTGTGCCAGCTCTATTAAACCTTGCGCAATTCGGGGGTGCTTACGCGCTTTCCGCTTGATCCAAGCCCTTATAAGGACATATCATTAAGTGAGGGCCTTAATTTCGACCATTTAATTAATAGGCAGGCGAGTATTGCGTATTGGGAATTTTGTTGCAGTGAGAGTTCTTTTGATCTTACTATTAAAGCGGTGGGTTACGTGGTTTTGAAATGCATACGGATAACTGCACTGTCTTGTGATATATGCAGATTTCTGAACCTACGCACTTCCGGGCGGAATGACATGAAATTTTGCATATATAAAACCATATGCACGGCAACAAATTTTTACCACGCGTTCCCTGACATTGTTATTGATTACTGTAAGTAACGAGCTCGAGCTAGCTAGAGTGAGTTCTCTGGGAAACTTGTTTGAAATAATTGCACGAGTCTGGAGAAAACTTACGCCAAACTACATTTACTCTCACATCACATAAATTTTGAATTATCCGATTTACCTTTAATTTCAACTGTTTGTGGGTAATTGCATAATTGTGAGTGATTATGTGTCACACAAACATTTAAATGATATCCGGTGTCATTTATACCGTAGCCACTTAAACCGATCAGCGCACTATCTCACGACAATCTGTTTATGGTGTCTCACACGAGAGTGCATTTATAAGTATGACGCCCATTCTGTCTCTCTAAGTTGATGCGCGGTCAAGGGCGTACTGTATTATGCAACTTTTAGCATCGGGAATTAAGAGTGCTTGAGGCTTGAGGGTTAATTACGTGATTATAATTATGCGTGAATGAAATTTGGGGATTGAGAGGGCTGCTGTTAGTGAGGGACTAAGCGAATGAGTGTTTGAAATAATTATTTTACTAATTTAATTGTGAACCAGGTCAAGTCTAATTGCCAGCAATTGCAGGTCCGCTTCTATCAACTGCTAAACCGTGCCTCGTTTCCCGATTACAGTGTCACGGATCGAGATGATACAGAGGAACCGTTCCCGGGAAACTGGTAATAATTACAAGTTTTTTTTGTTTACGTGGCCGTATAGGATACAGCTTGTAGTAGCAATACTTTATCTGGTATGCAACAATGTCCCTATGTTAACCTCTCGAACAGTACATAATAATAAAAACGAACTGCTGCCACCGTGTGCATGGTAAGTGATGCGGTGATGAAGGGAAATGCTTGAAACCGGGATTGAAATATATGCTCTCTAACAATAAGATGGACAAGCCATTCTCTGCTCAAGAGTGTATGAGTACATGAGGTAGACGACAGCACTTCTTATTGTATTTCCAATGAGATATAAACACGTAATTCGCATATTTCGATGAGCTAATCTCATAGTGAATTGATATCATTTGATAATTTTGAATAGTGATCTCTATCCGTATGTATAACTTTTATTCGACTACCTTTTGCTAAGTTTTCGTATTCAGCATCAACTCTGAAGACCGTCTCAACTGGTGTCGATTCTTGCACACGGAGTTTGTGCCCAAATTTCACGGCCTGCGCACCATCCCTATTAATGGAGATGATTCGGAGTTCTTGATAATGGAGGACCTGACACTCCCATACAAACAGCCCACGATACTCGACGTGAAGATGGGCAAGGTGACCTACGACCCCGACGCGTCGGACAAGAAGGTATACGGTAGTTATAGGTTATGCAAGAAAGAGAAAGTGTACTGTAGTTATTGGTACAAGAAGATGTACGGTAGTTATTAGTTATTAGTGCAAGACGATGTACGGTAGTTATTAGGGCAAGGGCGGTAGTTTTCGTTTATGCAAGAATTTAAACCGTAGTCATTATTTAGGGAGGACCGGAGGACTATCAAACGCCAGTATAATTATAATAAACATTGAAGTCTTTTCATAGTGGTTAACTTAGTCGTTCGGTGTACTTACTAACTTAGCATAGCCGATCATTAATTTACTAGTGCGATAATATCCTAAAGCTTATTTATGTGAAAGCAACAACATCGAGTTTTGAGCGCTACTTTTCTTTTGATCTGGTGATAGAAAACGGGGTAGAAAAACGGCAGAAAAGGTACATAATTTGGGTTGCAGTGTTGTGTTTGAAAACCGTATTTTTTATAGAAATTGTACCAGATCTTATTCTATGTTTATCGAAGCTTAATGTATCTTAAATGCTTGCTTTATAGATGAAGTCGGAAAGTGAAAAATATCCACCGCAGAAAACGCTTGGTTTTCGTCTCCTCGGATGCCGGGTGAGTAACTGTTTATCTTACTAAATAGATGAGCTAGTGACTCCGACTCCTTCAGAGGCCCTATTCACCAACACACAGGGAGGGAGCACTCCCCGGCCTCCCCAGGGAGCCAGAGAGTGCTAGAGCAGAAGAGATTCAGAGCATTCGCGATCGCGAGCCTAGGGAGGATTCCCTGTGTGTTGGTGAATACGGCGTCAGAGTGACGTCGGGTGTCAGCATCTACTCTTGGTGTAATGGATAGTGGTGAAAACTTGTCGCTAAAGTATTATTCCAAACGGATATCGTTACCGTAATTTTTAGATGCACAATCCCGACGGCACAGTGGCATTTCTGGACAAGGAGTGGGGAAAGAGCAAGGATGAGACGAATATTGGAGCTGGTTAGTTTCGGTTACGGTACTCTTGGGAATCCAAAAATCCAAACCTAGACGGTAATTAGGCCGTGAATTACATTGAAGACGTGATCATTTACGTCTAATTGAAAGCGGTATGGCATCCGTTTTTTGAAGCGTATTTTGGATCATATGCAAATGTGTATGATAAGAATAAAAAATCCCGCGATATTTGCTCAGTTTTGAATGATTTTTTAATTATGTTAGTTAAAGCGAATGTCAAGCCTGATTCACAGATATTCTATAACACGCTGTCACGACTACCGTAGTTTACACAATTTCTCTCGCGCTCTCCTCTTTTTCTTTGCTGACTTAAACAAATTTCTCTCGCGCCCTCCTCTTTTTCTTTGCTGTCTAACAGCCTCGTAAATTCAAACGTCCCGTGGACAAAGATTTGGCTTAGCTTTGTCCGCACGACTCGAATCCCATACTGAAGGAGTTTTTTGGAGCGGTTTGAAATTGTTTTTCTTCTTACATGAAAGTTTTTGTTTATCTTTATTTTCACTTTCCGCACCTTCAAAACATAAGCTTTTTTTTTGAGCCCAACATGAAAAACCGGCTTGACATTCCCTTTAAGGATTGTAGATGGAGGAGCAATACCTTAAAAATATATGTGCTTCATTCAGCGTGTCTTGTCTGATTGTTAAATCAGAACTGTGTAAACAACAATGGTCCAAGGTCAATGTATGGTTTAATATATATCCAGAACCAAAACTACGGCATTATTAAACTATATTATTTCAGCTCTCTACGATGTGTTTTCGAGACGACCAGACGCAGCAGTGCAAGCGCTCCGAAGGTATTTTTTATGTTTGTTTTTTTTTCTTTGAATTTGCGTTTTGACAAACGTATGCTGGTCTTGCTGGATAACATTTGCGTGTACTGCATACGAATTGTGTGCAATTTTGTGTCGAAAGGCACAGAATGTAACATAGTTTGATTAAAGAGGAGTGATTCTCCAGCGTTCTTTTCAAAACGCGTACCGTTTCTCTGGAGTTTCGGAGTCTGAATATATGGAGTGATTGTCCAGCGTGTGTACATTTGACTGTCGTGAATGTCCCATGACAAAACACGTACCATACCTCTTTAATAAGGAACTAAAACTTACGACTGCATCGTGAAAATATGATTGCTCATTCACATTCACTCAATTTCAGAATCACCCTGCTCCGCGAGTGGTTCAATCAGCAACGCCTGTTCCACTTTTACGCCTCCTCTATTTTGTTCATATTTGAGACAAAGAATGACCTGCCGATCAATATGGATGTCCGGATGATTGGTGAGGGGTTACTGTATTATGAAACAGATATGTATTGTTTTGTTTGCCCTAAGAGGGCCGGTGCTGATGAATTGTTGGCATCATAAAGCTGTATCATACCGTAGGTAGTCTGTGAAATTAGCCGTCTTGGTTAATATTTAGAGGTACTAACTCGGAGTTTTTCATCCTCCAGCCTCCAGCTCTTATGGTAGTGCGGTGATCATTTTCTCTTAGTTGACCTAATCGTTGTGATACAGACACATTGGTCTAATCCTTATCTTACCGTAGTCCTACGTAAGATACCGTAGTCCTATGTGACTACGGTAAGCTAAGGATTAGATCAATGTGCCACCATGTTTTTTTTTTGCAAATTCATTTGTTTTGTGCTTAAATATTTTCAAATGAAATTTCAGATTTCGGGCACGTGTTCCCGGCCGCGGATTCTATAGACGAGAACTACACAGATGGTTTGGACAACCTGATATCATTGCTAGAAGAGATGCTGCTCAAATCATAGGCAAATGTGCTGCGGCCACCCAGAAGGTTCTCGGACCACCCACAGAAGGTACTCAGACCACCCAGGCTGTTTACGGTTTGTACATCGACTTTGTTTTTCATTTGTTTTCTTTTATTGTATCTAATCTATTTTTCAATGCTATGCATTAACACATTCCCCCACTTGTCCCAAGCCAACGAAGGGCTGACTGGTCTTCAATTTCTGTAGCGCTTAGGATTATCTTTTTAAAGCGATGTGACACGTGGTTTATGAAGCGTAGACTGTGTAAGTGCATTCCCAAAGCGGCACAAAATGGAACTGCAAAAAATACATGGGAATGCAGTTGCACAATAGATGCCTCGCAAACCCGTGTATGTAAAGTTTGCTTCAAAAATGCTCTGGTCTCAAAACGTATTATATCTTTATTCTTTCCACACAAACGCGCACAATTATGTATGATCTTGAGTAAGAACAAGAAAGCAGTAGTCAAGCTTGTAAGTCTGTAAGTTATTATTCGTATAAGTTTGGACTTTTGTGAATCGCGTTTCACTTGTACGTAGCGAACATTCCATTAGGTGACTATTTTCTAAACGACTGTTTTAATTTGCCCGACTTTTTTTGTACTTTTCCTTTCTTTATTTTATTTTACACATTGAAATACCTTGTTACTTTACTCTAGCCGTAGATTTACCTGGCATCCATCTCATTTTGAGAAGTCTGTGTTATTACTTTCGAACACCCAGTGATTTGTATTTGAACCACTCGATTTACCTTTCTATTTGATTGGGTCGAAGTAGCCTACGCTTTCTTCTCCCCCGTCAACATGTGGCCTGGCCTGCGCGGGTCTTTTCTCCCGGCAGACATGAGGGACAATAACTAGGGTGCAAATCGGGGACTTATCCTTATGATCTAACATTTAACCATCATATCCAAGTTCAGGTGTGTGTATTTGTCATCAAGCAGGGTGTTGGGTGTACACGGTTGAGAACAGTCGTAGCTGGTAGTCGGAATGGAGTTGCATTTTCGATCGCAACATTCTCTGCCAGTTTCACATCATTTTATGGTTTAGCCTTAGGTGTCAACATCCTCAATTAATTCTAAAGCAATTAATTGTGCGCGTTTGCATACATTAGTTTTCTCGTAAGTGCATTAGTAAACAGTCCTCAAAAATCGTTATATTAGGGAGAAAAGCTACTGTAGATAGAAAACTACAAACCGAGGTCCACTAATTTTCAAATATGTGTGAGTTACGAAACACACGTCACACTTCAGGGGAACCATCATATATGACCGTGGCGTTTAGAGAAATAACCTACATCATTTTGTAGAGAATTTCATGCTGAACAGCTTTGTAATATATTTTTTATTTAGAAACCTCAAAAAGAAATCTTGAGCTTTAAGTTTTGTTAAAAATTCCTATGGTTAATCTTTTCCACTTGTGCGCGGCCTAATTATGAAGAAATTTGGATTGGTGTGTCTCGTTGGTAGAGCGTTGGTCTCACAACTAAGAGGTAACAGGTTCAACACACAGAGTTGTTTTTGTTGTTTTCAGAAACCTTGTTCTTTGAGCAAATACAGTATTCCAAATACCTTATACATTTAAATTTAGAAAAAAATTTTTGTTCTCTATTTACACCGAAACAAAAAGTTCATGAATAACATTGGGGAAAGAACACATAAGCTCCCATTCCATATTCCATTTTCGTGGCCCGACCCGACCAGGATCTTCACATGCAAATATTGGGCCTCGTGAAAGCTGCATATTCACCAACTCCGCTTCGCCAATTCTATTGGCTAGTATTTTGAGAAACAAATACCGTAACTACAATGGAACCACACGGGAAGCAGCTGAGATGTCCCGGGGCCCGGGAATAACTTCCATTATCCAGGTATTCGAAACCTTTTTCGGCCCGTCAGAGAATTTGTTCACAGGAAAGCATCTATTTGTGCACTGCGAGGGCTTTGTCAGTACAAAAACACTTGCTGGAAGCGATTGTTGTTTTCTTGTTCTGTATTCACTTCTCTGCAGCATTATTTCGTCACATCCTGCAGTACTCATGGGAAGAAGCTGGCTGTATTCATCCAGGTTAATTCAAATAATCAGTGCTCCATTGGGGGAACTGCTTCCCGTCCAACATTGGTGGTCTTTGCACCGAGCCCGGAGTGGGCCTTCATTTTGTGCTCGGCTCAGTCAGCGACTATGCTTCACTCACCTTTCTGTGTTCTTTCACTAATGTTGATTCGTGAACCCTTGCATTGTTTCGGTATACTAAAATCAAAATCAAAACAACAATATTAACTCTTGGGAATACTGTATTCTTAAAATTAAGGCACTTGGAGTACTGTATTTGCTCAAATCACAAAGGTTTCTGAAAACAACAAAAACACATTCGTGTGTTGAACCTGTTACCTCTTATTTGTGAGACCAACGCTCTACCGATGGGATACCGAGCCACATTCCTTCATAATTAGGCCGCGCACATGTTGAAAAAGATTAACCATAGGAATTTTTAACAAAACTTCGAAAGCTCATGATTTCTTTTTGAGGTTTCTAAATAAAAATTATGTGACAAAATTGTCCAGCATGAAATTCTCTACAAAATGGAACATAGGTTGTGTCTCCAAACGCCACACCCATATCTGATGGTTCCCCCTATTGTGTTATGTGTGATTCATAACTCACACGTATTTGAAAATTGGTGGACCGTAAACATTGTAGCTTTCTAGCTACAGCCGTTTTTTCTCCCTAATCTAACGATTTTTCTAGCGGCTGTCTGCTAGTGCATTTATGAGAGAATCAATGTATGCAAACGCGCACAATTAATTACTTTGGAAAGGCAATTAATTGAGGGTGTTGACACCTAAGGCTAAATATAAAATGCTGTGAAACTGGCAGAGAATGTTGCGATCGAAAATGCAACTCCGTTCCGACTACCAGCTACGACTGTTCTCAACCGTGTACACCCAACACCCTGCTTGATGACAAATACACACACCTGAACTTGGATATGATGGTTAAGTGCTAGATCAAAAGGATAAGTCCGATTTGCACCCTAGTTATTGTCCCTCATGTCCGCCGGGAGGAAAAACCCGCGAAGGCCAGACCATATGTTGAGGGGGGAGAAGAAAGCGTAGGCTACTTCGACCACCCAGGAAATAAAATATTTTGATGTACACTGTATGTGATTGAAATAAACGAATTTGACATTTATTGTGTAACTGCAAACAAGACACAGTACAGAGACAAGAACACCAAATAACAAGACAAAATTGACGGAATACAAATTTCAGCAGTGTCGGGGGTGCTAAGTTTGAGCATAGCAAAATCCTACAATTTTTCAGAATAAAAGTCCGTAGATTAGACACAAGTCGTCACACAAACAAGCTAAAACACGCAAAAAAACGGCTAATTTCCCAAAAATAGCCCTTTGTTATGTCACTTTTTATCGTGATTTATCATTTTTTTTATTATTATATTTCTTTGTTTCTTTATTCATTTATTAAATTTATATACTACGTTGGTCTGCGAGCTGGTCGAAAAAAGTGAATACCGGGAACTTGTAAACATTTACGTGTTAATACACATTGTATTTCGCTGACATATACAATACATTCTACTGCAACACTATTTCTTCTTATATTTATGTTTGCAACGCTAACCGAGGACCATTCTCGAAAAATTAGTCGCCTTTCTGTTCCACTGTGAATTTGTAGCTGCGTACATCACTCGCTACCGCTACCGAAAACTGCAGTAAAAGCGCATTCGAGACAGACACTTCGGAAAAAAAACAATCGTGGTTTTGGATTCCTAATACGCATATTAATTTCCGGAAATTGAGGAGTGCAGTAATTGAAAACACCGATCCGTCGTGTTTATCATTACGGAATTTCGCTCAATTCTGGGTAGCCATCTTTCATTTTTCGCTCAAGAAATTCCGGCAATGTTCATCTCGAATGCGCCCTTACTGGCTTATTAAACGTAAAATACAACCGCGAATGTAAATTGAGGTCTTTACGAATGAGGTCGAAACATAAATGAGTATCTAAACCGATAGAGAGAGAAATGTATCCGTATAATAAACCATATTACTAAAAGATCATTGAGTGTGGCAAATTGAGCAAGTTTGATAGTACAAATTGTAAATTGTAAACACTAAAATTCATCAGCGGGAAATAATTTCGTCACAAAATAATATGCATATAACAAGGTAGAAATAAAAAATCATAGGAATGTGAAAATATACACAGGATAGAATCGTTAACAAAATATTGCATTATTAAAAAAAAATCATTAGAGGTTGTTAAATCGCATAATCATTACTACAAAAACCGGTCTGAGATAACATGTATTTTAAATGTTTAGGCAATCGTAACACATAACGACATAACTTCGTTAAAGCGATATGACACGTGGAAAACTGTGCTGGAAACTTTTCACTGAGTTCCATCAGGTATCACAAATTTGTACACACACACACACATTCACATAGGATCGAACCACGTGTCATACCATTTTAAACCTTCGGGGATACCCCCTGCCTATTCCTTGTGTTCTCCGACTCCCTTAGCCAGTGCTTCATGCCCACGCATCCCAATATCCGTCAATTCCTTGAATACTCTCAACATGTCCTCTTGGTTGAAGGAATGTCCTTCCAGAGCTGCGATACGCTCCTTCAGAAGGCTGGACGCGGTGAAGAAATCTGAAAAGCATCAGGTTATATCAATTCATCTTCACTTAGGGTGAAAAGAAAACCTTCTGCTAAAAGCCTGAGACTAAGACTTCAGCGAGCTCTGCTCTACATCACATCCCAGTTTCTACGTCAAGGTTACGTGACTTGTGCTAGTCACAGAAGTATAACATCACACAACTATTGAAAGGTTAACAACTGACCGTCGAGCATTTTCGAATCCGTTGCACATTCCTCCTGTGAGGCGCTCTGCTTCAGCACTCCGGCCAAAAGTTCGCCAGCGGAAAGCGGAGCGTTCTGGGAATGTTTTGAGACGGCAACCTGAATGAAGTTGATAAAAATCTGCAAATATAAGAAACTGAACTATAACTGAACTATTAAAAACTCTTATCCCCATACAAAATATGGATGTGGTGTAGGGCTGTAGGGTGCAGGCACATCAGAGGCCATATTCACCACTCAATTCCCCATGAGGAATTAGCCGTCTTTTTCTCTGCGTCTCTCACTTTAGAATGCTATTTTCTGTCCCCGGGGACTATTTCCCCGAGGGAATTGGAGTGGTGAATATGGCCTCTGAAAGTCTAATCGTCATCCGTTTTAATAGTGTCTTGTTAAGGTTACTATTCTAAATATCTACGGATACAAACGAGCCAATCTCGTGTTTGTTAAGCGTGCCCCGCCCTTGCGGCCACTGACAAAACACCGTAGTCCTCAAATGTGCAAATGTCAATCATTTAAGCGCGTTGTAAAAATAGCATCCGGAAACGGAGGAACAATTACCGTAGTCTGAGACGCTTCAACTGGTTGTGTGGCTTCCAGGTCAGCCTGGTTCTCCTGCTCCTTATCATTAGACGTGCTATCCACCTCCATAGGTGTTGAAGCAAGAGTCACCGTTGTGTTTGTGGTCAAGACAGGGGCCGAGGAGGAAGTGTTCTGCTCAATCTGTAATATAGACTTGAAAGGTGCGGCCATGAACACTAAAGCACAAAAGTTTGGAAAATGGAATATTCTCGGAATTAAGACCTTCCCGGACGGGGACACATTGAAATTATTCATATTCCAAAGTATTTGATAAGTTGACAACGGAAACTCACACTCGGTTCCCTTTCATTGTTGTGTGGTTGAGTGTCGGCTCTCTCCTTCTTGACATGGGGATTCAAGAGTCCCTCTACAAAGCTCTTGCTCAATGCCTGGGTAGCACCCTCACCGGGGAGTAGTACCTCATGCACCAGGGTTGAAACAACCTAAAACACAACAAATTACAAGTCAACTTCGAGTACGGTTAGCAAAGTTGGTATCTGCTCATTATTTCTAGAACTCACGCATATTGCATTGTCTACCTTATTTGAAAATACCTCCGCTATTAATCAACTCGATACAATTATTGCCAACGACTCAGCATAAATCCAAGGTTAGAAACTTATTGGATCATTTAGATATTGGGGAACGTCATTTCGAACTCCAATTCTAAGTCTATGAACGTCAAAAGAGCTTACAGAAAAATCATCGTCTTGCGCAGAAGTCGGTCCGGCTTGTTTGACTGGGAAACCATTTGCTTTCTTCGCTCCCAAATCCAGAGGCAATGAGACGAGCGAGTCGAGAGGCGCCTGCCAATGCACAGAAAGTAAAAAAAAAAACACAAAATATGAGACAGACATGTGGCTCCATATATCATCTGTACTTCAGCCGCCCCCGCAAAGAAATAAATTCGGTATTTGGCAATGGCAACACATCTTTTGGCTAGGTAAAACGGTCCACGACCACCAAGAGAAATGACACCACGAATAGCATGATGTAAATGGCTGGGCAACTTGGAATAGGTACCTAGCCTATGTGCACAGCCAAAGCAACGGTTTTTTCTCCACATCGGGTGACTGGAAAATAAGTCAAGACCACGCATACCTAGACTACGCAGCCCTAGACCCTAAGTCTAACTGCCCTCTTATCTAATTACCTACCTAAAAACAATAAACAAACAAACCCACCGTATTTCCCTTTTCCGAACCTTGTGATGTAGAAGCACCGACTGGTTCTGGTCTTCCAGGTGAGGTAGCCGAATTCTTCTTCACCAAGTACTCGGAAAGAGCCTGCTTAGCAGTATCCACCTTCGGTCTTCGGAGAGGGAGAGAGTGTATAGAGGCGGGGTTCATCCGAGCCAGGTCTCCCACAGTGTGCACACCTTTGGAAGCGAGCTGCTTGCGGAGGAGCATCGATCTAAACGTGAAGACTACGAGGTAATAAGAAGAACATAGAAATAATATTTGTCGAATAGACACAAATGCCAATCCATGAGTATGGAACCATGTTCCGACCACGGCTGCATGCAAGGAATCAATGGTGGTGTAACGTCTCGGTAACACTAAGGCTTAAGGATCAAACGAGATATGAATATGGAATACAATACTGAATCTACGAATAATTTCACAACGCAGCTCATGTAGGTTCACAAAAATAATCGCTAAAGACAATGTCAAGATTTTATTGTTACCTACGGCGTATCGCACGCGTAGACTAACGGCGATAAAAGCCTATTCATGAAACACTTGCATTTTACGTACTAGGTACCTTTCCTTTTCCTGATACTTGATATCCGAGTCCCTTTTTCTAGAACTTTATCAATGTGACATCCAACTCGTTAAAATAATAAAAATTACTACTAACTTTACTCAAAACAACACTCACCCAGACGATCCAGCACCTCCAGTCTTCATCAAAGTCAGCTTGTTGATGATTGCGGATATGGGGTCCTTGCACGAAGTCAGGTCGGGAAAGAGGACATCATCCGGATCACCCAGTGCTTCATTGTTGGGCGTAGAAGCAGTTGACGATGCCGAACCTCTACGCAAAACACTTGGTGGAGTCTGAAAGATGAAGACAAATCACACACATTTTACGCTCACGAACCCACGAAACCGTCGTTCGCAGCTCGCAATGCTAAAACATTCACATGACAAAAACTCACCACAACCATCTTATGTGCTGACGAGGGCGGTGTCTTCTCGGGAGTCACGTTCACTTGTTGTACTGCAGTTGTACTGACGGGGATCTCCTTCTCTAGTGAGTTCTCTTTTGTCGATTCCTCGGTCGACGACGAGCTGCCAAAGTGGACTCGACGACTCTGGAATACTTGTACGTACCTAATAAAGTGTATAGAAAAAAAGTATATAGGACAGGTCCTGGTCTGGATGTTCTAGTTCGAAAAAAATGCAGTTTGTAATACTGCTAAGGTGAGATGCTTCACGAGGACCAGTTTTACCAGTCTACGAATAGGTGTGCGCTCCACCAAAAGCAGAAAAGTTCTTGGAAGGAAAGTCAGAAGATATAAACCATCTGATTTGGTTGTGATAACCTTAGGGCCCCTTGTCATAGGGTCCATTGTCATTTCGTAGAGACTAGTAAATAAGGCAGCGTTGCAGATGCAGTTAAAGACAGTTGCGGGCTTACAGACGAGCACGCCAATTGGTGTATAATTACGAGTGTGGAGTGTAAATGACTCCAAATTTTGAAATCAGATTTTATTTGGCTTGATGGGGAGGAAAATCCTGCCGATTTTCAAACGGAAACTCATAACTCACGTGGGTTTTCAAAAATATTCGCTTACAAATAAAGAAAATGTCGTCAAGAAAGGGTGCTGTACGACGTATCGCACGAGTATCCAAGAGCCATTAAAAACCTATTCTTGAACATTTCCATTTGCGGCTACGTTCCTGGGTGCGCACCGCGTACCCAGCCGCGCAAATTGGAGTGCACGCGTAGCCAGCCGCGTACCGCGCAGAGGCCCCGGCCAGCCGCGTAGTTTGTAAACTACGCGGCTGGCCGGGGTTTGCAAACTACGCGGCTGGGTGCGCGGTGCCTCGGGGCTCCGGTCCTCAACCGCGCAGCGCACCCCAAGCCAACCGCCCAGGGGGTCCCCGGCCAACCGCGCAGGGGGCCCCCAGCCAACCGCGCACACAGCCGCGCAATTTCGAAGTATCCGCTGTCACCACCCAATGTTTCTTTTCGATTATTAGACATGAGCTTTGTGGCCGACTGGTCTAAGGCGCTGGTTCCGGAACATAATGAGCGAATTTCGTAGGTTCGATTCCTGTTCGGTGCATTTGTTTTGCGGATGTGGTCTGTCTTTTTACTTTTGCCTTGGAGGGCCAACCGCGTAGGGGGGCACCGGCCAGCCGCGTAGGGGGGCAAAAAGAAGGGGCGAGCGCCCCTGGCTGGGGGTGCGCTGCGCGGTTGGAGACCAGAGGGTAAGCCGGACAACGAAAACAAAAAAAGGAACAATTCCTACAGGTATAGACGGATCATACACTGCCCAACATGACAAAAGTAGATACCTTTTTCTCCGCGCTGAACGGTGAGCCAATCTTCCGAAGGATACCGGGGGTTGTCTGCTCAAAAACACGACGCATCATCTTGGGAGTGGCCAGACTCGGTGCCTGGTTGCTAAAACGAGCGCAAGGATAAAGTTTAAAGACTGAGTCTACTTTCCTTTGCGCTCGAAAAAAACCCAAAAGGACTCTTATTTGCTTATTTCTTAATGTTTAATAAACGAAAAAAGAAACGTCCATTCTGGTAGCAACTCAACGCCGACACGCGAGAAGGGTGAGGGTGATACTGCAAGTATATTCAAATGTATAAACTCGGCAGTGTTTGATATGCCAATCACAATCTCAATCAATACTCACACTTTCTCAGGACTACGGTAGTCGGGCGCCTTCTCAGGTGATTTGTCGTTGCCAATGAACACTTCATCTTCTGGACTCTCTTCGATTATCATCACGTCGTCATCCTTGCTCTTCTTCTCATGGGTTTCCTGTTTCTCAGTTTCAGGTGGAGGGGACTCATCTTCAATCACCATACACTCTAGAAACAATGAGAGTTAAAGGGGTATCGCAAGTGGGCATTTTTGAAGCACCCCGTTATCTGCCAGACATACACAGAACGGCACCAAATTTGCATACGATACGTGTGTTATACAAACCAAGTGACATATCGCTTAAGGTCTTAACAGAGAAACCACTTCTTTTCTCCTCGTTAACTTGGAAATTTGTCACTTGCTCACTACACTAGGCACTAAAACCAGATTACCCTAGAACCCCAGAATTAGGTAAGTGGGGCATCTAAGGCAAGTAAGAAACTACCAGACTACTATATCTTAGTCTAACAATACGCTCACCATCATCGACAGGCTTGTCAGCCTTTGCCTCTCCGTCACCGTGCTTCATATTCTCCTTGTCCTCCCCGACATTCACATTAAGCGCCAAACTTTTCCTCAGACGCCCGCGCTTTGCGCTCTTCGGAGTGGTAGCTAGCACAGATTCGGGAGCCGTTCTGTTGAGTCCCGGTTGCACGCCACCTAAACATTGGAATATAACCTAAGTCTAAAAAAACTGTACACAAGTCAGATAAAGATGAAAATGAGCTACAGGGTTAAGAACATGAAAATTGAAAGTTCCTCCCACACCATAACCCATTCATCAAACACTGTTCTTCGTTGTTATTAATAGACTCCTTAGTTTACAGTAAAATCTGCACGCCCTATATTCCTCTCTTTCTTGTGTGTTATAAACAAAGAAAAAACGAAGCATATGAGGTCCTCCGCCATCCCCTCCTGACATACCCAATCGTCTTCTCGTCTCCGATCCCGTTCCCACATATCTAACCGGCGTCGCCTTCGACTGTGACCTTCTCGACGATCTCCCAATATTGCCATTTTCCCCACTTTGTTGAGAGTTGTCCGAGTCGCTAGAGGAAATTACGACTTCCGCTTGCGGACGCTGAAAGATTTCAAATTCATTATATAAAAACATTGGCATCGTCTATATAGCCAACTGGTTACGGCACAGTTGCAAGCACATAAATATAATATAAATACTTTATTCACACATAAAAACATGCAAAATAAAGTGCTCTGAAGAGCAGGAAGACGAAAAGGTAGGTTTTTATACCCGAAGACAAACAGTAAGAAACAAAACACGAACAATGAGAGAATGTTAGATAATATTATGAGATCAAGCACCAATGTGAAGGTCTGCCTGGTCACTCAACTCAACGAGATCTAGCGCGTCAATTTTCGACTTGAACGATTCTATCGTTGAGCTGCGGACAGTCGCTTCGTCAAGGAGATTCCAAATTCTAGTGACTCGATGTTTAAAAAAAGATTGGGTTTGTAACGTAGAAACCCTTTCCTGTCGTATATATAAAGAGTTACCATCTCTCCTCTGTCTACCACCTAAAATGAACATACTATCGAGCACTCGGTGTTTATGCAACCCAAAACCTCGGACAATCTTAAAACATTCAACGAGATCGTACACAATTCTCCTGTGTTGTAGAGATTTTAGACTGAACACTGTTAACCGTTCCTCTTTAGTGAAGTTATGATACATTTCATAATCGATTTTATTGAGTGCAATTTTAGTGAAACGATTTTGCACTCGTTCTACCAAGAGGATTTCGTTTTTAGAATAAGGAGACCAAACAGTAGAAGCGTATTCCAAGATTGGACGGACATAAGAAGTATAACTTTTAAGATAAACAGAGAGGTTTGGCTGAACAATGGATTTTAGGATACGATTTGCAGTTACCGTTGCAGACCGGACTATTTTCTCAATATGCGAACTGAAACTTAAGTCCGATGAGACCATAATACCGAGATCGCGAATAATATTTGTTTTGGGGATGACAGAGCCATTGATTTCCAGAGGGAATTCCCACTGATCACCAAGTGCAAGGTGCTGGCATTTTGGCTCGGAAATCTTCATTTTCCAAGTGTTTGACCAATTCAGTAAATTTTCCAGCTCCTGACACATTTGATGATATGCAACAAGAGGGTCAGCCTTTTCCATCACACGTGAGAGCTTTACATCATCAGCGTACATCACGATGGAGCTTCCCCCCAAGCCGCACAAATCAATGTCGTTAATATAAATTAGGAAAAGAATTGGTCCAAGAATGCTGCCTTGTGGAACACCACTAGAACATGGGAGAGATTTTGAGACAGCATTCTTGTACCTCACCTGGAAAGTACGACCAGACAAATAAGACGAAATCCACTCACAAACTAGAGAAGAAATACCATACATACTAAGCTTATGCAACAAAAAACGATGATTAACAATATCGAAAGCCTTCGCAAAGTCAATATAAACACAATCCACTTGTTCTCCGTTTTCTTTAGCCTCAAACCATTCGCTCATGCACGTTAAAAGTTGAGTTGTGGTGCTTCTTCCTTTGAGGAAGCCGAACTGGTTCGAGGAAAAGAGGTCTCGAGAAAACATGTGATCCATAATAGAGGTCTTTAAGACATTTTCAAAAACCTTACAAATGGAAGAAGTTAAAGAAATAGGGCGATAATTTTCGATTTGAGTATGAGGTGGTTTTTTGGGCAACGGAGCAACAAACGCGTGCTTCCATTCTTCAGGCAAGACAGAGAGGAGGAGAGACTTGTTGAAAAGCTTAGTTAAAATGGGGACTAGAACAATACGCAGATTTTTTATAACAAACGAGGAAATACCGTCCGGCGTTTGCGAGTGCTTATTTGGCAGTTCACGAATGGCAGAGTCAACCATCGATTCAGTAATCAAAAAATTGCACTGCGCAGGGCCAGGATCGGGAAGAGAAAAAGGGGGAATAGGAGAACCATCATCGGGCACATAAACAGAGTGAAAGAAATTTGCAAAGAGATTAGAAATCTTAGTAGGATCAGAGACGTGAACAGTGGAAGATCCGGCGGGGACAAAAAATGATTGAGAGACAGCTGAGGGGTTTTTGCTTTTCGAGTTTAAATAGGAAAAGAATTTTTTGGGATCATTCGCATTTACCGCTCGCCTCTCGATATTTGCCTCGTAACTTCTGCACATCTTACGATATTTTTTGTCGGCAACTGCAAAACGCTCCTGTCCACCGGGCTGGTCTATGTTAGAAAAAGCTTTTTCCATACTTAACTTAGCCCAGCCTATGTGGTGAGGAAGTTTATTAGAGCAAGGCTTTTGAGGAATGAGAGAGATAGAGGATTTGATGCACGTAACAAGGAAAACGTAATCCTCTTGTATGGTTGAATTTCTCGTACAAAAGGAACGGAAATCAGTGTCAGCGATTTTACTACTAATACAAATGAAATCGTCCGGGGTTAAGCGTTGAAAATTACCAGAAACTTGCTCGAGAGTAGATTCCAGCACAAGGTCGAAGACAAGGGAGAGGTGATCGCTCTGTGCAATGGGAGCCACAGTTTGAATGTTCTCCACAACGTCGAGACTGTCTGCAACAACAACATCAAGAATTTTTAAAGTATCTCGGAAAGTAGGCTGCTTATTCAAAAGAAACATATTGTTGCAAGAAAGAAAATCTCTGAACCTTTCAGCAGGCCTACCAGAAAACGAAAATTGATTACAAAATTGAACATTAAAGTTTAGGTCACCAAGAATAACATTTGTATCACGATCTGTAAGATAAGTTTCTATACAATCCAAAATTTCATCTGTGTTATTTATGGAAATATCAGGAGGTCGATAACAGAGTACTATGCGAATACTAATAGAAGCATGAATGTCTACAACACATAAATTACAATTGCTAACGAAACCAGAGAAAATTTCATTTGAAGAAAAAAACGCTTATCAATGAGGAGACAAATGCCGGCGCCTCTCACCTTACCACAATCTGTTTGTGGTCTGTCATTTCTGTAAATTACATAATTTCCACATGGGTCTAGTAAAGAAGAACAAACATTCGAGTCGAGCCAAGTCTCACAGATAGCAATAACCGAGTATTCCACTCTGCGGGTCATGGTCTGTATTACGTAGCGTCTGTTGTGACTGCGAGACAAAATTGAATGGGCATTAAAACTGATACACGACAGACGCTTGACTTTGGGAGCGGCCACCTTGGGACCAACTAGACGGGGTGTGGCCCTCCCGGCGGGTGAGGAAAATCCTCATCCGTCAGGACGGAACCCCGGCTGTTTGGCGATTCCAAGACGGCGCTGTTGAAAGGATCATACGCCGGCACTGTCAAATCATTGTCCTCTGGGACGTAAGTCTGCAGAGTGTGCCCAAGTACTACACTAGAAATTGGACTCACAACATCAGCTGTCTGATGTGGAGCCGGGGTGTTGGGCAAACTAGAGGCCTGCACTGGAGTATGGGACTTAGGGCTCACTGGCGTGCGGACCTTTTTGGGCTGAGGGGTTTTACGGTGGGCCTTCTGCTTGGCCCAGTGGGGAGGGTGATCGTTCATGTAGGATGAACGATCAGCCTCGTCAAGAGAAGGCCTACAGTACAACCAATTGTAAGAACGACCCAACAACGAAGAATACAAACGAGGAGTATTAATAAAACGAATGAATTCACGGGCATGATGAGAAGACTCAAGTACTACTTTTAAAGGGCGAGGGGAATTTGGGTCGTAAGGACCCATACGAAAAGCATCGATGAGAAGGCCATCCGATCGCATAAGGCCAAGGAGATAATAAATACGAGATATTTCGGCACCACGTCTCATGGCAGAGGGGCATACACCAAATTCGGGGAGATTGAACAGGACAGCACTGTGCTCCTGTTCGTAAGGACGGTAAGCGGCCGTATACTGGAGGAATACATACGGATTTAACACATTCGGGTCGCACAGCGGGAGAGCGACGTCTGGAACGAATCGCTTGATCTTCATCGCGAAAAACCACACGACGAGCACACCACCAACGGGCTCACACACGACGAGCACACCACACGACGACACAGGGGAGAGAGGGCACGTCAGGCACACGGAATAACAAGGCCACGGCACACTTCTTATCGGCTCTAATAATAGATAGGGAGGTCGAGCTCTTCTTTCCAGGAAACGCCTGTAAACATGAGGCCCCAAGAGAGAGATTGGGGTCCTCAAACTTGGGTAATTAAACCGTAATTGAAACTAAAATCAATAAACACGACAGATCGAATTATCGAAGCATTACAAGCTCACTCTAAGGGCGCATTCGAGATGGACATTTTCCGGAAAAGAAAAGAAAAAAATGGTACGAGACACCGAAAAAAAATACATGTAATTGCCGAAAATGCAAATGTACCGTAATTGAAACTAAAATCAATCGATCATTTGCATGTGTGTGCGTGGCAATTGCATTCTTTTCTGCTGAAATCCATCTCGAACTAAAAGTTTTCTTTTTCTTTTCCGGAAATGTCCATCTCGAATGCGCCCTAAAAATTTGCGCGAAATAAACAAAGTTCGAAAATTCCAAAAAAACCTTGTTCACAACATCATCGGCATTAATCGAATTCTGGTTCGACCCGGGTAGGTCGTCAAAGTTCAACTTGACGGCAGAACGTCGTTTTCCAGATGCAGATCTCGGCGTGACGACTGTTGTTTTCCTAAACATTCACAGTTAGTGTTAGTCGAGTTCGTTGTGTAATTGCTTAGGTGTCCAATATTAAACAAACAATAATGAACAAAAGAAACCCACGGTTTCGTATTCTCCGACTGTCTTTCTACAACTTGTTCATTATCAGCAAGGCTTGAGAAATCGGTGGCCGTGGTCGGAGATTTCGACAAATCTCTCGTACCGGTAAGGCTTCTGGATGGAGATTTCTGAAAGAAAAATGAACGTCAGTCTAACAACCACACATTTACCCTAGAGCGCTTTATATGCTTTGAGAACATATACTCGTCACCTGTATTCTACTTAATGTGTGCGCACAGAAAAACATAAAGTACATGGGAGGAGTGCAGGTGTTAAAATACATTTGAAAATCACATGTTATACAGCTTTAAAGGAAAATAGAATGCCAGGGCGCGGAAGAAAGCCAAATATGCCATAAATGTGTGCGATTAAGATAATATAAATACTAGCTACTGCACCTATTATGATGGACATCCAAAATGGAGAGATCAAACTTTTGATTCAGCTAGAGTGCCAGAGCAGTTCATGGCACGGTCACGCGGTCATCCGGCCATCTGCTCATTGATTTTTTTAGGGGTTAAAGATCAATGTTCCAATTGCGCGCAATGTGCAACTGCCACGGGCAATTATCAGTACCAGTCACTGACGTGTTTCAAACTTCAAACGGCACAATCGCGGTTCCGCTCGTTTACCTGTGTTGTGATCGGATTCGGACATGATAGACAACAACCATTTATAACCAACCTTTCCAGGCGACTGCAGATTATGATCCCTAATCTTTTCCATCTTATCAGGTGCACGCATATCAACCTGTTCCGTTTCAATGCGAATTTCCTGTAAATCAAGAACAAAATGCGTACAGCATCGTCCTACGGTAACTCGGAAACAAACATTTGCTCACAAATAAACAACATACACCAAATAACAAAAAAGGGGACATATAACAAACCTTATCAGTATCGGCCTTATCCCTCGTAGCATCTTCACTTCCATTAGATTGACCTTGAGCCTGTGCAGATTTTGGCATCCCCTTATTAGTGACTGTGGTAGATCTGAAACGCTTTCTTTCACACAAGACCAAATCCAAATGAAAATTCAGTACGTTGTATAAGTTTAATAACTTGTAGTTAGAATAGTTACACACAAGTACAACCGAATCTATTTCACAATCTACGGCCGAACCCGAACATTCTAGTCCTTCGGACCACACTAATGTAGCCGAACCTCTGAACTCTAAAAACTGCTTTACAGTACCTCGAATCCGATTCAAAAATGTCGGGCACCGTCTTCCACATGGGTTCCTGTCGCGAGTCCTCGTCAACGAACAATCGGTTTGCGACTCTGAATTCGCATTGTGTCAAACGTAGTAGTATACAGCAACGTATTCAAAAACGGTCGTTATATCGCTTTCAGTATAAACCCGATTTAGTCTTCACTCTTCACAAGGCAAAACGATGCATGGAGCTCGCGAATTATACCTATTACCAGCCGTTCGAAGAGCCCTACGGGCTCTTCTCCGGCTGGAGGAATCGGCCGACTGGGCCGATTGTTACCCTATTTAAAACATTCACACATCTACAAAGTCATATATAATTGGCGAAACGTATGATATGAGCCTGGATGTCCATTAGATCCAAACGGTCGTTATATCGCTTTCAGTATAAACCCGATTTAGTCTTCACTCTTCACAAGGCAAAACGATGCATGGAGCTCGCGAATTATACCTATTACCAGCCGTTCGAAGAGCCCTACGGGCTCTTCTCCGGCTGGAGGAATCGGCCGACTGGGCCGATTGTTACCCTATTTAAAACATTCACACATCTACAAAGTCATATATAATTGGCGAAACGTATGATATGAGCCTGGATGTCCATTAGACTAAGTAATATGCAAATTTATCATTGAAGGTGCTATATGTACAGCAGATTGTTACCCTTATGATAAGCTAGCATAGCCCAACCGGTAAAGCGTTGGACTGTGAATCGAGAGGTTGTGCGATGCTGTGGGTTCGAATCTACCCAGCGGCAAAGATTTTGTATGCACTTTCGATCGAAGAATTTTCTTTATGAAGGGATTTCGTTGTGCACATAAAAACAAACCCGTGACAAACTCTTCTCCTTTATATAATAAGATGGCCAACTTGACATCAAACATTTAGCACGTATCGATAAAGAAAAAGATCTTCCTAGATCTAGGTATACTCGACACCCTAACAAAAACCAAGAATCAACTGCCTACCTCTGTTCCATGTACTTCTCCTTCTGATGTTCAGTGAGATGGATCTTCTTGTTGGCAGGCGGGATGACGGCATAATCAACCGAATCCTCGTCTGGTCCTAGCGCCATACGCAGTGAACGTTTTTGAGCTGAAGTTCGCTATTTTGAGTTCGTGGGTTTTTTAACCATGATTTCTTACGACTTTTTCGCTTTTAATTTGCATCACAAAATGTACAATTCGAACAACAAACAAAAGAGGTAAAGAGGTATTGTCTTCGAGTGAATAAAACCTACACCCCCAAGTTTTGGAACATGCCTACAATATTTCGTTCCAACAAAACTAGAACCGGCTACAATCAACTGAGGAGAGAGGGACTTTTGTGACGCAATAAAGACTTCATGACAGTTTCCGTTTCATTCTTTACACAATTCCGAATATTAGCCATTCGAAGTTTAAAAAAAAACAGAGAAAAAACACACCAGAGCCTCGCGCCGACATCGGGGTTCGTCTGTTAGCTGAGCTCGACTTGGGTCTCGCAAAAGGACTGGACGGCGCAGAAGACTTGTGCTGAAATCACTACATCAAAATCACAGTAAACATGAGCTTACACCTAAAAGAAAGAACGAGAAACTCGCTAAAGGTTAAAAAAGTTAGAGTATAGGAAACACAACATGTGCTAGTGTTTGAATGCTTCAAAATTTCAAACCAGTTGAATAGAAAAGCAAAACATAGAAGAAGAAAACATCACTCCCACCTTTTCCTGCTCGTTCATTTTCTCTGTAATCGCAGAAGGAAGAGAGTCGGCCAGCATACAATCATCCACATCTGGGGCCGTGATCGCTCCTTTTGATACACAGTTACGGATAACCTCCCTAAATATCACCCATAACTTGTCGTCGTACTATTAAACACGAATTATGAACTATCTATCCACGGGATGTAGCCTACAGCAAGTAAAATACCGCAGAGAGAAAACACAAAGGAAGAAGACGGAAGATGGAAGCAAAAATTTAATGCAAACACTCAAAGAGGCTGCAACCTTCGCGTTACGATTACTAGTTACTACGGTGTACGATATAAGAAAACAAAAAATGGGTGAAAAATGGATGCGTGTGCGTTCTACGCCAACTATTAGTTTGCAAGTTTCCGTTTCGGTTTCAAATCGTACCTCAGTTCTTCAGGATACGATAGCTGTGTCGCCTGGCTGAACGTCTCTTTCCAGAAATTCTGCGCGGCTTTGCGTATCTAAAAATGTTTTTTTATTTAGATTTACGGAATCTGTGAATCAGGATCAATGAAGGGCAGACTTATCATTTATATAGATCTAGCCTGAAGAAAGTATATATACCACCAAGCCCAATCATGTCTATAGTCATCACATAAATAGCAACACAATTAGTGCACTCATATCCCTTGCATCTTGCATCCCTAGTACAACAAATTTGTTTTCCTCATATCAGTGAAACGCGACAATCCCTTGCATCCCTAGTACAATTTTTTTTCTGATCTCAGTGAAACTGCTATGCTGATACCCTAACAAGGTTCTACAATATACCTCAATTAGGATTAGGGTTAACAAACAGTTATACCATTTATAAAAGTTAGAGGTACCAGGGAAACAAAAACTGTTTCATATAAATAATGAATTATAAACAAATCTCATTCATATAAAGTATGAATTATAAATGAACCTTAAAGTCACTATGTCCGAGTGTCGCCACTAAAAGGGCAGAACACGAAGTTAGAAGTTCATTGTCAAATGGTCCGCAAATGTTTCGATGTGAATTGTTGAGGAACTGAAAAAAAACATATCGTATGGTTCCAAGAATTCAGTATACAACAAGTTTAACTATTGAGTCAAGATACATTTTGGATCAATAATTAACGTTAAATGAATCAAGTACATTGGAGAACAACCACGTAATGTATCGAGCTATTAGGCTATTACTGTCACATGTAGTTACGTTACATGTGACAGTAATAGCCTAACATCAACACATACATAGATGAAAATGAACTACTTACACTGATAATCAACTCGCTAAACGACGAAGTCGGTTTCTTGATTAAAATACCCCTTTCTTGTTGTAAATGTACCAATTTCGTCACTGACGGAACAGTAGCTTGGAAGAGCGAACGTACCTGTAAACACGAAACATAAAGGATTAATTTAGAAAACGTTACTGTGTACTTTCCAGGTAAATGGCAAAAATGTACAAAAAATATATCAACTGGGCTGCCTGGCCAAATATAAAAGTGATAACCTTGTACAGTAACCTGCACACAAAAATGAGAGCCATGGAATTTGACAATGCACAACAAACACGCAAAGCTAAAAAAAATCTAGTCATCTAACATTATAAATGGCGTACATGCTTCTCAAACGACAAGCAATATCATGAGGTGCTAGGTCGTCGTAAACGTTCAGGGTTTCCGAATTCGGTGATAGGATATAAAATATTCCTATCCCCGAATTCGGAAACCCTAAACGTTTACGACGACCTAGCACCTAGCATAGCACAACAAGAAGAAAATAAACTAACCAACGATGGCTGCGCAGAACCGGAAACAAATGTTGCCGCTGATTTTAGCAAGGTGGAGAGAGATACGGAGAGGAATTCAGCACCAAACGATCCAAGAGACGACTTCTGTAAAGCTTAGCATCTTAAAACATACAAGTAAAATCTCCCTAACAGACTTCCAAATTCCAAAAGAATTTGCCTCTTCTTACCGTCGATACTTTGCATTCATTGATTCCGCTTATTTTTACACGCGGAGTCTTGGAAGCAGGGGTACACATTGGTGCGTGAAAACACGCACGAACCACCTCCAGATTGGGTTTGACCACCTCCGGAAGCAATTTCAAATTAATATATTTGACCGAAACATGGTGTTTTATTAAAAAGGTCTATAACTAAGCTAAAGAAACTACCTCCAACCACCTCCATTTACTCACGGAATTTATACCCTGATGGTACAAGTGTACAAGGTGCTCCCGGCTTCGTGCACATGGCGATATGGCCACTGCGAGCAGCTACTTGCATTTTTTGGTTGTTACCCAGTTACAATTGAGTTGAGTAGACAGCTCATAACAAATGACATGCTAACTAAGTAAACTAAGTGTGAGCAGGAAAACCCCACCGATTCCTGCGTTGATTGTTCGACAAGTGCCCCAACAAGTACTCCAAACGTTTCCTTTGCCAGCGACAACTGACCGAGAGAGTCAAACGCTACGGAATCTGGAAGTGAATATATAAATGTTTGAAAAAACTATTTGCAAGATTTTTTCCAAAATGCCTTGTGAATAACTAAGGAAACATTCATACATCCATACATGTGACAAAACTGATATCAAAAAAAAAATATGCAAAAGGTAAATAATTGTTTAATTTAAGTCCGCGTGGGTCCAACAGACGAATGCCGTCTCTTTTTCCCCACCCAAACCACAATGACTACGAACCTGTGCGCGAAGAACAAGCGGCAATCGCAGCAAAGTCCACGGATTGAACTATTGACAGGAAGAGCTCACACGAAAGAGTGGTTTCCGGGAGCTGAAAATATAATCAGCATACAGCATAATCAAGAAACTGAACCAGGCGATCGCATTTCAAATTCCAATCCATTTTCCAAGCCAACAGCAGACAACACAGAAAAGGACAGACTGCTTAAAAAATAAGTCTGTCTAACTAAACCGGGGTACACATCACGAACTGCTGGTGTGATGAATGCGAAAAACAAACTGCCAAATGCTATGTAGCAATGTATCATACCAAATGTCACCAACAAACACATCTATTCTTAAAGCACAAAAACAATCCTATCAAGAACCGAAAAAAAATATAACCGAAACCCTGACCTGTTTTGAATATTCCGTACAAAGCTCGCAGAACAGCTTGAAAGTGGTTGCATAATCACAGGCCACTTCTCCTTTAATCTCGGTGTGGGCCGTTACAAAAAGACTCTTCCAAGCAGAGCACAATTCCTCATGGGGAATCTAAAATGGGTGATTGTTTTTTTTAAATCAGCCAGTTATACTTAAACCAGTTGTAAACAAACATATTTCCTTTAAAACTACACAATTGTCATCGTAAATCGTAACAAAACGACTACTATGGTCTCGTTCCTATCGCGCACTTTGCAGAGGATCCGCGTGCGCGACACGTGCGCGTCAGTTGCGCCACTTGGAATCACGTATACACATTTGCCCACCATTGTATTCCACAGAATTCAACGTAGTATTTGAGCAGATACCAAACCATAAAATACTTACCAAAGCGTCCATCGGCGATTCAAAGTTCCTGGTAATTGACATGGGTAATTCAGCTATCCGAGACAGTGTTTCAAATTTCGGGGCAGACATGCCACCATCGTTTATATCTTCATGCTGCAAATGTGATCTTCAAAGTCAATAGTAAAATTTTATCGTGGAAAAGAGTACTTGAATGGAAAGTTTGGGTTTCATCATGTCTTAAAACTACGAAAAGAGGCCAATATTTGAATCGGATTCTATAAAAAGTGAACAATATCTGTGCTTATTTTCAAATCCGGCATATTTAATACCCAACCTGGCATTTATTTTATTTCATTAGCTTTCCGGTTTTTAACAGCATGGCATGGTAAGCTCTGGAATATGCCCACTTTTTTTGAAGTTGCAGAGCCTAACACCTGGAACTGGTATTGATGGTTAACAAATTACTGTCAAAAAATGGACGACATTAAAAGAAATAGCCAGTTTGGCTATTAAATATGCCGGATTTGAAAATAAACACAGATATTGTTCACTTTTTATAGAATCCGATTCAAATATTGGCCTCTTTTCGTAGTTTTAAGACATGATGAAACCCAAACTTTCCATTCAAGTACTCTTTTCCACGATAAAATATTGTACTCTTTTCCCATGGCCTAATTTACAACTTTAAAGGGTCAGGCCCATTTCAGGTAACCCCTATTTTAGCTGACTCAATCTGATACTCCGTGTCAAATATGGTAGGATTCATTTTTTTTTCAATTTCCAGGCGCAAAACACGCAGCATTCATCGATTTACCATAGCCACTCGTACCCAACAATCCACCACAGTTGTCACGCATGTTTGGCATATTGGGCATGGCAATTTCGTTGTTGTCGAATAAGCACGGATGGGCGTGACAACTACGATCGATTTTTGTGTATGACTGGCCATGGTAAATTGCTGATAAGTGCTCGAATGTTTCGCCTGAAATTTGGAAAAAATTCCTACCAAAGCTTCCTACCATATTTGTGACGGAGAATCAGAGTCATCAAAAAATTCAATCGAGCACACTTCAGCAAAAGACTGGCGACGATAGGGCGAAGTCGCCATGCACCATTTTATCTGATTCTGCATCATTGTTTGCAGTTTCCGCAATTAGTCGCGCCTACTTATTGTTGCGCCAAAGTTTTGTGCCAGGGACACGGGTTCGCCGCGCACCACTCGAGTTTCACCGTTAGGTGTTATAATTTATTTTGTTTGTTAGAAGGTTGTAGGATTCAGGTAACTATAGTTCTTAAAAACAAGCAAGATATAATAATCAACGTGAAGGCTGATCGGTGTAAAAAATAGGTGTATTTTGAAATGGACTTAATTGATATGTTTGAATTGAGTGAGCTCAATTTTTTATTCTGATCATATCCATTTGCATATGATGCGTGGGGATGCATTTATCACAAATCTGCTTCAAACTCCGGCTGTTATACCTATTTTCCTATTTTGTCAGAATTTTGACGAGCCACGAGAAAAAAGTTTTGCTCAATTTGCTTGCACAGATTACCAGAAATATGACTGTGAAACCCGCATTTCTTCACCTAGAACTCGCAGAGTTATTACCCGCAAATTGTTCGGCCAGTTACCGCAGTCAAAATTGGGCTTTACGGTTTATAAACGTCCACTGCATTTTTTCTCTATTAATCATGATTAAAAGAATGAAGATCATTTCTACGATTATAACAAGGAGTTTTCAATATTATACAATACTGCCCTCCGGAAAGCGCAAAAATTGACTCTGACTACGGTAAATGGCCGATCAGTTTGCCGGGAATTATTCTTCGAGTTTCAGCTGCAAAGAAATGCGGCTTTTACAGTAATATTTCTAAAGTTCCTGCCATTCTGTATAATTAAATTGAGGAAAAAATTCTCGTGGGCCTGTCCCTTCAAAGCGGTGCTACAGCCTGGTTTTGAAAACTACATTCCCATGAAAATAAGTATGATTAGAATAAGCTATTCCCGCCAATCAATCAGAATGTGCTTCAATCATGCCTCATTCCCCACCATAGGTGACTGGAAATAACTGGCTGGTTGAATGTGCCAAACAGAATGTATAGTTATAATATTAGTTTTAGACACTCGTGTGCACAAACAAGCTGGAGTTTCTTAAAATTATGTTTTGGTTTTGAGAAAATCCATATGTTCTTTGATCCCTTTCATAAAAGAACCTTGGTGATTTGTAGATTGAATTTTGAAATTGTTTGAGCGTTGTTGGCTTTTTACTCTAATCATACTGATTTGCATTTGAACGAAAATCAGCAATGATAATAATAAAATTTAGTAACAATAGTTACTTTTAACCGAAGAAATATACCCCGAAACAGGTACGATTGTGTTTCAGCGGCGCGCACTTTAGCCCGCCCCCGCGGACGGACACAAACAGACATTTTCTTCCGCGTGTTTTTCAAATTTTTTCTTATTTGGCCATAGATTTGGTTAAAGTTCATATTTTTAACTGAAATTTTCGCAGATAATATAAAATATGCTCTTTTAACTAACTAGAGCGAAAGAATTCCATTTTTTCGTCTAGGAACAAATTCAGGGTGGAAACTGGAAAAAAGGGCTCTCTGATGTAACCCAAACTATGTTAGCGCTATCGCGCTCACAAAGGAAATATGCATGAACATTTCAAAATGTTTCAGATACTCGATTTTACGGTCTACGATGGATTGAAAACCCCAGTACATTGTTGCCTCACGTTGTTCGAAACTCAGCCTACTACAACACCGAGGAAATGACTTGTACAGCCAAAACCATAATTGACTACTGTCAGCAGTAATTGACTACTGTCAGCATTTCCACCACTTCTTGACCTATGATCGTCCTCTTGATAACTTAGGAAATATACATACGGAACAATACATACGCTTTGCTTTAGACATAGTGAATCTTGAATATCATCAAAACACGCTTCGAAACTATGTTTTTTTCGGGAACAAAAACTGAAAATTGAAAACATGAACCAACCAGTTCTATATGCCGGCGAAGTGATTCCATGAGGCGCAGCGCAACCGGGAACAAGTGTCGAGGGTTAATCTTCCTTTTGGTCCCCGCCAATTCTACAGTAATATCAGCAACCTTCTTTAGGCGATTCAGAACATGATCTGACTTGGACTCAACGGTCAGTTCGACAAAACGTTCCAGTAAGGATGAGATCCTAAATAAGAAAAAATGATGAACAACTGGAAAGTGAACTTAATTAACAGACTATTAAAAAAAACACTTCTCTAATCAAACATTCACAGAATTCATTTACCTTGGAATGGTTCACAGTAATATCAAGATCAAATTGCTACATTAGTTAGCGATTCGATTCGCACTCAAGTCTATGTGAAACGTAGTGTAAGCGTACTCCAGAACTTCGCTTCCCGAAGGAAGTCTCTGATAAAAATGAAAATCTTGGGCTCGACCGAAAATTTCCGAAAATAAAACGCTCAACCAACTCACAATGAATGGCAGCTTTCTGCTGGAGTGTGAAACCTCTCAAACAGAGATGTGAACACATCAAAAATAGGCCAATTATCACCGCAACCCGTACTCAGCTTTTTGATGTCCACACGAGTTAGGAAATCTCTCAGCGCTCCCTGCAAGAAGGATTATATGAACAAGAGAAAACATTTCAAAACCAAAAATTGAACACAGTTCATCATGATAAATCTAAACGTACAAACTGGAACTGGCACGGGGCAAAGACGTCAAACAATTTATATCAAGAGTTGGAATTGGAAATTGGATCAAACGCGCATTGGTGTGTTTACTCATACAAAGCTGTGAACCCGCAAGCGATAGACTTTTTGGTAAGCATAAGCTGTCATTTCACATTGTCCCTACCCACACTTCTTCCAGCGGTACAGATGGCATAACTAGACAGCTGATGACAAACTAATGAACACAACACAACGGTCTTATTAGTGCTTCAAATAAAGATTTATAATATATATTATAATAATTTATTTCCAGTTGCATGATTCTTTCAGTTGGTAAAATCTAACTACTCACCGCAACGACATGAAACGGCAACTTGCTTTCCACAATCCAGGCCCTCATTTGAATACAGTAGTTACTGAGAGAGTCAATGAGCTGTTTACCCTCAAGCACCTTGCACATCTTGATTCCAATCTCAACCACACACTTCTCCAGCATTTCCATATGTTCGTCTTCTGAAAGGTTTTTTGTACTACTCTAACTCGACCTCGTATATGACTCTGTGAGGAAGTGTAGCCCGTACCCTAATTACTTGCAGTGTAGTATAGTCAAATGGTGATCTTAAATCTTGCGTGCCATGTTAATAACATCTGTCGTGATCTTATGTATGCAATACCCTACATTCAAATTCAATAAACGTTTGCTCGCATAAAAATAGCAGCCAAGAATAAAGAATATTCAAGTTTGCTACTGCCGTCATCGTCATACACAACAGAAATCTTTCGATACGTCTGAAACTTAAACTGAAACCCTTGTCCCGTTACTTTTACAGTTAATTACATTACTTACTGATCGCATTAGCCGATAGGAGACGAATCAATTGCATGAAGAAAACCGACGCCACCGACATGCATTCTCGAGCTTCAAGGGGATCGTGCGACGACAATTTCTCTGAAATGGAATTATTTACGAGGTATTTGATTTCACACCAACAATAAACAACCTAACTTTTAGAGCGCAAGGAACATATTCGAAATCCTTCTATTCGCGTAATATATAAACATTATACCAAATTTCCGACTGTGTTACCTATATAACAGTTCTGTTTGCTTCTTTGCTGTTGCAATTCGCATTCTTCGCTACAAAGTACAAAGTTTAAAGTCTAAATACAAACTACCTTCGGACGAATTCACTCCGAGCACTCTAGCAATAAGCGGAAGAAGTCTGGTCGTCCGAAGCGGATTATTAAAAGTCGACTGCAGATATTTCATGTGCTTTTCCGGCGACCAAATAGGAGATCGCATCTGAAACGTGAATTGCGCATTAGTGCATTTTGCGACTCAACATAAAACATAGTAATAGTAAAAGAATATGTAAACGGAATTCATGAAAACTGCGACCTTAAAACGTACATACACCTTGAAGAGCGAAGAGGAAGAGTGGTTTACACGATGACAGGATGGACTGGATTTGAGCCCATCGAGCAATTAACATGTTCAGTTAGCGTCTACTCTCTACTCAACCCAAAGAGCCCATAAAATCAGAAAAAGCAAATATGATTAAACTCACCAACTCCTCTATTTCGGGACAAAACAACCTTGTGGAATTGACCGAGATGGCTTTCTTCAGATGTTTTCCGATACGATCCGGTGTCACAAAAACCATTGTTCCGCCGGCACAATACCGCAAAAGAGACAAAACTGTCTGAAAATTGCAGAATGGCACTTATCACTTATGCTCACATTGATGTAGAAACATCTCTCTCACGATACGCAGACGTTCTTATTTCTCCCAGAATTGTCCATAAATCCACATAAAAGGAAAAATGATGATCTTGTAGCGAACAGAACAAACATCGATCACAAGGAAAATATCTTCCGGGAGGTTAAAACATAAAGCAAAATACCGACCGGCATTTGAAACGCATCGAGAAGCATTATTATGCAACTTATGCAAATGAACATAAATTATAATAAAAAATCGAGCTAAATTCGAGTAAATTATCATAAATACATATTCAGTTGTCGGCGATGCGTTTCAAAAACCGGTCGGCATTTCGCGTTAATCGACAAATTCGGGATTTTGCAATTCTGCAAAAGAAATCACACAATATATACAGCCGAAAGCAAGGCGAGAGAGTATGCATCAATTTCAGACAAAACACAGGAAAAATAAATATAGACAAATCTCAAAACCGTCAAAACTAACCGGTTCAAAATAATAAGTAATCCTCTTTCCAGTGGCTCGGCAAAGTGCTATCCAAGTATCACAAACTGCATCCTGACACTGGAATCGTTCTTTTGCGAACATGAGAGGAGTGACCAACAGACAAACACGACGATCTTCATCTAAAAAATAGCAATATTAAAAAAGGCATAAAAACTAAAACTAAATATAAAAAAAATAAAGAGCTTCTGAATCCCATTCCCATATTATTCTGCTCACCTACTCTTCTCTGATGCCACCAGACTCTACGAACAAGTCGGAAGAAAAATTATAAAGGAATACAAAAGTACCTGCTGCAGAGAGGTCAAACTGTCTAATCATCCTGGCCCACGATACGAGAGTACGCGAAATGATATTAGGATCTTTTTCAGAAAACGCCGGTTGAATACTGCGACAAATCTGGTCGATGTGCTTTGAAATGCCCAATCCGTTCTAAAAGAGTGGCTAAAGTAAATGATGGAAAAACGATGTTTAAAAAGAAGCGGAATATGCTACGACGGTCGGACGACGTCACCACATTGCTTCTCTTATTGTGGTAACCGTAATCACTGAAAAATTAATACTTATGATACAAAAACGGGAAACAGACATTTATGATTAAATAAGCTCACCCTCACGAGAATAATCATAAAGCTGTCCCAGATATCCAATCGTTGCGGCAATGGAACTGTCAGAATGATGTCCTAGAACGATCTAGTTCAGTTTGATTTATCGATTGATAAACAAATGGTAAGAAGTTTTTCCAATGGTAAGTTTTTCCCGCAAAAGTGCTTACAGGTTTTTGTGAAAAAAAAAAACAATGAAGAAAAAAACTACTTCCACCTTCGTGGTTTCGGCTGCGTTCGGGATGCTCTTTCCGAAAGGTTCTCATGCAAATTTATCGTTCGGGATGGACATTTTGAAAAAGTTCTAATGCTAGGAGAAAACAAAAAATACAGTATGAATTAGCATGCAACCCATGCTAATTTGTACTTTTCCATGCTAATACATACTGTATGTTTTGCTTTCGAGCACTAGAACGTTTCCAAAATGTCCATCCCGATCCCGAACGATGAATTTGCATGAGAACCCTTCGGAAAGAGCATCCCGAACGCGCCCTTACTGAATGTGACGCTAGATGCATTGGTAATATTTGGCACTAATTAATGTAAAAGAAATAGAAATACCTGGATATCTTTTATATTAGTATCCAAATATTCTACTAGTGATCCATGTATCCGAACGCGATCATTTTCACATAGTTCAGCTAGGAGTGCCAAAGCCTGGAAAAAGAAGAGTCGCTTTTGCTTCAACTAATTATTGACATGACATTACTGTCGCATTCCTACCGCGTAATGGATATGATCCGGCTGGGTGGAAAAATAGCGCTGTGAAAGTGCCCCATTTCGGTCCAATTATTAGAAACTTTCATGTGTTGAATAGCGAAGCTTAATAGGCAACACATAAACAACAAAAGTAAAAAAAATTAGGGGCTTACCTTACTAATATGTCGAAGTTTCTCTGGTATAGAAGTCAGGTTTTCTTTTGATGGTTTGCACTCGCTCAGAAAACAGACAATCATTTCTCGTAAACCGCTGCCATCACCAAGTGTTCCGGCCTCATTTTCTTTTCTGAATTGAATGAGGGGTTGAAAATGGATCATCTTTAGGTGTCCGGTCAGCCCTATTGCAACCGCAGTAAGCTAACCGCATGCATAAGGCACCACGGCGCTCTAGCAGTGCACCAAGAATCGCCAGAAACATGTGATCAAACGAAACGTACCTATTTTGAAGCTCCATCAAAGCAAGTGTTACTTTCTCGGCAAGTTCTGCTCCCGGCTCCACCATCTTTTACCACTGAAACTGGGAAAGTAACATCGATCAAGCAGTGATTCCGTACTTAAGAAACAGCCTACCACGAGTAAAACACACTTTTAGATCAACACTACGTCGGCAAATGGAACAAAGGAAACGATTTGCACAACAACGAACAAAGACTTCGCGCACGAGGTTACATTCAAAACTTTAAGAATCCCGCCACAAAACCTGAATACACACTTTGAATTACGGTAGTCAATGTAGGCGGGGCTTTATTCCCAGCGTTTATCGCAGTTCTGAAAACGCACGCTTTTGCATACTTACTCTTCTACCATACGGACGGCTGCAAATATTTCGGAACGGAACCTTTTTTACATGCAAAAAAATCTTTGTGAAAATCGAGTATAAAACTCTTCTTAGCACTGTACTCGTCTGTAAAGCGGTATACTTCAGGATGATGCTCGACCGAAAGGATATTTCCGGGTTAGCGCCCTGCGGCGGTAACTATTTGTGAAATTGGTCTTGGGTTATGGGGTTTGCAAGTATGCAACAATTCCTTGCAAGTATGTACCCGAAGTACCGTAGTTTGGAACTAAGTATGAATATACTGGGGTTTGCAAGTATGCCCGATTTTCCTTGCAAGTATCGAAAAATTTACCGTATCTTGGCACTACACGAGCATATCTACAGGCAGTTTTTACGACCGATCGCCACGGGACCAATTGTTCAACAAAAAATGTCTTTGATGGCGGATTTTCTATAGTGCGGATGTGTCAAAGTTACGGTAAAGTTGTGTAAAAAGCACACGATTTTGCGAATTGATACTTGCAAGGAAAACTCGCGGTTTTTGGCATACTTGCAAACCCCATATAACATGAGTAATTATAAAATCGTTCCAAGACTCATTTTTCTACTTGCAAACCCCATTAGCGGGTAAGCAAACCTTCTAGGCAACATGTGGAAGTAAAAACTACCCGACCCTAACCGGGGTTACATTTTTTTGAAACCGGCCTCTGTCAATACCACCACAGAATATCCGTCTCCATAGCTACAAACCCCGCCAATGCCAAACATTTCTCGTAACCACGGCTAGAAATTCTTACTTTTGCTTGTTCATAACACTCACGAAGGTATTTCACAAATTATTGAATCTGTATCTGTTCGTACACAATTAGCGACGTTTTACTTTACTAGGGAAAGATATCGGGACTCAAACGCAACGAGTCCCTATGCGATAAAAAATAGTGGAAACTGAACAAGTGTTCTATACTTACATTTGTATTCTCTCTACTTTTCTCTGTAGTTTGTCTCTGTAGTTTGTTATATATTTTTCCTAAAGAGGTATAACAACCGGTTTTTGAAACGTATGTTGTATTCCCACGATTTTTATATACAACATATGGGAATGCAGCTGCCCAACATACGGCTCAAAAACCGTCTATATCGCTTTAATATATTTAGAATAATAAATACATACAATTGATGCCCAGGCCTACTGATCGTGCGAGCTCAACATTTTCGTTCGTTTTAGCCATTATCGCTTGTGGTGCAGCTCTTATTGGTTAGCTTTTTTTTTATAAACATTAATAAGATATCCAATTATGTCGTGTAAAAAGTGGTACTCAACTAAATATTTGATAATGCAGAATTACTGCAGATTATACTGCTGTACACGGAAAACTAGGTAAAGCTGTAGGTAGATTGGCTAATAATACAGTATACAGTACACCAATACACATTAAATCGGCGCTGATTAATCAATTAATTATCCACTAATTATTATTAATTGTGTTTGTATTTAGAACAAATCATGGGTACCTCAAATAAATAGGCATAAATTAGGCAGAACATGCGAAGTGGAGAATCTTAGGATTTTGAGGCTGCTGTTCATGTTTAGAAACATATTAATAGAAATACATAAAAATTCCAGGCAACACGATCATATCGATTAGATATTTAAGAAAACAAGATGACGTACAATATCGTGCATAGTCAGGTACTTTTTAAAATTTAATATTTAGATTTTTTTGTGAAATAGATGTGAAAAACGTTGGCAGTTGGAGAAGATAGTAGCACGACGTTGATTTGTATTTTAAGAACACAATAAGTTAACAAATAATACAAATTTGAAACACTCTACTCAATAAATAAAGCTTAATTATAACTGTAGCCTAATTTGCATACCGATGTGCGTTACGGAAAGGCAAATTTCGTGTTCGGGTATAAAAAGAGTTTCGCAGCTCAATAACGAAGCATGAATATGCAATTGTTTCCTATTATGTGAATTTCTTATGATACGTTTGAAGCTTTGTATATAAGTATGCCCATGCTAAATCAATCATATTTCCATGTAAGTCGCCTCCAGGCGGCGTGAGCCGACTGCTACTATAATATTTCAGCCACTATATCGACACTACAGAGCCTCATCATGTAGTTGCGCTACTATTGTGAAAATTTGAAACACTCTACTCAATAAATAAAGCTTATTTATAACTGTAACCTAATTTGCATACCGATGTGCGTTACGGAAAGGCAAATTTCGTGTTCGGGTATAAAAAGAGTTTCGCAGCTCAATAACGAAGCATGAATATGCAATTGTTTCCTATTATGTGAATTTCTTATGATACGTTTGAAGCTTTGTATATAAGTATGCCCATGCTAAATCAATCATATTTCCATGTAAGTCGCCTCCAGGCGGCGTGAGCCGACTGCTACTATAATATTTCAGCCACTATATCGCCACTACAGAGCCTCATCGTGTAGTTGCGCAACTATTGTGAAAATTTGTTTGAGCATTGTGAAAATTGTACTTCCGCTGATAATAATATTCTGCACTCAGGTGAGCAGTATTACCGTTACCGTTATGTTTCTTAGGCTTGGCTCTTCCGCATTACCTAGTAAGTTTACACTCATGAAACTCCGCGTCATTGCCGCGCAAAATGGATACACAACGGGACGGCGCACCATCTCAAGGGAGGTGCGCGAAAGGCGTCAAGTTCAAGCAACAGGCGTTTCATAGATACGCCATGAGGGCGCCAGGTGGCATTGTAGACAATTTGAGCACACGTGGCCCCCCGCGCATCGTGTGGTGGACCCATTTTTTTTTGCCAGGCAACATGATATAAATATATTTCTCATTTAGGGTCTTTGGATAAAGTACGCAACGTTTCGAGAAACGCCGAAAGTTGCTTTTGACGGAAAATATTTACTTTTATTCGAATCAAATGGAACATACGCCTTCTCGAGTCCTTTTCCGATACTTAACACGATCGACGTCGAACATTTACGGTATTTTTTTTACAGTAATAGGTCCTCGAGCCAATCAGTCTCTCTCTCCACGCTTTCAGCTCCTTGATCTCACAGAAAAACGAAATTATTGCCGAAACCACAGACCAAACGGTTTTACCAAAAAGACCATCTGGTGACTGATTCATGACGGGTTCGTGACCATTTGGTGACCAGTCGATGGCAGTTTTCGATGAAACTTGGTCGCATGGTCATGAAGAGGTCTCCAAGTGCGCTGGCCCTCGAAAAAGCCAGTGAACAAATGGGTTCACCCACTTCCAATGAGGGTTATGAATTTCTTTTCTAGAATTGGTCACGTTGAGAGTGCAGAAGAGGACATCGACGACGATGGGAAACCAAATACTGTAGGTGTCACACGAATACACTTTCACAATTAAACCTTAAAAATTAACCACTTTTACAGCACTGCCAATTTACATAACTGGTATCACCGCGCATATCAGTACAGAACCTAGAGAGGAGAAACCGCAGTCACTGCCAGTCTGCAGAATGCACGCCGTTTGAACAAGTGAAATCCAACGCACTTATTGATACATGTAATTTCAGATCACAGTAAGCATCGCCGTTGACCTGGACAAAAACTTCACTCTGCAATCATTTACTTACTTCATCTTCGCACGATATCGCCTCAGCTACAATACGGATGTCGATGTAAGAATTGGTAAATAGGGGCTGTTTATTTCCGAGCTCAATGTTAGGGGTCAGGGTCAGGGGAGCTGCCGCTCAGAGTGGCGAACTCTTTTTGTTTGAACTAGGTTCAACGGTGGAAACAACGATGCCAGAATCTATTTATTGAGTCAAGAATGCAAGGCAATGTGTTGACGGCTTGACGTCTTCTTGGTCTTCTGAGTCCGAAGGGATGGGGGGCTCACAGGCCTCTCTGCCAACTCCAAGTGACGGGGTTTCGTTCCTCTACGTCACTGGCCACTCCGCCACGCGTCCATACACCAACCACTGTCCATGGGCCAGACAGTTTGGAGCGGATCTGTTAACCGCGATCAGACTTATGGGCTCTGTCAGACCCTAGGCAGTTTATAGGAACTCTGCCAACTTGTGCGAGTATTTTAGAGAGGACGCCCGCCTCTTGGTAGAGCTCTGTCACCAGTGCTTCCACCATCACTATTCTTAGTCAACAGTATTTATACATTAGTTAAGAGGCTAATACAGTACGTAATTACTGTTATTGCATAAACATCGTCAATACTAGACATAAGTTACAACTATGTTTTAGACTACGTTTCATAGATAATTCTCTATATTTCTATAGTTGCAACGTAGAGTTGCAACACTCCCAAACGAGAAGATTCCAACTTATATGGTAGTTCATTGAAGACTATCTTCATCCTCTAACTCACAAATGAGAATATTTCTAACTATAATTCTCTGATACGATGTCTCTGTCTCCCAAACGTGTCTTTAACTGATTATTTGCAACGTATTAGATAGTATCGTATATGTACTACCAATCAAGCGCTTCAGTTGATCATATGCAAATCACATATTCATTTTCTTGCTTTTCAAATGTGCGCAGCACATCCTCCCAAGCAAGAATTTTTTTAAATAGATGATTCTGCCATATTCGGATTATGAACTAATTACGTAAACTGCGCTTTGTCATTCTATAGACTGAGACCATATCCGTCTTTCACACTATCCTTTACCTTGACAGTACTCGCACTCACGTTCACAATTTCGCCTTTCATACTGAGGAATGTTATGAGATAGAATGAAGATGAGAGATAAAGCTTGAGATGAGAATGATTTGATTGTGGGAGTTGGACTCCCGTGTGACCACCTGTTAGGTCACTCTGGCCATGACCACCTGATAGGTCATACTGGTTTGTGACCACCTGTTAGGTCACCCTGGTTTGCAACCGCCTTCTCGGTCGCTATGGAATAACTAGGTTCTGGAGCCGAGGTCGCCATGTTTGAACTAGGTTCAACGGTGGAAACAACGATGCCAGAATCTATTTATTGGCTCAAGAAACATGGAAAGCTTGACGTCTTCTTGGTCTTCTGAGTCTGAAGGGATGGGGGGCTCACAGGCCTCTCTGCCAACTCCAAGTGACGGGGTTTCGTTCCTCTACGTCACTGGCCACTCCGCCACGCGTCCTTGCATCAACCACTGTCCAGGGCCAGACAGTTTGGAGCGGATCTGTTAACCGCGATCAGACTTATGGGCTCTGTCAGACCCTAGGCAGTTTATAGGAACTCTGCCAACTTGTGCGAGTATTTTAGAGAGGACGCCCGCCTCTTGGTAGAGCTCTGTCACCAGTGCTTCCACCATCACTATTCTTAGTCAACAGTATTTATACATTAGTTAAGAGGCTAATACAGTACGTAATTACTGTTATTGCATAAACATCGTCAATACTAGACATAAGTTACAACTATGTTTTAGACTACGTTTCATAGATAATTCTCTATATTTCTATAGTTGCAACGTAGAGTTGCAACACTTTTTATGATTGCGGGAACATTCGCGTTGTGTATTAGAAGCCGAGGAAACTTCGCGCAAAGAGGTCCGTCATAGATAAGAGGCGCACTCCTTGTGGTTGGCACACAGGAGAGGAGGTGTGTCATAATGGGCAATTCCAGCGTTCGCACATCGCGGCTCGCCTTTCAGTGTACGGGGCACGCGTGCCAGACGAGCTAACGTCATTGTACACATTTAGCGAGCCCCTGGCGTACTCCCCGCGCGCACTAGGTGTGCTCCGCCCCAGTAAGGCAGATTTCCTCACTCTCTCTCTTCGCGGCATTGGCGTTGTTCGAATTTCCAAAGAGGGTTTTCAGAAGAACGCTTACAGTGTTCATATTGAATAATGACGTAAAGAAATCAATGTGTTAGATGTTGCGATTACGTATCCCAGAAACTGGTGTACATATGAAAGCATCAAGTTTGTTTTTAGATGGAAGTCGCTCTAACTGATAGGATAAGCCTTCAAACTCCACTCAGTGGCTACACGATATCGGGAGCTTTGAAGGCAGATTTACTAGCTCCCTTCAACGGAGCGATCAAGTAAGAACCTTTCTTGATCAGTTTAAGTTTTAGAATCAGGCAGACATGCTGCAGGAGAGGCTGACGGTCGAGCTCAATCTCAATTTCGTGATCAGCCTACGAGGATATTGCAAAAGTGATTGGAAATATAAAACTGAATTTTTAAAATAATAAATAAATAAATTATACGCAGTGACTCGTCACGGTATGAGGTCGAAAGGAAGGACAAGTTACGGTAGACAGCTGCGTAAGAATACAGTATTTACGTCGCCGAGTTAAAAAAAAATAACTTTTGCTTTTAGAGAGGAAGGGATCATACGGCCACAGTCAACCGATCCAAAACATTACTCCTTACCTGGAATACAGGAACGAATTCGGAAACAGATGATTGATACACGATTGCAAAGGTATAATTGGGCGGTGTTAATTCGCGAGGTGCAGTAAAGATGTACAATTCCCGTTAGCGCACCTATGGCGCACACGTGGCGCAAAAAGAGCGGCGCCATATTCTTGCCGCGTGCCATATGTGTAAGAAAGACTTACCTCTATCAATCAATACCCTTTCCAGGTCTTCATGGTACACCACCTCGTCCATGTCCTCTTCGTTCACACTGTCTCTCACAATCGATATTCCTGAGGACGAATTCACCTACAGAACCGATTTCTTCCAACTTATTAAATGGGCATGGATACAGTATCTGGCCATTTTTCTCATTGTAAATTATTTCATACAAAACATTCTAAACTATCTCTATGAGAATAACGTTCTCGCAGCAATACCAGTCGTCCTCAAGCAAGACTGATGTGCACACTGTATGATATACAAATCATTGATGTATTAATAAAACTATTACATTTTTAAGTGCTTCTATTTCCGACTGTGTGCACAAAATGTTTAACAGGTTAACGTTTTCAACGCCGCACAAAAACGAATGTGTGCCACAGGGGAGCTTCGCACCGCGTCTAGCTTATGCTACACGACTTCTAGAGGCGCAACTGCGGCGGTCTTCGGGCTCACATCAGTTGTGGCGCTCCTGCCACGCGCCTACAAAAACGTCAAGTAGAGTGGAATTTTTAGCGCTCTTTAGAGGGGCTCTCCTGTTGAGAACCGTCCTTTTTCGCGGCGACGAGTTTCATCAGTGTATATTGTAACGTAAACTTTTGGTTCACCTATAATCTACCTCATCTTCTATTAATAAAGAAATAATGTGTAACAATTTGTGTGTGTGTGTGAAAATAAAATAACGAATTGTGTGTATCCCCTCGCCACCTTGTGAATCAAAATCAACCATAATCAACTCTGAGCATTCATATCATTTATTCAAAAAGTTCGCATCACTTTCTTCAAGTTAATGCGACTCACACAAAAACGCTTATCCAAACACAATATAGACGAACATAGTACAATTCATAAAGACAATCAATAAAACAATAAATGGACTCACACTAATATAGAGATATATAGAGAGCACAGTATAGTTTATAGACCAACGGCGAGTCAGTCAAAAAATTCCACAGTTGGGTGTAAAATAAGTTCAAACGCATTAAAAGGATAGGCATAAACCCTTCAAACAGTCAAAATGTCTGTGTGTCGTATGCAAATTGTACAAATAGAGCTCAGGTCCCGGTTTCTGGGAATTATTCCCATCTGCGACTTTTCAAAACAATATAACATAACACCAAAGTAGGGAATGGGAATAGTTCCCAGTTCCCAAGACTGAGCCAATAACCAAACTAGGAATAAAATATAGATGATTAAAACCTGGAGTGGCGTTTCTAGAACATAGGAAAATAACATAAAAACAAACACAAAATTCAGTAACGTATATATAAACTCAGTCTTCGAGACACACACTTCTACATAGAAACATAACCAGTTAATCAATATGGAATAATCAATAAATAATGTTTTTTGTGTGTACCATTTGTTAGTAAAACAACTGCTAGTTAATCCGAAATATTTTCAAACTAAACGGTTCTCCACCCCGATTAAAGCTCTTTTGAGCGAGGTTTTCTATCCAATATAGACTACATAGATAGATACATCAACTAAATACATACCGTTTTATAAGGGTGTTGTTAAGTTGCACTATTATTCGGAAAACACAGTCAAAGTTCAATCATTCATGCGATGAAATTATGGAATTTTGAGAGGAAAGCATCAAATGCATTCACTATAGGACTATGGAAAGGGTAGCCAGGTTTTTTGTGAGAAGCGTAAACTTAGGACAGGGTCGCAGCTTAACAAAATATTCCAAACCCTGGATTCCGAGCAGCCACACATTCTCACAACAAACAAACAAATAAATTGATAGTGCAAACGAAATAAACACAAAATAATAATAAGCTACATTCCTCGAACCAATTTTGACTCAATGGCTAGAACACAGAAGAACAGAACAGTTGTGAAGAAATAGACAATAGACAACCGAAAACTAAAAATACAAAAGTATTGCATACGCACGTGTTATGTACATACATCGCTAGCCGACAAACCTTCATCATATTATTTGGAATATATAAAGGTGACGTGGTCGTGGTGGCATACTTGTCCTCACATCAAAAACTCATAAAAACAAAACATGTTAGTCACCACAACCAAGTGATCAGAAACTAAAAATGAATGGATTAAGGGAAATACTCGACATATTGTAGAGACCCGCTCACGGTATGTTCCGCCCAGTGCACGCAACGCAACAGCAACGCGAGCCGCATCGCAGGCAGCAACGCACGAGATGCCCGGAGCACAAGGACGGTTTTGTGAAAGAGGAAAAAGCTCGATGAGATCTTCAGTTGCCCAGCATCTGGTTATTATTCTTGTGCGGAGTGAAAGTTGTTGCGTTTGAAACACTTCGCAACGCCGAAGTACTGCCCGTCAACAGAGACGAGACCATTGAGTTCGTGCTGCCCACACCGACTGCAGCTAAAATAAATAAAGATAAGGCTACAGACGAAAAATAACTCTTTAATTACTGGTTTTTCGGAAACTGATAATTGGTTCAATTGTCAGTTTAAAACAGCAAAATATTCGATATTCGTCGATGCAATTTTTCCTTTACAATGTTAGTGGCGCGACGTATCTTATACATGTTGTTTACCGGCAACCCAAATTCCGCATTTCTCAGTGCAAAACCTACAATACAATCATGCAAATATGGATACACTGCTTTCCGAAGCGAGAAAAAATTACCGAATTGGTGGTTTTTCTTTCATGATCGAAGGGAAAGCAATGTGTGTGGTCAAGTTGTTGGCATACGGTAATGAGATATCCGGATTTCGGAAACAAATGATACCGTATGAACAACAAGGCTTGATACAAGTGTCAGCAGGGCAACTCGACGAGGCATCGTGGGTTTGAAACGTGTACGGGACAACTGCTTTCGATGTAATATACACCGTTCGGTTACAGAAGGACACATCATGCATTTCAACCCCACGTGCCGTACTGCGGAATCGTACCCGCTGATACTTCCAGCACCACGATACAAAATCAACAACCACAAAACAACATTTACCCGAAATGGGGGGTGCGACCGGCCGCCCTGAATAGCATCGTGCTTTTCCTGGCACAATTCAGGGAAGACCGGCGGAACACCGTGCCGAGCAGATCGTCTCTCTTTCTTATCCTCCAAAATTCATCGGCATGCAAGTGCGGGCCTCCTCGATGCTAACGACCATGATCAATCGATAATCACATCCTTCAGCGTGTGTGTACAAGAATAATCACCAAACACCAGCGACAACATCAGACTATATAGTATGTAATTGTGATAATTATAATTACGGGGGTGAAACTACAGTATCATTATCGGGACGAGAGACCAAAGAACAAAGTTGTGCACTTCCCAACAATTCACTCATTCTCAATTACCGTGCACAACCGTGGTCTTCGTCTGAAAAATTTGCATACAACACAAGGGGTCGGCCAAAAGGAAAATCGATATTCAAGCAACCTATCATTCAACTAATAATCATCAAAACCTGGTTGGCCGTCGTCGTAGACTAGGACGACGAATACTGTACCAACGAGGGGCGCAGAAGGGAGCGGGCGCGCCTCACACAACGTTCACGTGCGATTGCGGGCGCTATACGAATTATACAAATCTACAAACTACAATTTTGGGGACTAGGCATAAACTAACGCCAACGTAACGCCGACTACATACAAGACTCCAGGACCCGTCACATATAAAGGCGGCAGGGCCAAGTTATAGGGTCATCGCTATATCATACAGGTAGTGAATTTGGGTGTTTTTTTTTGTGGAAAATAAGAGCCTTTGGGCACATGAGGGCCTCATTTGCATATCCTAATTTGGGGCAACAAATTCAGTGCCCCAAGGCACCAAAACACTATGAAAGACGGGTATACCTCATCTCAGTAAGCAACCTAATCAACAAAGTAAGAGAAAAAGTGCGATTCCTCATTGGGAATGAATTAACAAGACAACAACGACAATGAAGCAAAAACACTGGCATGCAACGACGACAAAAAACAAGCTGGAAAGTAGTATTCCGTTCAGAGAGTGCACTTGTGGATTCAATCAATGTTACAGATACTGTAGCATCCATGGATACTGTAGATATGATCAGAGGTTGATACATATAATGTAGCAAACGCGCGCGGGTGCCTCTACTTGTGGTGGTGATTATTGTTTGGATCCGCACCGTCGTCCTTATGGGGCGGGCAGGGGAGCCTCCGCCGGAGCCACTGGTGCTTGAGGGCCTGCTGGGGTGTGAGTCTCGTATCGGGATCCCAGTCGAGACAACGGCGCACAAAGTCGATGAACAGCTCGTCACCCTTAAACAAAATAAAATGAGAACTGATTAACCCTTAGATCCTAAACATGAGCCTAAACCTACACATAGCATAAACAAGTATACCAGATGCAAGCATGAAACTCCACACATTATTTGTTATTTTTCACCTTCTCTAAGGAGTTGTTAGTGGAAAAAAACGCAATTACCATACCTGATTCTTTAGTGCTTGTGCCCAGGTTCGCGTGGCCGGAGTGCCGCGCATCTTTCCACGTTTTGAGCGGGCGCCGCTCAAAATCGCAGATCCATCAGCGGCAGCCGTTACAGTACAGTAGCGGGGGAAGCCCTGAATTGAAGAGCATGAAACAAGAAGACAAACAACCATCGTGTGGCAAACATGTTTGTATGGATGGCGCTGCATTAATTAGGGAAAAAAATCAGTTACCTTGCTGGAGATAAACGTCCTGGCGCGTTTGGCATTTTCCAACACCTTCGGTGGCGGCATTCCAAGCAACTCGATGATCAGGGCAAGCTGCAAGGATAAGAATTTAATATACATCCCGAACCCAAGCCCAGAATCACAAATACAATTCATTACTGAAGAGCTCTGCTCTTTACACTAGTGACAGGGTTCGCCAAAGTCCCACTTAGGATTTTGTTCATGACCTTGTGCTAGGAATTTATATTATATTGAGATCTACAGTTGTTCGATGTAGTATTCTGCGAGTGAGCGGCTTTTCCCTTCAGTAGTTCCATTAAACGAATGTGACTCCCACTCACAGTAGGCAACAAATTTAAAACATCCCAACTTAAAGCGACATAACAACCGATTCACCTGATCATTCTCATCCTCTCCCGGCAACAATGGATATCCGGTCAACAATTCACAGAGAATACATCCGAGTGACCACATATCGATTGGCATACCGTACTTGGCACCAAGGATCACTGAAATTGAGATAATGAGAAATCGATTAAAAAATACTAATCTGATGAAAATGTCAATAAACGACATACTACGTATGACCCAGACAAACAATATACTTTAAACAAAGTTGAGTCATTAAGAATGCATCAAACGGATCACAGAAAAATAAATACCTTCAGGAGCTCGATAGAATCTCGACTGAATATACGTGTATATCCGTTGATCGTCGAAGCATGACGAACCAAAGTCAATCACCTAGAGAGAAAAGAAAAATAAGTAAATGACCGCGTTTAACTGAATAAAAGAAACACTTAGCTAAGTTAGAATACAATAACTCCTCACTTTTCTACTATAATCTGTTACGCAATTTCAACCATTAGCTAATTACGAAACAGTGAAAAAAACTCCTATTCTGAATATGGCACTACAAAGAAAGGAAATCTCGATGGCTGTTAGGAAAAAAACTTCTCGTCTCATAAAAATAAAATTGAAGAAGATAGGTCAATAATCATGAGACATGAAAATCAAGACACAAAGTTTACCTTGATTCCACTTCGACCTTGTTGTTTCAAGAGCACATTCTCTGGTTTCAAATCACAGTGAATTAGCCGGTTGCGATGCAAAAGCTCAAGACATTGCAGCATACTGTAGGCGAACTTTCGCACCAACTACAAATAGAAAAGATTTTAGGTTATTCACGTAATCAGTCCCCTTGTCAGCATGAAAGGTTCGTTTCGTTTATGTTCTCCTTAGGATATCCATGTGAAGTACCAGTGTATACAATACACTTTAGCTAATTAAAAGTATCCAAGTATATCAAATACCGAGAACTCACATCATAAACAATGACGATGAATCAGGATTACAAAGAATTAGGATTTTATGGACTTGTTTGGTATTTTTAACTAAACAACTGTCCAAACATCATGGTCATCTTCCCACATGGTGGGTGAAACAGGAGAGTTCCTTTCCAAAATAAAGCTTTTCAAAAAAAAGCAGAAAATAACCCACATGTAGACTGAATCCCTGGAACTTGTTCTTCTTAATTAGTTCATAGAGGTTAATGTTGAGCAGCTCAAATGTGATACACTGAAATGGACAGGAAATCTATCAGAATTACACAATTTTCGGTGTAGTCTTAACTCTTAACATACAAGTTAAGTGAAATTACACCTGCGTTCCCGTGTGCTAAAAATTCGACAAGTGCACCAGTTATTTTAAAGGTATATAGCTTACGTACGTGCTAGTTAGTTACGCGATACCCTGTGACCGTCAATATTTACAGTGCTCAAACTTTCTTTTTATTATTTTCTATGCAAAGTAAATTTATAAACAAAAACTGACCTTGTGATTCCTAAAGCTGAAATGGTCCAACATGTGGATGATGTTGTGCGAACCGTCAGCATCTTGTCGCCTCAGGTGATCCTAGAAAGAAATATATATTAAAAATATCCGTATCTACAATAAACACGAATCCAACGACCAGTGGGAAAACATACTGGTTTTACAGTGCAGATGTTACGAGTACTAGAGGGTAGAACAGTGACCGTATGCACGAACTGCGGCAGCCTCCCCGGATGGGAGAATTTGTCTCAACGTGTATCTGATTCGTGGGATCCATCTATTTCTCCCACCTCCCACTGGGAGGCTGGGAGCATATTCCCGGTGTTCGTGCATATGACCACAAGGGGCGAATGTTTATCTTTGGAAGGCAGTTCTAACTGAATACTGACTGAATGATGACTACAATATAATATCAGCGCGGAATTTAACGGCAAATGGCTCATTGCGCATAATCGTATAGCTGTTGACGTTCGGCACTGTGTCAATACCATACTACGGAAAGGAAGAAAAAAGAACCATCCAATCTATGCTCACCAAAATACGGATCTCCTCGTCGGCTTGTCGGTGGAAGCGTTTCTCGTTTCGCACCAACTTGAGGGCCACGTATTGTTGGTACTTGTGGTCGTAGGCCTTTATCACCTGAAAGAGGAGCCACCAATTGGAGGGAAAACACAATTAATGGAACATCGGGCCCTCAAACCAATCGATATCGTAAGATAACCCGTGCGATGCATATTTCCAGATTAACTTCCAAATGCAAATTCATGGTAAAACGCAACGAAATGAAAAAGAAATATGTGCCCTATGCCCTTCCGAATGCAACATCGAAAGAAAGGAAAATACAAAGGAAAGGAACACCGTAACTCGTAACGCACCTGTCCAAAAGATCCCTTTCCGATCACCTTGAGCACCTCGTAACGGTAGGCGACATGATCGTGAGCGACGAGCAAGTAACTGCCGTTCTCGTCGTCGTAGCCACAGTTATTCGGTCCTAGAAAACCAACTACATAGAGAGGAGAGAAAGACATAACACAGTAAAAGATATCCGAATTTCGGGCACCACCCTCGTCGGAGTCACCGGCGAAGTTTACGCCCTGAACACACTCCACCCTTGTAATGTTTTATTTCAAGGTTGCTCACCAACTTTTCTATGACTAACACTTGTATTAACCAAGAAATAAACCCCTACTCCTTACTATACTACTACCCCTCTACCTCATGGAAAACAAAATAATTGGTAAACAACGGTTTACTCTCTTAATTCTCCTTAAATCTCCTTAAATCTCATGATATACGATTACTCATCTCTCCCCACCCCCACTCCTCCAAAAAAAGTAACAATACGAACAAATTGGAATATCACCTAGGTTACATAGAAACCCCATTTATCTCAATTGCATGATCCTATTGTAATCTCTTGAGGGACTTAACTCACTGTCTACAGAGACCTTTCCATTGACGCAAATAGGGTAAAAACATTATAAATGCTAATTAGGCAATAGATGATGTGATGTGAAAAATGCACAAAGTCATCACATTCCTCTATAATTCGCAGAAATATCGTTGTAAACAAAAGGGAATATGCGATTAGCGTTAGGTAACTAAACAATAAGAGACAACACCCAAAAGAAAACTCCAAATTCCCCCTTGGTGATAATGTATATATGTATTCATCGCTACAAAGAAAATAGTTTGGGATATATGTGTAGTTCAACAACAAGAGTCTCCAATCAAAGTTTTTTTATGGAGCTCCACGCCTAACCACACTATAAGTTGGGTACAGGGTATATACACGCATGGTCCTCAATGCATAACTAACTAACATAAAGAGGTCACCACGATCACGTTAAGTAATCCCATAAACATACCTCCAATGAGTCCGCCTCTCTTCTTGGCTTGTGAACCGACAAAGTAGACCCGCGAGTACTGATATATCTCGTTCTGCTCGTAAGGCAGTAGCTTGGACCCGAACGTTTGAACTGCCTCGTCGGGCAAGAAGCCCTGCAATGGGATCAAGTGTTATTAAGCGAATAGTGTAACTCGTGCCCTCTCATAAAAAATCATAGAATGTTACGTCTCGAGCACGTCATTTTGTTTAGATTTCCTTCTGCCCTAATGGAAACAAACAACTACTAATAGATAGTTTTTTAAACGGCAAGTAGCAAGGACTCGAACTCGAAAACGCCAGCAGGCAACATTTGATTGTAGTGGAAAAGTACGGAAGTGATTCCCGTATATCGAACAATGGTCATATGTGAAGTAGACAGTGGGATTACACTTGGCAGATACGGCGGCAATCAAGCCAATCAATACTCTTGACTATGTTATCAAAATATATTATCAATACCTTAATTACAAATAATCAATACCTTATTCCCTTGTCCTGTACTGGACGCACCCGTGCCATTAGCACCCGCACTACCTCCCGACGACGATGTGTGCGATCTGAAATGAATGGAAACATGAAAATATCACATTTTCATTTCAACTTAACAATATTTGGACTGTCGGGACAGGGACACACGCTCGTCAGGATCCGTCGCTAAGACTAAGAAATTGATATTTGAATTCATAGTCCTTGTAAAATATTCTTTTGAAATTCGAGTAAAGTCAGTAACCATTGGCACTCTGCTCGCAAACCACTGGCTCCACATATGAGTATGAGTTTTACATTTTCGTCAACTATAAACTTTGTGGTGCTCTAAAAGGGAAAAACCACAGTAAACCATATGCATGGATGATATACCGAGACAAACTGTAAACTACAGTAAGCCCAAAATCAACAAGTACAGTAATCCAGCCGTCCAGCACAGTACCTGAGACTCTCATCGGATGGCGATTTTGCCATCTTATGTCTGTCTTGTGAGGAGGCGGCCGGTGGCAGCGCACTCACTGACGCCGACAGACCGCCTTTCGAAGATGCAACGGATCCTGCAATAGATAATACATATAGAACAATACTGTTACGGTTTAAAAAACCAATAGTAAAGACAGAAGACGCACGTCTTTAAAAATATTTTCAGATTTTCCTGGACCCTGAAAAATATCATTAGATTCCCTAACACCTGGATTGGGTAAGAGGTAAGAGGGGAAGGGTAGGGTCGTGAAGTTAAAAAGATTGAGAGATAGATAGATAGACAACAAGATGCTGAAAGTAAAGAACAATAGCAGGTGGCAGGTTTTCAAAGATAGATAGATTACAGAACATTCTTTACGAACTTCCCAAATATACATCAACGGTTCGACAATCCCTCAAAAGCATCATCAAACAAATGCAAGTACATATGTTCGCATACGTATCAAGCCAATTACCTCCATTGACGCACTAATCAACTGATGAATATTCATTCGCTCATCTCAACACGGAATTGACTGAATGAAAGCGCATTTTGAGTGAATGGTGTTGCAAGGATGTAATTAAGCAAAAAAAGTCATGAGACCATGAGACGATTGCTAGAAACAGCGAAATATACAGGAATCCATTATCCATTACTTCATTACTTCATTACTGAATTCATTAATTGCATACTAAGACATAAGATGCAGTTAAAGAATTCAAAAGACCAAAGCCTACAAACCTTACTACTTACTGACACTAAGCGAGAACTTTTTCAGAGTCAGCAGGTGCATGAGGCGGTACTTTCAAAAGGTGAAGCCACAGTAACTATAAGATAAGAACACCACCAGCTGCAGAACAAGAAAAGTTTCCAGCATAAGTAAGATACTGTGAGTAAAGCTAGGCAGGCACGAACATCCCAAAAAGAGAATTCAGACTTGGAAACCCTTATCGAATTCACCTATTTTCTTTATATACAGCAGAACAAAACGAGGGTGGATGAGAGAAAATATGTCCCGCTAAAGAGAAATACAGAAAACAGAAGTGTACAAAAAATATATAACAATATAACTTAACATTTTTGTAAAGAGATCCAAATTCCGTCAAATTTAATAAATGTCCCACCCCCTCTCGATATTGTCTATGGCAACGCGCCTTGGAAACGAATGATGAGCGAAGCTTTTGATGTACTAAGTTAAATTTGACCATCATAAAATCGTTTATAATTGTAAAGCAAGCAACTAACATCAAAAAGTTTTGTTTGTTTATAATTCGCAATAATCCTTCCCAAGCAATTCTTCTTTGTGATAATAACAAGATGCAATGTCCAATCAAACGCTTGTCGACCACATGACAATTATGCTAATTACATGTGGGTGGTGTACCCCGTCAGAGACCCTATATTAGCGTGTAGTACCAACGGCTGGGCCCAGGGGCCGTCAATACCAACCCACCAGGGTAGGAGTGGGACATAGCCGAAATTTCAAAATTGGTAGGGATTTTCTTGCAACTTACAATGGTAGTCCACAGCAACGACCCGCTCCCATCTCACATCCACTTTGGAAAAGCGAATCTACCGAAGCAAAAACCCACGCCAAATATGAAATTATAAAAAAACAGTCGGGACAGTGAAATTGACGACATCTAAACAGTACCTTTACCTTAACTTGCATAATAAAACAACTGTTTTTAACCCCTACCCCCAATATCAACTATTGAGCAATTGATGGGTCCAAGTAAAGATTGATTTACATAACATCAATAGTTTCTATAGTTTCAAGATTCAATCTACTTGTCAAATATCCATATTCCCAATCCATCTCCTAGAAGAGAATGTCACTATTATTGAGGACGACGAAGATATGCTCAAGAAGGGACATGACAATCCCCCTGGGGAGGAGAAGAAGGAACGGAACTAGGAGAATGTCCTCCTGGTCATACGGGAGGGAATGGGGAGGAAATGATTTGCATTCGCCTTATCCCGATAACAATCATGTGAATGCGGCAAACGGGGTAGATAAAATTTAAAGCGACACGGCACGCGGTTTTGAAAGATACTTTGGACAGCTGCGCACTACCATGCATAAAGTTCCCATCCGTGCCCGGCACAGTTGGATACAGAAATATGGATACAATTTGCTACAATATATGGAAATGCAGTTGTTCAGCACAATTTTCATATTTCATGAACAACCTGCCATACCGTGTTAATGCACAGTGATGACTGATCGGGCGATTTATCAGAGCCGACAATACGCACAATATCCCCTTATAGATGTTTCCAGTAATCTAAAACTAAACGAGAAGCATCGTAAATGAAGGATTACGGTTAAATTTAAATTTAAAAGTTAAAAGTTAAATACGGTTAAAGCGAAATGCCAGCTCCTTTGGAAAATTTGCATATGATAAGCAAATCCTATGTATCCTATGCTAATTTTGCGCGATCGTCCATGGCTATCGCGCAAAATTAGCATAGGATACATAGGTTTTGCTTATCGTATGCTAATTTTTCAAAGTAGCTGGCATTTCGGTTTAAAAGGATAAATAAGGGATTACGCTCTAATTGTATTCAGTGGTCGGCTAGCGATAGCTCTGATAGAAACAGAATCACACAAAAAAATCAAAATGAAACATGCTCACGTCTTGTAACCATTAAGCACACAAGGTCAAAACGATTAATCAGAGCTAGGAAACCCATCAGCGAGCCCACGCAAAGCAAGTAATATTACTTGTCTCCAGATCACCGTCATCCTAGGCTATAGCGCATTAGTGCAAACACATTTCCATGAAATTAACCAGGCTCCCACGTCCCACGTTCTGTGGGTCTGGAAATTGTGCATGAAACCCAAATGCACCAAATCAAGTACAATGAACGATACATAGTATCACTGAAAAGAAGCAACGCGTAGCAATACGCTGGGTTTGTCTGTTTTTGAGGAGCAATTACGCAAGGAAAATTTCTGGGAATAACTGTACTGCTAAACATTGCTTAATATTGCTAATCAGCTAATCAGCATAAAGTCAAATGTTTCCATGCCCAGGTGCACTACAATGAATCAGAGCAAAGTCGTTCAAAATCAGAACTTCAACCTCAACCTTATGAAAAGAGCTCAGAGCCGCGTTGAAGCCAGGAAGAAGAGAAGAAGCAGCAGCAGAACGAAACCGCCGGCTGTCCGATCGATGGATGTTGGGTCGTCGTCGCTGGGACCCGGGCGGGCCCTGGTGTGCCAACCACAAGAGCTTCGCATGCCCGTATGTATGTAAAGGCAGGCCCTTGGACGCCGGCCCGAATGCAGTAGTATTGAAGAAGAAGGGTGAATGCAAAGTGCGGCTGGCAGGCAGGGGGCTTTCAATATACACCAATTCTATATTCACAAAAGAGTTTAGTTATTGGTATTCCCATAATGTGTCGAAGTGAATGCCAAACAAGTAATGTAGTAAATTAAGAGCGGTCTGAGAGGAGTGGCCAGTGGCCCCAGTAAATCGACCTGCTATACAGTTTTAGCCCCTGCAAGTAGCACTGAATCACTACGGAGGAAAAGTGAAAAATGTAGAATTCTAATTCGAACAAATTTGTTCCCTCGCAATAACAAATAAGAAAACGAGAAGAAAGATACTGACATGAATTCCCAACTTGGAAAAACAAACTCGGACGTCAGTCAAACTTGGGACATGCCATGCGCATGCGCAGTATGGAAAAATAAAGAGAGAGAGAGAGAGAGAGAGAGAGAGAGAGGAGAGACTGAATTGAGAGAGAATGAATAGAAAATGAAGTAAAGCAGACTTGAAGTCCATTAATTATTTGTTAAACTCCACAACAAAATACACAAATTCACGCATTGATTTAAAATTATAAACAAATCAAAAAATATTCAATTAACATATTTCTTAACCAATGCCGACGGACCTAAGGATTACATATTAAAAAGCTCAATTCTTATCTTTCCATATTCCAAGTCAATAAAAAAATTACAAATATATCTGTTAAATGTGCTTATCTAAACGAGGTGCTAGCGAAAACAACAAGCAAGGAAAAAAAGGAAAAAAAAAGAAAAAAAGAGATACCCCTTTCCTTTTCCCTTCGGAATGAGTGACAGAGATGAAAGAAAAGTTAATTAGGATCTCGAATTTGGGGAAATTCGCAATTGCGAAAATTCCCACAGAGTGGATAACCAATACAAAGGAGTAGACGACATGTTTTGGAATCGTATATAACGGGATCTAGGTGAGAGGGTATGTGGGAAAAGTAACAAAAGGAACCCCATACATAATGTAAAGTGCATAGCTGCTGATTAAATTCGGCTGAAAAACTTCCCAAACTTCGACAAACATTAAGCAATCACAAGCACTCTCGGAGTTTATAGAACAACAATGCTTCTCTGTGTTTACGTATACGCGCAGCTTGTCGACGTGAATGTTTCACTCGATTGTGCCACGACGAATGTAGGTTACTTGTTACTTTATAAAATTTCATTTCACTTATTATGGTTTTCATTTGTAAGGACGAACGACTCAAATGGAAAAAAATCACTTCCGTCCACATGGATGATATGAAATACTAGGAAAACTATGGGCACCCCGACCCGAAGGAGGAGGCGGAAAGATATATAAAACCAAAAAAAAGAAAGAATAAAGTCACGCAGCTGATAAAAAAATAGAAATCTAGAGCTAGAGAGAGATAAAAATAGAGAGAACTATATGTTTACAGAAAAAAAGGGAGGCAGAGAGAAACATAGAGAGGGAGAAAAGGAAACAGAGAGAGATTCTGTGTGTACAGAGGCGCGGAAACGTACGCGGAAGCAGCATCCGGACACCCGGAACATTGAACCTTTTAACGCAAATAAACATAAACGTTCAGTGAAGTGAGATTCCTCCACACCGCACTGTCAATTAAGTAAAATATGAATTAATTTATTAATCTAATACGCCAAGATCATTGAAAATCTGATTAATCTGAAGGAGCTAAACAGACTGTCAACTGTTATGAAAAACTCAAAGATGGTAGGTATTTTATAAACTTGACTACTGATTATGCAATTATGCAGTGAAATGTGAAAATGGGTCGCTAGAAGCGCAGGAAAGAAAACTTTTTGATCGTTCAAGTAAACCATTCAAGTATGGGGGTCTCACAAAGAATATTATTCGATTTTTACGTCGTCAACAATGTAACAAAGTGAACCTGTTGCGTTAACCTATTGCGTTAAATGTTGGGTGGAAACAATCATTCTATTTAAGAGGACATGAAGTGCTCCAACACAAAAGGGCAAAACTGCATCAATTCTCGCATTCTCTCCCAAATTTATTGAGCAATTGGCTAATTAAAGAAGGTCACGAAACTAGGCTAATATATACAACTGAAACAATACAAAAAACGAACCAGAATGCAGGAGAACGTTTTAGGCATAGAGAGGAAAGACATACAGCCTTATCGTACAAAAAAGCCTCTAAAAACACACCAACCACTAAACACCAAAGGAGACGGGAAAGAAATAGAATAAAGAATCTAAAAACACATAAATAAATCACCAAAGTACTAAAGTCTGAACCTGAACAGTAGATTAATTACTTTACACAGTGGGCACCACCCTCAATTAAAAGAGGACAATAGCTTGAATAGGCCGGAGTAATATGAAAAGAATAGAGTCTCCGGGTCGGGAAAATAATGGTTTCCGCAACCGGGAAGTAAAACAGTTCGTTCCGGGAGGGGAGACTCCTCCCTTTCCCAGGCAATAGGAAAATAGGAAGGGGGGGGGGACAAAAACAGCATTTTTGCTGTGCTCGATCCAGCGAGAGCGCATGCGGAATACGGAGAGCGCAAAATAAACAGTGACACGCGCGGGGCGGAAGAGTGAGAAATAAAGAGACATGGAGCAGAGACAGAGAGGGATAGAGGAATAGAACGAGAGAGAGGGAGTGAGAGACGCGGGTGCGGACAAGGATGAGTTCCATACTACACGAACCTGACCGGGATTTCGCAACGTGGTTGCAAAAGGCTCTACAACCACAGTAACCGATAGACTGAATTGATTCACATAAGTCGAATGAATCATCACCATCGCCAATTACATAACGACAAAAGTAAGATATTCTATCTCTCCCTCTCCCTCTATCCATCCCCCTCTCTCTCTGCTTCCTTCCCTAACACGGAAAGCGTTTCTGCGTACCGGCCTACTTATGAAGAGACTTTGCGGATTGGGCAAGGGCGCCTAGAGCACCTACAGGAAACGCCAGAAAAAGGTGTTTTGTGTGTGAGTGAAGCCCCAAAGTTGGATCGACTCTGAGAGAGTGGGAGAGAGCAGAGAAGAAAAGCATAATATACAGCAAATAACACTACATATAATCAATTGTTTTGATATGACAATATCAAAAAAAGCAGGAAGGATACCAGGAAAAATTAGAATTAGTTTAATTAATGTAATCTGTAATCTTCAATGAAAACAAATTAGCGCCCCTTCACAGATCAATTTAGATTAAAGCCTTCGAGAAAGAGAGCCTAGCCTGTCTGACATAAGAAAAAAAACAGCTAAGTCAGCTGGAGGTTGCGAGGTTCCAAAGTAATACGGAGGGAGAAAGGAGAGCGACCCTAATGCTATGATCGAGATCGAGGTCAAGAAATATAAGAAATAAGAAAGGAAATGAAAATCCAGGTACTACATGAAACCAATTCGATCGAAACTTTACATTCTAAAACAAAATAACAAACCTAGATTACTAGCGGACGCGGCACTGGGCAAAAGTCCTGATTGTGCATCGGCGCCCGGTTGTCCGCCTGGAATTCGAGGATAATTGAATAATTATGATCATCACCAAATTACATATAAGTTGTAATGGTTTTCGGAGATGGTCGACGTCGTCGAAGCGTCATTTTACGCATTGCTACAGAACAATACATATAATTAAAAAACAATCAATCCAATTATCCAATCAACTAACACAGTTTGACATTGCACGTTGGAACTTGAAACCCACATCTATCATCATAATCATAACCAAGGAACGTATAGAATGTGGGCTTAGTCGGCTTAGACCACATCGTAATTTCAGCTGCAGTACTAATACTAGTAGAAGTTACAATGTATATAATTTAGCAGTAGCACCCTTCTTCTACGACTATGAAGCAGTCAATAGTCAATAATACTGCGAAGGAATACGATGATCACATAATCATATGCATTACACATAATAGAAGTAATAGCAGCGAGAGAGACACAAGGAAAGGAGGGAGAGATAGAGAAATAGACAAAGAGAGACATACAGAGAGTGACGAGTGACTCACGAATTTCTATCTCTATCATTAACGTTAAATCAGCGCCGACGAGTACAACTCGTTAGAAACTATACTTATACGAAACTTCCCTTAAATGATTTACACAACCAACTTTTTACCACGTGCGCAGTGCCGTAGATTGTGAACAATTATCACATTCTATGAAAAAGTGAACCCTCACAGTCAGAGCGTCAGAAAACGAAAAAAAAGTGATTCGCTGGAAGCAGGCAGTGTACGGGAGACAGGGTCGGGAGAACCGGCATAAAATTAGCATAATATCAATAAAAAGGGAAAAATTGTTTTTGATCATGTCATGTTAAGCAGTGAGCTATAAGTAGGTAGACCAGACGAGAGAATGAAAGTTATCGAAAACAAGATTCACAGAAATAGAAAGATAGAGAGAGAGAGAAATAGAAATGAAAGATGAAAGAGGGGAATATAATTATTTACTGTAATACAAAACAAAACCAGTGAGCGATACCATACTGCAAAAGACAGCCAAACCTCCCTACGAATTAATAATAATCACTTCTAACTTCCGAGTTCCGAGATAAACAAAATGTTGAAAAAAAATGCCTTAATCCATAAGCTTTCATAAAAAAAAGCGCCCCCTTGGTAATGGGAATCGAGTTTTAATCCCGAGAATGTTAAATAATAAATTGTATAAAAAAAAGTAATTAGTTAATGTTATTCGCTTATTCATCTATTCATCATTATTATTATTATTGGCGACAGCTACAAAACAACAAAACCCCAAATATCCCATTACCACTTTTGAAAGCATAACAACTTGAATTGAAATAGTTAAAACTGACAGATATTGCAGCTTGTTTACCATTCTAACAACTACGCTACTCAGCTGGTTCAGGAAAAGGTGTATAAAAAAACTAGCATGTATTTCCTACGTAAAAACAATTCGGCTTCTCAAAGCGGAAATCAAAATCATACTTAATTGTTATTTAGAGTGGAAATACTAAAACAAGACAAGTAGTGAAACTTGTACAGACAGTACAGAATTCTGATCCGCAAAGAAAGAGGGCAGAACTGAGACCAAGTATTCCAGTCTTGATTCATGGTAACTCACTCTGACAGTAATGTATGTCCCACACTGAGAATATAAAAATCCAAAACTACCCACCATTTCGGACTGGTGCTAGCACGTCGATCATCGTCTTGCTGCTCCTCAACTGCAAGCTCGATCCCGAGTGTGAAGGCGTCGAGAGAGCGGCCGAGTAGCCTGCAAACAATCGAAATATAATAACATTAAAGGATACAAGCCGTATAGGTTCTAGTTTTAACACCCAAGTTGCGTGGTTTTCGCATGTGCATTCTACACTAGAGAAACGTAAAAACTCTAATTTGCCGAAATTACAGTAGATAAGAACGCTCTGCTCCTTTTCACATTACCTAGTTAGTCCTAGTCGCGTAAAGGAAAATGAGTTCAGTTATCATGCCACAAAGAAAAAGGAAAGACGTACATGTACCCCCCGTAAGAACAAATCTACACATGAAATTCTAAACACAGGCAGTTTAAATATCGACCAAACACAAATTAAAAATTCAGGAGCCGATAGCAGTTGATGAAGAGAATAGGAGAATACTAAATACAAATTAAACTATAAACAGTTAATAACTTTTCAGGTGTAACGCTGGTCCACAATTGTTCAGAGTTATTATGAACATAGTTCTACGCAACCACGTCACACGGTACCACAGTTCACAACTCTGTGCGCCCATGAGAACCAGGATTATAATACTAACCCCTACAACAGACGAAAACAATCAACTTATACAACGGTGCCGGTTCAGTGGTTCAACGTAGTTCACAGAGAACATCGCTTTCAGAATCAAAACATTCAAAAACTAGTCCCATTTAACTAGTTCACGTCACGTCTCTAGCAGTAGCATACATAAACACGTCGTACATTATCACTAACAATACTACCATAAATTTCCGAAAATACTCACAATTTCCACCCCTACCCTCCCTCGGCTGACCTTTTGCACGCTAAAGGTGATTAGTCCCCACGGCAGTGCCTATTGCCTATGTGCCAAGTACCAACATCATCATGAGCGCGAAACGACCCGCGCTGGCATACTATATTTGGGTAAACACTGGTTATGGTAAAGTCGACCTAACAGAGCAAGATATTCGAGTCCAAAATGAGTGACAGATGTGTGGCATCTGGCATCAACAAAACAAAATGACTCCAAGAAAGTGTATCCGAAAATGAAACCTCCTCAAAGGAATAAAGACAACAACTTAGAATGGTATTTTGATGAGATAATGTCGACCAAAGGGAACCAATCCTAAGACACCGCCAGCCACTTGCTAATTATGCTCGTTATCCTAATACTATCCTCGTACGAGACTACGAGATGTTTCTCTAAGGTTCTCCAGCAGTCCTCTATGTACGACAGGCCCATAAAAATGCCGGATTACTGAAACAAAACCCCTCCTACTAGATACGACAATGAGCTCAAGGGCAATCCACAAACGTCGAAAAAGGAAGGATACCAAATAAGCGACATTGGCGACATAAGAAGACCGTGCATGTAGGCAGATGGTCACTAACCAACCGAACGTACACAATAATCCCAATCCAATCTCCAAATGATGTGGTTCATAAGAAAGGGAGCCAAACGCATATAAAATCCTGTACTTTCAGATCCACTCCAATTGCCCAGATAATTCAAATCCCTAATATTACGTATTACCAACCAACTACTAAAGATCTTTAACAATATGAACATCTACACCTATACCGTAACCGTTCGCCGCATACACTAACATAGCTGTTCAGACGAACATTTATTTAGATATCTTTCTGAAAATCCTAAATCCTACCATTATACATATGTCTCATGATTATGGAAATTTTAGTCTACACCAAATCAAATCCCTAGGCGGCACCCTTTTAATGGTTGAGGTCAATCACAACGTCCACACAGCACAGAGCAACCAATGGTGAGAGAAGCGAGCCAGAGAGAGAGAAGGAGGAAGATGAAAGGAGAGAGAATAGGGTGAGAATGAAAATTTGTATACAACACAGCACGATAACCAATGGGCAGAAAGTCCAGAAAGCAAATTTGCATAAGATGTGGGATGAAGCTGAGGGAGACTCATCCAAAAAGATGAGAAATATAAAAAGGGACTTACAAAGTGGAAATATACATTCACTGTTGGATACACATCTAATCACCATGAACACAATTATAATACACCCAAATCCAAATTATCCAAACATTCACTTCAGTCACCACTAATAAAAAGAACCTAATTCAGGAACACCGAGCCGTAAATTTATGCCCATCATAAACTCGCACTCTACAGAATCAACCATAGACAACCACTTAAACGTATCATTATGCGAGGGTGTTTATCAACACGAATGAAAATACGTAGCAAAAAGAACTCGGAGATTGCTTTAACACCTAGCTAATGCCTCAGATCCGGGCAGCTCAATTTGCTCAATGTCTCTGTAAATCGGTAATCCACTACAATGTTCAAGTAAAAGCATCGCCTGGAGCTAGTGCAGCTTCAATAACAACTAATTTAATCAAAGAAGCTAAAACGACTAAAAACTAAAAGCCTCTCAAAAATAGCAAAATGCCAGAAAAATTCTCCATTAAAGCGAACGTTTCCGAGTTTCTAGTTTATGTTTCTCACAAGAAAAGACCCGCATCGACCAAGCAACAAAACCTAATTTTCGAACGGCCTCACAATTGAATATAACAAAAAAGTTTAAACCTAATCAAAGAAACTACTGTGGTTCAACATGAGCGAAGTTCATTAAGTCCTTGAGAAACAAAACGAACAAAAAACCAAATCTCAGTTTTTCATATCCGATAGAGGTATTTACGAAAACATTATCGTGCCCATATAAAACATCTCAACCACTGAAATTACCAAAAAGAATTCTCAGTGGATCATGCACCGAAAAAAGTGAAAATACTAATGCGATCATCATACTAACCTTTTCCAAAGCCAAAGACCAAGAACAGATCTTATTAAAAAATACATTTAGAACAAAAACTCACAATGTTTCATGTTCGCCATCGACTGAACAACTGGCAGTGGGCCAGTTCTCGAAGTGTAAAAATTCATATTACTCTAGTAATTTCGAATATTCAGAATCTTCCTATAGTACCCGTAGTGTATTTAGTCAGATGAAAGAACTCGGGGGTTAGTAATAAGTAGTAGTATTTGGTGAAGTAGTGTCGCTGAGCTGATTACTGGAGTTGGAGAAAAGGGAAGTTTTCAAAACAGAGTATGAAAAGGAAATAGCCGATAGTTTCGGATATAGCCCGCGGAGATACCAGCTGATTGACCAAGACTCCGGGGTATTACCGGTCCGACCTAATGAGATGGGATGTCTAGGTCGATCGATGAATGTGGCTAGCGCCTAGCTATACTCCCTCTTGTTCGTCTTGGGGTCGACCTTGGTGCGGGGTACGCGGGGGATCGCCATAGAGAGGGCGGAGCACTCTCCATCTCCATCTCTCTCTATCTGTTCGTCTCTATCTGTTCCACTCTCCCCTGTCTCTATTTCTCTGCTCCCACCAATCTGCACCACTCTACTTTGTCCCCAGAGAGAAGGCAACCATTAAATGGTGTCCCTCTCTGTGCCCGCAATGGTGGAAAACGGGAGAACGGGAGCCGCACGAGTGCAAACAATGGGACACCATTGTGATCGGGTCCGCTGGCCCGGGTCGTTCCACCCGGGGAAACTAATTATAATAATAGCCCATCTAAACTTTTTTGGCGACAAAGTGCGAGAAAATCTGTGACCTAGACCTACACTCGGGATTCGGGATCGGTAGTATCGAAGAGGAACACTTTTACACTGGAGCGCCTCAGCTAACGTCCAGGTCAACTATCAAGCCTAGAAAAGAGAAAAGACTCTAGAAAAATCCGTAGAAAAACCAGAAAATCGAAGTGCGAGTAACCTAGCAAAGCGAAATCATTCTCACATTTTAAGCTTGTCTTGTCGACGTGTAACATGAGCGTCGATGCCTCGCAACCTCGCATGCATATGAAAAAGTTAGTTAATTAACTACCAATCATACGTTCAAATGTAAACTGCGGACCTTTACTTATGTCGTGTTTTAATTTTTCAACAGGCAACGCGGTAGCTCTGATATATGCTCTAAATGGAATTCTTCCTATTTGGCAGGATTACAAGTACACGAAACTGGGCTTTCCAAGCTCCACGAACCTCTGCCTCTATTAGAGCTTAGAGCACCTCTCTTATTGTGTGGCCCACCCATCTGCCCCAACAAATAAAGTCCCAGGTCCCAGTCCTAAAGACTCGACGAGGAGGCGTTGTTCGGGAATGGGTACCAAGCGGGAGCAAATGGGTGGACCGGGTGGAGGGACAGATAAAGAGAGAGAAGAGCGAGATCAGGAGACTATCAGACCTGGCCACCATGACCACAAAGTCCACCGCTGACTACGTAGACATAAGTGAAGTACGCAATCACATAAATCACCGATAATGATATTTAATATTATATCACACACTGAATAGGAGTTTTCAAGGACAGTTCCTGATTATGATTTCAATAATGTTTTAATAGTGAACGAACATAACCCCTCCCTTAACCCTCAGGTATCACAGAACAAATAAACTGAGCTCCACCCAAAACCAATAAATATCATGTTGCAATCGCAATCTCTCGACCCGCCTTAGCCCTTGCAAAAGCCGGCTCAATTAGTAAACATTTGTGCGCAAAAAAAATGTTTTCTGCTCTGCAACATTTTTTACAATGATGATGTCACAGTCACATTGTGGTGCTGAGCATATAGAAACATGTGGGTAAAGCCTAACAACGTTTTATAAAGCCCCAATCGCACAATCTACAAAAATCCCTTTCTAGCCGCAGTGAATCACTTAAACTCTTCACTTAAGGCGTATACTATAAAGTATGAAGACCAGGGATCAGCTTACTTACGTCCATGAGCATAAAGTGCGCATAATAGAAGATCAACTTTCACCATATGGTTATGGTCGCACATTTCGTAGAAGAGTAGGCGAGCGTGAGAAAGTAGTCTTATTGTTAGCTAAGGAAAAATCCCGTTCTACGAGTTCGAATACTCTGAATATTGTACGAACGTCATCTCCAAAGTTGCAAGTTCAAAGCTACAGATTCAACAAGTTCAACAACTAAAGGCAATCGTAGAAGTCATTATCAAGAGAAAATAAAAGTCCGGAACCCAATTTTTAGGGACATTTCAATGCATGGACTACTGCGAATTTTCTAAAGCTAATATCATGAAAAAACTGCACTTCAACACGGGTCAAAAAGACCTCACGTGTCATTAGAGATGAACGTTTTCATGTACTATAGCAACTGAACACTTTTAAGTAATCACTTCTAAAGTAACGTAACATAAGTAGGTATCCCTTATTCACTGACCCTTATTCACATTCATAGACATGCAGTAAAGCTTCCTTTCAATACATAACGCATAAAATCGTTTACGCTTTGAGAAGGAAGGACATGCTCACCATGGAGAGATCCGACATACACATAGATCGTTTAATTTATTGCTCGCGGGCACAAATTTACCGCGCTGCGCGCGGAAACTCTGTTCGACCTTCACTTCTTCAGCCAAAGCCAACAATCCCATATAATACCAAATACAATCATTTCCCCCCATTCGTCGTCAATGAGAGTGGTGATCCTCGGAAGGAGGAAGAAGCCACAATCCAAGCAAAAAGCTTCTAAATTGGCAGTTTCACGTCGACGCTCAACAATGATTCTTTCCCGCAGAAAAAGAAGCAAATGCAAATATCTACAGCATGATGTAGTAATACAGAAACCACCCAGTATTACCCCCACATATGCATAAGATTGACAAATGTGAACCAGCGACGCCCAAAAGAAGTCCTGACCTTAAACGCGGCGGCAAGCACAAAGTTTGCAAAAAGCCATACTTAAAAATACACACAGCGAGAGAGAAGGTGAGCAAAAAATGACAAATGGTAATGGCTATTGTACCGGCTGGAGCCAGGTGCAAAGTAAAAAGGTAAAGGTAGACTCATCCACTTCTGAACTGAAAACTATGTATGGTTTGCTAAAGTTCGGGAATGATAGTTTTTTATATGTTTTCACTGACATACGCTAATCATGATGTGCTGCATACAGTAACAAAAGAAACAAAGTGTCAAATGTATTCAAATGTAAGCTACCTTTTGTTCTCACACATAAACTGTAAATATAGGAAGCCACGAGAAACAAAAGGTTCGTTTTCTTCGTTTACTTGCAGAATTAGGGCAGAAAACATGAAACGTAAATAGAAGTGCGGAAGTTTGCAGTTTGCATTTAGATTTTTATAGATGACCCGGAATCGTTTTTTTTTCAAGTAATAAAAAGAGAACGTGCGTGTCAAATCGGGGTAAGGTGAGGAGAATATATAAAGGGGCGAACAACCACTTCACTCACTCTATTGAGAACGAGAGGGGAGAGGACATGGTCGAGAACGAGCAGCACAACGCTTATTCCAAAACGCAAATCGGGGGAAATGACAATTTAGAATTAGAGGTTTTAATGGATTTCAGTGGCCATACGCACGAAGTTGGGAGAGTTATCCCAGGCGTCAAGTCAGATGTGGGAGGTCGGAGGTGAGAGAAGATTATTCGCCAATGCATGTGGATACAATTTTTCCACACGAAGAGGCTACTACCGCTGTTCATGCATATGGCTACAGGATCATCAACGGCAAAAAAATTACTTTCCGGTGCCTACACATACTCATCTACGGAGATTCCTGTGAGAATCAGGGCTCGCCGAATTCAGTATAACCAAGCTGCACAGGGCAGAGTAGTAAATATTTGATTCGCAGTTCCTGGGTTTCTGTCAGTTACCTCAACCAAATTCCCACACTATGCCGGTTTCGGTCTGAAAGAACAACCTCGATATTCCCAACATTCCCGGTTAGATCACGCTTGTCAATACAACCGTCCAGAACAACCAGTATGGCCTTCCCACGCTGCGTAACCACTTAGTGGCAGTCAAAAAAAAATTGGAAGATTTAGGCATATACAGTACTGACAGTACAGCATCCCGCGCCCGTGAAGTCTTTTTGCTATAGTCTCTAGTAAAGATTTTTTAACCATCCTTGCTCTAGGTCAGCAAAAAATTAACCACCTGCATTAGATAGCCTCCAGCTATTGTAGTCTCACAGCTACAGCACTTTAAAAAAAGGTAAATATTTTGTCATGTCAAACAGACAGCGGAAAATGAAAATTTACTGTCGCTTACTTTCATCCAACCACCAACAATTTTGAATGAAACACGCAACTAAAGCTCATATTGCTTGCGATTTCCCCAGCAAAAACGTACTAAATTATTCACGAGGCGAGATGCAGCACGCAAGCGGGATAAATTTCCATTCACATCAAGACTAAAAGCCGCAGAGAGTCCAAAGTGCAGTGCAGGTGGAATGTTTGCGAAATCACGCGAATACCAGGGTATAAATGAATGTGGAAAATGATGCACGACCATCTCCGGATCGTACCTGACCATCTCCGATTTTACACTTTTTTCACATTTTTTTATTAATAATGGAAGCCTTTTCTATGTTAATAAAGTACCCGAGAACCAGTTACAATACCTACTTCGCGTGTAAGTACCAAAAATGCACTTTTCCCTTCACTATATACGTTACCTTTTACCTTCAGCTTTTTCGATTAACTACAAAAGTTACACAATCAAAAAAATAACGTATTTTACGAAAAAGTAGTGTGACCATCTCCGGCCGAATGCCGGCGACCATCTCCGGAAATTTTTGAAATACGCGTCGAGTTTATACCCTGGCGAATACTGGTTTTCATTCTTTCATATAGCTTTCATATACGTACGCAGCCTCAGTGCCTGAGCGGCCTGCGCCTGAGAATCACACATCACAAACAAAAAACTTATCTAATTAATGCCATAAGCGCAAATACTCACTACAAGTCTACAAGTTCACTAAGCACAAATAAAGGTATAGATGGAAAGGAATCACACGAGGTGGGAGAAGTCAGAAACGTCAAAAGAAGGTGAAACCATCTATACAAAAAAGTAAACAACCTTCGCCTGGTGACGACGTCAGCGTTCCGGAGTATTGGGGTGTTGTTTCACAAAATTGTTGCCGGAACAAAATCGGAAACGGTTGAGCTTATTGCTGCAGGCAATAACAAGGCACTATCTTCTGCCAATGCCTCTCTTGTAGCGAATGAAATAAGGTTGACTATTCTATAAGCCGCCCTACACAAAACAACTAGGACCTAATAGCGCAATGTGTAAGCAGGCGGGAGCAGTGGTGTGGGAATAACAAGTATTAAGTAACAAGCGAAGCTCACGCAGACGAGCCAATTAGAATATAAGAGTTCTCTCGTCAAAGAGGGCGACTCACAAAATGCGAGACTAGGCTATAGGCGGGCCCTAATTATTGATTTGCATGCGCTCTCCCATGTTTAGTGGTCTACTTGGCCTACTCTGTCCCCAGCCAGAAGAGTACCCGCCTCCAATCAGTAGACGTACATAGAAATAGAAAGGAAGACGAAAGAAGAGCGGAGAAAGAGAAAAAGTATCGAGGAGGACAAGAATTCAGCCACGAGCGTGAAACATTCTCAGAAACACGGGATAAACGGAATGCATTAGGAACGCAACGTGAAGAATAAGTAAGAAGAAAACTTGTGAGAGAGATAGAGAGATGAAGATAATATAAGAGAAAATATATATAAAAAAACAATAACCAAAACGGTGAGCCCGTGAGGCGGCTTTATTAGCAACCTCAAGACAGGCAAGCTCTATCTCATTTCTAAACCAAAATCCGTATTAGCACATAAAATAACTAAAAAAAATAGATAGACTCCCAACACTTCCCACCATTCACACCCGGCAAAAATGTATTCATGCACGCATTTATGCATAAAACTTCCCCACGCAAACTAGTTTCGATATAAGCAGGAAAGTAGAAAAGACTCATATTCATACACCAATACTCGGAACCAATACGAGTACGAGTACAGAGAAAAAACTGCGGGAAAATGAAAAAGAAGATATGAAGAATGAAGAAAACGTTAAACCGCAACGTTACTTACGTTACCCATTAAATCGTAATGTGCTATCGTTCGGTATTAATTCGGCCAAAGTACCAAAGTCAGTCGCTAAAAAATCAGCTTTTATAAGTAGGGGGATAAATAACCATATCGACGGACGTTAACATGCTCAAACTCAGAGAAAACCGAATAGAACAAAGTTACAGGCAAGGCACAAAAACAAAGTCTACCCCGCATATAGACACCAATCCATAATATATAATACATCTCTCTACACAACCAGTCAGTGAAACTAAATCCATAATCCACATAGGCAAAAAGAGGTGCTAAACCGGAAAGCCGCATGGGCGCCTACCGCCTAGCTCCTGCAACATCCATCGAACTCAACAACATAGAATACTATAGGGAGTTGTTTTTCCCCATTTTCCACAATATAACCATGAATTTCGATCTTTCCATCGCTGTATCTGTTTCTGTGTACTCACGGTCAGAGCAATGGGATACTACCAGGCAAGGAAAAATTGCGCAGTATAATTTTAAGGACAACTACCATACCAAGGTAAAATTGCGCAGTATAATTTTAAGGACACTAAAGATCATCTATACACATCCACTTCATCAGACAATAGTTCCTATTTTTACTTCTCACGTAAACCATACGCATTGTTTGGTAAAAATAAAGCGACAAATAAATGACAACAATTTGTATCTTATATTCGCTCGCACATAGATGCTAAATCTACGCCGAATCTACGTCAAAGCTAAAATTAGAAAAGCAAACGTACTATTTGCGAAAATACGCGCACGGAATAGGACTTAGACACTCATTACATGGCCATTGTTAATTGTTAATTGTTACACCCATTATAGTTGATACAAATAAATATGTATAGCAAAAGCCATCGCAAAATTTTAGAACAATTTCCATATAAAAAACAATTTCGCCCTTTAATTAGAGCAGGGTTAGCTGTCAGTATGCCACGATATCCATAGGTCCAAATAAACTACCCAAAATTACAGAATTGTGGTAGACAACCCCATTTACCGCATAAACATAATACATTTCCACCCTCCACAATTGCATTAGATATGATGTGCAATGTGCTATTCATCAACAAGGATCACTTCCTAGATTCACTCACGGAGATTTCAAAACAAAACAAAAACACTTAAAGTACAAATTTACACTGTACTACTTTCCTCAGTTCTTTTCCTATTCGAATTATGAACATTGATCTCATTAAGACTTCAAAACCCAATACCAAAAACTGTGTCCTGAGACCTTACTCGAAAGGCTTTCTTTGAAAAGGCTCACAATTCCTACAAAAACCCTCATATCATACTTCCTGTCTCAATTCTCAATAAACCCTCAACTTCTCACAATCTCTCTCCCTCCCAACTCTTCTCAATGATGATAAACACTTCCGGTATTCATCCGTTGGGAGTTGATTTCCTCTAATCGCCATATTACCGCCCCGTTACCATAGTGATGTCTACTTATTTTTCACTAAATGTACCAACTCTATCTCTCTCCTCAGTGAGGATGCGGGACGCGGATTAACACCAAAGTAAAGCGGGGGATCGGGGGATGTCGAAAACAAGTGGATAACGAACAACGAGGTGAAAAATGACAGATAAATTGAGTGAGGGACTTCAGTTTCAATTCAATGAAAAGCAAGAAATACTTCGCACGCGGGAAGAAAGACACAAAAAGAAACAATACTGTATACTGCCACTGCCAATAATTTTACGGATAAGAATAAAATAAAATAAACCGAACTTAACGTTTGGCAACTCATTTGCTAAATTAATCATGAATCATGAAGCTCACGTTCTCACGTAATATTTCTGTTTCCGAATTCTCTGCTCTGCGAGAGTAAATATTATTCCATCACCATCACAAACATTAGGAAACCTACCAGTACGGCACGCTTACGTCGCTTACATATAAGCGCATTCAAAGCCGATCAACGTCAAACAACAAGAACAAGTAAACACATAAAACAAAGTGACGACGACAAAATAATAATAAACAAAACAAACAAATTAATAAACATACCTCGATCGAGATGTGGAAGCTGAGAGTGAGAGTAAGCAGGCCGTTGTAGTACAGCTCCTGACCTTGTTGGCTGCCGCGACGGCTGATATAAAGCCTAAAGTCGAAGCACATTTGCAGGAATAAGTCAATGTCAAACTTTCAAGAACAACATGGCAAACAATGCAATATTTCAAGTGAAAATGCAGCAGCTTCCAAAATAAGAACACGAAGTTGGGTTACATGCTCAGACATTCTTCCGTTGTTTTGTTAATGCTTCAAACCAACGACAAAAATTCATGAAATGTCCGTATAATTCATTCGCACCATGAAATAGCCATCTGTACTGTACAATAACCTTTTGAATGTGTTCAATAAACTATTTATTATTATAACCCCTTTACTTGCATACCCATGCGTCAACAGAAAATCTTAAAAAATGAACCTACCTGAAGTAATTGCGTACTGGAGAACACTGGTTGTGGTTGATGTACAAAATGTGTCGACGACTGACTGTGCTGGAGTTGTCGCACTAGTGACGGAGCACACGGACTGCTGAAATCGACTAAATGAATAATATATATTTATTATTTATAAATAGTACACCATGAGCTGACCGCTGACCTCGAAAACCTCGAGAAATCAAAAAATCGCACGAGTGCCTGGCAAACTATTCATATGCTTTAATATGGACAGAACAAGTGAAGAAGTAAGCAAAAAGTGACACCCGCTGAAATAATACACTATACACAACAACGTAGCCTAAACAACGTAAGCAACGATATGCGAAAACGGCAAAATCTGAATCTGAAACCATGGATTTGGTATACCCATACTGGCACTAAACTAGAAGTAATTCATCTATCGCACAAGCGTAAACGAACTATTTACTCAGACAGGTGATGCGAGTAAAGACCAAACACAAACAGTTCGAGTAAGTAAATCAGTCGTAGCGTCTCAGTTTCGCAAAAAAAGTAGTAATATCCACAAGAAATAATCAAGTTCAATCGAGATGGAAAACGCAAAAGATCAGGCGAAACGGAAAAAATGAAAGAATCCTGAACTAACATAAAGCAAATAATGGAACAGAATGAGCCAGGGAAGTTCGCCCAAAATCGTAGATAGAAACCACAGAAATATTATTAGTATTGCAAAAGCCCATACGCATATATATGATGGAAATTATTACATCCTAAAGTTACGGAATAGGATTTGACACTTGACAAAACGGATACCGTACAAGAAGACGGAACCGAATTCTATTAGTTTTCGTACAATACCGTGGTAATTGATAGACTATAGGTGTACAATACTTTAAGGGTTAATGGCCATAGGCCATGATTGGGAGATAATTAGCAGTTCACTAACTAAAAACTTCTTGAGAATAAATAATAGTTGTTCTGATGATAATGAACGGTTTTGTGGGTTGCTTTGCTTGGCTTTAATGATAAACGATCGAAGATCTACATCTAAAGTTAAGTAATAAAAAAAACAAGAGAATCGAAGCGAACGCACGAGGCACGAGAATAAGCAGAAGGTTATAACTAGCGGATCTGCTAAATAACAAAAGAGAGACATTAATCAGTATGTGAGAATAACTGAATAACTCAGAAGTATAATACGATGGTTCCCAAATGGGTTCGTTAAATAGGTAAGTGGCAGGTACCCCAAGTCCAGAAATAAAATGTAAAGTGAATATTCAATACTCAAATATCACCGCTTTGAAAGGTGAATGCCTGAAAGCGGAACGGAATGATGATTCGAATATAGAACGGAAAAGAGAGTGCGGATAAGGTAGCGGAAGGAATAGAGGGGGGGGGGTCATATCTCTCATTCAAAACCACACAGATTACGAACTCTTGATGCGCTTAGCTCTCTATCCCTCTCGTTCTTTCTCTCTGAGAGGGAGGGAGCAGGGTATAAAATCGATGCGTATTTCAAAAATTTCCGGAGATGGTCGCCGGCCTTCGGCCGGAGATGGTCACACTACTTTTTCGTAAAATACGTTATTTTTTTTTGATACTGTAACTTTTGTAGTTAATCGAAAAAGCTGAAGGTAAAAGGTAACGTATATAGTGAAGGGAAAAGTGTTTAACAAAGTTTTCGAGAGCTAAAAAAATATTATCGAGTCTACGTCTGTGTGTATACCACTCCAGCTGTCTGTGCGCTAACCTATGGGTACTGTAGCTGTTGAACACTTCCTTCCAGAAAGCTAACTTACAGTACCATCAGTTTGTGGTGTCCTTTGCTAACTGTCGTATTGCGTAAGCCATTTATTGTAACAGTGTAATTAGTATATACTTGAATATGATTAATAAATAATAAATAATTTCGTTAGTATTTCCATTACTTACATTTTTGTGTGTGAATATAAAGATGAATCAGTAAAATGAAAGCTTCGATCTGCAAATTAATGCAAAGCCCACCCGAGGCTTCATTGCCTCACTTAGTGTTTTTTTTACTGTGAAGAAAAATTTTTTTACAAAAAATTTCGGTATGGCCCGTCTTCGAACCTGCGTCGTCCGCGTACCAGCGCGCGCTCCTAGCCGTTAGACTATGAGACCCTTTTCTTTCAGTGCCTGTGGCAGTCATTACAAGCTTTCCTTGGAAAAGAGCGCGCGACACCCGATTGTCAAATTCTTAAAAACATTAATTCTATCCCAAACGGTCTAATTTCATTAGTATTCCGAAAATATGTCCCCTACATCATAATTTGGATTGTATGTCATCACCATACAGCTGGGAAAGCTTAATAATATAGGCTTAAAAATTTGACCAATTTTCGCGCTGTTTTACGCATCAAACAACCATCTCCGGTTCGCTTCCTATTCTGAATAATGCTACGTGCTTAGCACCATTTTGTAGGGAATTTAATTTCCTACAAACCATCTGTTGCAACTATTATGAAAAAATCAGTAGTTTCTTTGCTATAGCAAAAAAACAACGCGCGACTCGGCCGGCGTGCGCATCAAAAAACGCACCAAAAAAATGGAGGCTTCAGCAGAAAACCATCTCCAGATCTACTTTCCCTTGGACAATTCCTAATGAAACTTACATAACTGGATAGCTTAAACATTTCTCTATCCAACTACGTCGCTAGTTTTTCGATATTTGAAACTTGCGGCTTTTCGGAGATTGTTAACCAATGCCTACTCGCGCGCTAAAAAGTAGGTTTTTGTCCGTTGAGCGAGCTACTCCTCATGCCCGAGACAAGGAAAAGTGGATCTCAGTAAGTCAAGGGCTCACAGAATTCACTGAAAATGTGGGTATTGGATTAAAATTAAGGGTTTGTGGTATATATACGAAAATGAAACATTTTTAGTAAAATATTTTTCTTGTACATTTTTCATAGTTGCACACACTAAGTTGGCTCATAATAATGGTTAGATATATATTTACTTTTTTTCATTTATCTTGTTAATTTCAAAGATAAGTGTAAGCGTGTAGAGTCCTGAGAAATACTAAAATGAAATGCTACCTATATATATATAGTGCATTTTTGCTTTGGGAATTCTCAGAAAGACTGACAAGGATATATAAGGCGTAGACGATGACCCACGCTACAAACTGCAACTCTACATGATAAAGTACATAGGAAAGCAGATCTGAGAAAAATAATACTGTTCTATTTTTTATTTTGAAAGGGAGTTTTGGCCCCTCAAAGTTTGTGTTATGCTCTTTCAGGCCATTGTCACATGCTGCCAGGAAGACAGAAACGGTCATCTCGTAGTGTAGTGGATAGGGTTGCAGGCTGCTGAGCGGAAGGTCACGGGTTCTACTCCCCCCTACTGAAACTATTTTTGCATTTTTTTCCGAGATTTTTTTGGAACTTATACCTTGAATAATTCATGGCAAAACAATTATTTTTGTATTTCAACAACTTTAGGAATGTCCATGACCCATTTATGCACTATTCCGGGCAAAAAACAGGTAAGTGATTTTTCCAAGTTTATCATGAAATCACTGATGGTACCCATGGTGGAAACATCAGCCGAAAATTATATGATGGTAAACAACAACAAAATGACTCTGAAGCATAACCTTCACAGTTTCAGAGTTCCACAAGATTGAAAATTATGTATATTTTATTCTAAATGACTTATTGGAGGTTTCTGATTATGTGTTTCTGATGTGAGAGCATGAAAGAAAGATCTATGTGACCTTCTACAGATTCTGTGACCATGTGTAGAATTCGATAGACTTCCTCTCCTTCAAGATGACAGATGACACACACTGACAAAACACGGCACACAATCTACAATAAAATTTGAAACGAAAACGGCGAATTATGGGGGCCCTCCTGCCATTCTCCGAACTCTAACCTAACTAGAAGGAAATATACTATTCAATGTTGCGTGTCGTTCTTTGTCCTGTTTTGTCAGTGTGTGTCATCTTGAAGGAGAGGAAGTCTATCGAATTCTACACATGGTCACAGAATCTGTAGAAGGTCACATAGATCTTTCTTTCATGCTCTCACATCAGAAACACATAATCAGAAACTCCAATAAGTCATTTGAATAAAATACATATTTTCAATCTTATGGAACTCTGAAACTGTGAAGGTTATGCTTCAGAGTCATTTTGTTGTTGTTTACCATCATATAATTTTCGGCTGATGTTTCCACCATGGGTACCATCAGTGATTTCATGATAAACTTGGAAAAATCACTTACCTGTTTTTTGCCCGGAATAGTGCATAAATGGGTCATGGACATTCCTAAAGTTGTTGAAATACAAAAATAATTGTTTTGCCATGAATTATTCAAGGTATAAGTTCCAAAAAAAATCTCGGAAAAAAATGCAAAAATAGTTTCAGTATGGGGGAGTAGAACCCGTGACCTTCCGCTCAGCAGCCTGCAACCCTATCCACTACACTACGAGATGACCGTTTCAGTCTTCCTGGCAGCATGTGACAATGGCCTGAAATGGAGCATAACACAAACTTTGAGGGACCAAAAATCCCTTTCAAAATAAAAAATAGAACAATATTATTTTTCTCAGATCTGCTTTCCTATGTACTTTATCATGTAGCGTTGCAGTTTGTAGCGTGGGTCATCGTCTACGCCTTATATATCCTTGTGAGTCATGCGCGAAGGGTTTATACTAACTCCCTCAGGCAAAAACAAAGACCACATAGTCTAGGGGCTAGGTGTGCTGACTTGTGCGCTGGCGACGAAAGTTCAAAGATTAGCCATACCGAACTTTTTTGGGGAATTTTTTTTTCTTCATCAACAAAAAAAAATAAGTGAGGCATTAAGGCCTCGGGTAGCTTTTGCATTCATTTGCCGATCGAAGCTTATAGTTTACCTTTTCTACAACACAAACGTAGTATCAAAAAAAGCAAATAATTTATTAATTACACTCTTTCAGGCAACGGGACAGTTCTGTGTAGCACAGAATGGTCTAGAGCGTTAATTAGTCTTTAAAATAATTAGACCACTAAACTAAAGACTCGTTAACTAGTCCTAGATCCTTCGGTGAGCGGATGACGATCTTCTTACCTACATGCTGAACATATTTCTACTATATACATATATAAACACTTTCAAAAAACATTTTTAATTCACTTATGCTATGCGGAATTCCTTTCTTCCTTGGTACACCACCTTTTTGGTAATTAAAATACGGTAAATCGATAATAACTAATCCGATCAATAATCAATAATATTTATTATAACATATTCTCTCGGCGGCCGCTTCCTCTCCCTACACCCTCTTCACTCCACACTATGCCTGCGCAGGGGTTACTTTGCCTTGTCAACGCCGTGCAGACGCCGTGCGAACGCCTTGGCAAAATGGTCGGATCGCCGTGGTACTTTTGTCAAGGCGTTCGCACGGCGTTTTTTTGCCGTGCCAAACGCCGTGGCTCCATTGTCAAGGCGTTCGTACGGCGTTGGGTGGCCTTGCAAACGCCGTGGTGATACATACTTAGGTAATTAGCAGTATAATAACGAAATACAACATGATTATACATATATATATGAACCAGCGAAGATGGTGAACAATAACATAAAGAATGAAAACGTCTTTATTATTAGGAGGAAAAAGCGAATACTAATATCAAGCGCGTGTAGTGTATGCCAGCAACAGCAAAATAACTAACAACAACAAGAACCCAAGCAAGAAGGTAACTATTCACAAACATTAGGAGCAATATTGCATGGACTATTCCAGCTACACGGGAAATGATACTACTCACAACACGGAAACCTAATCAACAAACTGCACAAATGGGAAAACTTACTAAACCAATCAATAACCCCAGATATGCCCATGCCCTCCATAACAGATACAGATACATAAGCAGATTGTCCAGTATCTATGTAACGACCACAATTAGCATATGACTGATTCATTGATTGAACACTTATCGTTCTAGGATCTAGGGGGGGGGGGGGGGGGGGGGGGGGAGGAAATCAGATGCGATCACAGTATACCATTTTCATTCTATGTGAACATGCTTTCTCTTATCACTATGGTTAGCTGGAAAAACTCGTAACTACTATACGTGAATTATGACAGTCATTGCATGAAAAAGGTCAAGTACAACGCTTACAGGGCTAACAAAGCTACAGTAATCTACTAAAGGAGGCAGACTACATTCTTCAAAGTTCAAAGGTTGCTTTTGACTATTTTGACACGTCCCGAACCCAACATTTTGAGAGACGCGGCAGCCAACTCCTTTCTGTGTGTCGTGATGAAATAGGCGTATTATTTTTCACGTTGAAATCAAGAGTAGTGAGCAGCCACATCCACATTGAATCGGCGTAGTCGTGGGCTTCTAAATGATTACTTTACTACGGTACAATATAAGGTTTCAACTCTTACTCTACACTATATATGAACTATGTGTTAAGTCTTACTATCCCGTACAGTGGCAAGAAATACAGTCTTATCCCGCCCCCACCAAGTTTGTTTCTTGTAAGAAGAATTATGCTCCATTCAATAAATAGCTTCCAAGACAGGTGAAGGACTCTTCTCGCATAGCGTTCTGCGGATTAAACGATTAAAGTGAGTGCCCTAAACGAAGTACGCAGTTGGTCTCCTTAATTATTTAGTTAGTGTGACCCAACACGCTCTAGGTAAATTCATACGCCTCAGTGAATACATAACATATAATAATGATACGCAAAGTTCAATCTAGTAACATGTACCTGAATTATGTTGCGCTGGAGGATCGCCCGGATCATCAATAGTCTTCCAACTCGCACGTCGTACTGCCAGTTTATGATGTTCCCTGCGCTTCCGAATCACTATTTACAGGCATTCCTTCCGTAGGAGATTCGCTTCCTTGCTCGTTGCCTGAACATTGCCAATTAATACTATAATAATACAATGGAATAATAATACAATAATAATTGATACATACATACACGTACTACAATATAACAAACCTCTTTCTTTGGAGCACCATTTATGCAAGGAGTAATAATGCTTCCTGCGCGACGACCGATGATCCTGAAAAATGGCGATTTGCTCATCAACAATTGACGTTAATTGATAATACGATACACAGATATTACAATATATATGAAGTAACATCGTTTCACAGTGCAGCATTTGCAGTTCATATTCACTGTCAATTCACTCCTCACCTACTGACTTTGCCACACACTTTCTTATCCCAATCCATTTCATCGTCAGACATCATTGCTTCTGTGTTTCATGGGCATTATTCGCAATTAGCGTACTTCTGCAACACATATAGAAGAGAATGTTGCATATCTTAACAATAGTACATACCAAATATTACATAAACGTTACTCAAACAAATGAACAGCAAACATAAAAAGAAAACACTAAAAAGTTCGAACTTTTCAAAAAATTTATTTAAAATACAACAAAAACCTATTTACAGCCACTAATTCTTGTTCCTTCGCATTTTGTACAGTTGCGTACTTTTCACCCAACGCCGTGCAAACGCCAGGCACGGCGTAGACACGGCGTTTGGTGGCCGTGCACGGCATTCACAAGGCACCCTGAAACCACGGCGTTCGCACGGCGTTGGGTGGCCGTGCACGGCGTTCGTAAGGCGTTTCTCTCCTGTGGCACACCTTCGACCAAGAATTGGCTACACTCCAAAACTACAAACCACAGAATCGGAATTAAAAACGATTTTTATTGCATTTTTGGTATTTACACATTTACACGTGAAGTAGATATTGTAACTGGTTCTCGGGTACTTTATTAACACAGAAAAGGCTTCCATTATTAATAAAAAAATGTGAAAAAAGTGTAAAATCGGAGATGGTCAAGTACGATCCGGAGATGGTCATGCGTCATTTTACACATTCATTTATACCCTGGGAGGGAGAGAGAGTTCCTAGACAGAAACTAGAGAGTGGAAAGAGAAAAAGACGTTCCAAGCTCTGGAACATCTTGAATCACCAAATCAAGGTTCTCTGTCCCTGTCCCTCCACATATCTCCCACTGTCTCGCCGTACTAATCCAACGAAACGCTTCCGAACAAACACGGCGTAACGCGCAACCACAAATAAGGAGAGACGGGAGACGGGGAGAAAAATGACGAGAGAAAAAAAGGACGGGGAGAAAAATGCTTGCGACAGTGGACGGATAAGTGGAGGGCAGAGACACACGGTCGAGGGTTAGAGACGCGGAAGAAGCGGAAGGTGGTTGGTCACGTCGCCGCGGGACAGCCACAACAAGACCATAAAAAGAATCTCACGCGGATCATGGCTCCGCCCCAAAAGGAGAGTGACGCACAACACGCGGACATACCGGAAGCGGAAAGAGAGAAAGACCCAAGACGAACAGATTGGGATTAGCAGGAAACCGTTTACGTCTATCCCCTTCAATGCCCCCTTATCAGGAAACTCGAGAAGGGACCATGAAAGCAAGAAGAACCGAATATCCCAAACTACAGAAAGAAAACAAAGAATACTGAAAACTAAGGAGCTCAACTAGATTTCCATTTCATCAGTGAAGAGTCTATGCAAAATATACCAATCCAACCCCAAAATAAGAATATCCAAGACGAAAAGAAAACGAATTGAATTCCAGTCACCTATTTTTAGAATAGAAACTCATCCAAGTGAACTCGCTCTATCGAATTCGATTCAAAACAATATGGACATAATAAAGCCGCCGAAGAGTGCAAGTGCAAAGCATAAAGTAAAATATGAAAAACATACACACGGGGGAAAGAGACATAAACTATGGCTCACATGGTGGCTAGCAAACAAAACAGTGTGAAACGACACCGGCAAAACTAACACAACATGTACATAAACGAGGTGCTGCGCCGCGCATAAACACAAAACAAAATTTGCCGAAAACAACTTATTATGATGGATCAAAAACGATCTTAAAACCAATGGACTAGCAGAACTATATAAGACATAACCATAAAGTCAACAGTAATGTAGGTACTGCGTTTCTCGAATGTTTAATTCAACATAGATGCAGCCCCTAACTCAACATGGGACCGGCTGATTCTCCCAGTATAATACAAATATAAAAACTTGGATCACACAAAAACGAGGTCAACAAAGGGAACAATAGCGTGGTGCTGGAAGTGTGCGAGGCCGCACAGGATAGTTTGTCTGTTTGTCACTCACAGTTACTGTGTACTTTGATGTTAAAGCGGGGCAAACCGGAATTGACTGCGCATGCGGAACCCGGAACGGACTCCTAACAAATCCCTGAATCCATATTATATTCTAAGAGAAACTGTTAGGAGTTAGGGTGAAAGAAAATGCCCAAATTGGCAAGACTGCAATATCCGCATTCAAGAACACTACTTACACTACCCTACAGGTAGTGAAAAGTGACAAGTGACAGGATAGCAGGGAGACTGATCGGTGATCGGTTCGCCCATACAAATATTGTATGTTCGAGTTGGATATAAATATGCAAATGCTTTCTATATTTGTCGTCTATGATAAAAAAGGGAGCTACCCAGTATTTTGCATATTTTTTTTATAAAAATACGCCAGAGACGGAAGCTTAATGTTCAGATTGAGAAACCCTCGAAACTAGGCACAATGAACATCCACAGAACGAGCAACTTTTCCATATTTAATATCCTCTTCACCTGACCAACAAAGCAGCAACCACATGTAATTCACATGTTCAATATGCCGTAGCGATCTATCGATACTCACTACCTGAACAATGAAAAGTGGAAAAAAAGAGAGAAAAATTCTATCAACCTCTACCTCTAATAATGATCGAAGAACCGTATAACAAATCGGAAAAACAGAAAAGATGCAATGTTTTGTATATTACAAGTATACTGAAAAATCGTGGGAAATCATCACATCATAATAAGGCAAAGTGGCAAGTGGCAGTTGCAAACAAGATGATTTCTCAGTTCCCACCCACTTTAAATTTAAGTTTAAGTTTACAAATACGGGTAATTGCATCATCATCATTTATCGTAGCACTTCCTTAACGGAACGGAAGTGTAAAGGCGCCATATAATTTCGTAACATTTGGACCAAATCCTTAGTGTACACGGCCGGCGCGACGAAAACTACTCATAGGGACACAAATAGCATGGCCAAAGATTTTCCCTGCAAATAGGGTTGCTGCTTTACTACTATGTGCATACGTTATTTACTTCCGCATCCGCAAAATGATATGATAATGATAGTCCTAAATAAGCGCTACCCTTCATCGGTGCATTCGGATCAGGGCATAAACCTCGCCGGTGAGTCCGGAGGTGGTTCGCGTAATTTTCTCTATTCGTGATACGTTTCTTGTAAAGTTCTCGCACCACCTCCGGGCTTCCCATACCTTATGCTAATTCCGGAAGTGGTTCAGCCATGAACCCTCTAAATGTAGCAATATTCTAATTCCGGTGGTGGTTCGCCGGTGAGCTAGTCAGCGGATTCGGAGGCTAGGGTGCTCATATTCAGTGTTGAGCGCCGAAACGAAAATACGCTTGACAGCCAGGGTAAAAGGATTAGAAAATTAGAAAATTCACCGATGTTTGGAAAGTCATATTTTGAAATCCCACTTATTCTTAAATTCTATTCACTTTATCTACTCATCCAGTGATTTGAGTAACAATAACAACAGAATTCCGAATTCCGAAACGTGAGGTATTTCCACTAAGATGGTGTTGACAGGGAGAGAAGAGAGGAAGCTAGGAAAACTAACGACCGCTCAGAGAGAACCCAGACTGCAAGACAAAATCTATTTTGTACAGTCTAATCCACAATTTGCACAGTGCACAGACTCTACAGTCTATTAGGAGGGAAGCAGGAAACTGAGTGTGGAACAGGGAAACACCCCTCCTGAGGTAGAGACAACAAGTGAACAACTGAACATACTGCCAGGAAACGATCTGTTGATGAAAAAAAGATACTACTACCCAAATATTGATACAATTAACCCCGTCGCGTGCCCATCCTCTTTTTTTTTAAACTATAATAGAGGTCCCATCATATATTATAATAGAGGTATACCATTTCAATACCGGCCAATTACATCAACAAACGGTATAAATAGAAATAGAAACGAAATTATTCTCCAGTGATTCTTCTGTTCCCAAAACAAAATTGGCAAAGTCCAAATGGATGTTACAAGTTACAACTCTGTATGTCCTCATTTCATATGAAAAGCTCACGTGTGCAACAAATATACAGTAAACAACATAGCTTAATTAGTATTGATTATGGGAAAGAAAAGGGTGACAGATAACACATCCTAATACAACTAATATTACTTACGTAATTACATATAAATTCTTCGAAAAATTCAAAAGGAAACATTTCCTCTTACAAAAACGCGGTCGGGAAAAGCCCTCCCTTCTTTATTGCGCATGCACCGATTCAGCTTTTCACTGTTTGCGCAAGGGGGATGCCCCCGTTTGACCATAAAAATAAACGGATCTCTGATTGATAAAAGTGGGGAGAAAAACAGAAAATTGGTTGGGAAAGAAGCGTTCAAGTTCAAGGCAAACTAATTTTTCACCGCTGGCTGGCTCCTATTTTAATGACTTCCTTAATTACTTAATTGCCCACATTAAAAGTTTAAAAGGAAATTATGTGGTGAACAATGTACACCAACGGACAGGGAAAACAAATCGCGGTAAGGAAAACACCCCAAAATACCCGAATAAGGAAGGCAATAAAAAAATATTGGCATTGACCAATTACCTCAACAATTAGTTCAATGATTAAAGTGCCACAGTGCCAAGATATGATGGTTAAATAGAAATGAAATTATTCTTATTCGATTCTTCTGTTCCCAAAACAAAATTGGCAAACTCCAAATGGATATTACAACTACGTATGTGTAGGCCAGCGATCATTCAATTTCACATGCTTATATTTCGCAGAAAACAACCAAACTAAGCATTACCGAAGTCAGGTAAAGAAAAAAAGGAATTATAGTTATGATAGTCTCTACATGGACAAAATAATAAGGGGATCGATGAACCGACTGAAACGAAAATCGACCATGTGCAATCCAGTTTATTTGATGAAAATGCGCGTTGACTGGTGGAAAAAACGCTCTTGTAGATGATATCAACCTGTCGGATGTGACATAACATATTAGAAGTGGACATCAAAATTATCAATAGAATTTATCATTCTCATATTCTCAATTCAATAAATAGTAACTCTCCAGCAATTGTCTCGCACCAATTGGGTATATCTAAAACGGGATTTACAAATAAATTTTTCTGCAAAAAATTGCAAAAGGTCGGCGGCGACTACAGGTCTACGCTACAACTAAACGAATAATAGTGATGTTAGTGGCAAAAAGCTACTTGAGATCCGCGCAAAACCTAACAGAGAATAAACATCAAGATCAAGGTACCAAGCTCTAACGTATCGTTGGCAAACAAAGCTTGACCTTGACGGAAACCTATTGTGAAACAAACGAAAAACATCCCGGAAATAATTAAGAGTAAACGTCAATCAACTTAAAAAACATAGCAATACAGTAACCAGGTAACCACACACTTTTAAAAAGAAGAACAATCGCGACTACTGACTACAGTTAAAAGCAAGCAGTATTTGAATTCAAAAGGTGTAGCATTACATTGATCCCATGGTTGTGTGCCGTCTGCTCATTGTTCCCAAGTAAGCATGACCCCGTTGAACTAGTTGAGCAGAATAGAATAGAGCAGAAATGAACGCCAACAAGCATATGTGTGTACTTTATTCGTACTTCTGGCCAAAGTATAAATGCCGCGACGATCAGGAGAATGATCTATGTGTTGATGTATTCACCCTACTTGAAAAGCCAAGCAATTCGGGTCATCTAGCCGAAAACACACATTTGCGCAATAAAACAGTTCCTATTGTACAGCTACATTTTCGGCAAACTGAGCAACAAAACAAAACAATCCCCTATTTTCTGTGTAGTGAAAAAGGTGCAACTACAAAGAACATATTCCAAGCTCCACAATCTACCAATAAGAAACGCAACAAGGAACACCACGTTCCCTTATCCCAACAAAAAGAAATGAACGTAAAATGGCAAAAGATTAAAAGAAAAAGAAGCAGCTGTGATCTTGCAGTTCATTTCCCTTCACACGATCAGGAAGAAAAAAGACGTCACGTTGAATTAGCAAGAAGCCCGCGACCATCAACTTTACAACTGACTTTACAATGCAAAAAAAGCACAAAGTTTTTAAAAGGGAAGCCCCGAAGAATGCACTATGCACTCTCAGTTGTCAAAATTCAAAAATGTGGGCCTCCTCCGATGGACGATTACAAAATAATGTGAAAAATTAAACATGCACCCGCACCGTGAACTGATACTAATAACCATTATCAAAATCATACAATATTACAGTACGTAAGGGTTTACACCCCCTTCCGTTAACCTATACATCAATTATTTTCACAACTTCAATAAACAAACTGATAACGCTATCAGTGATAGTACCGACCCAGGCAAAAGGTTCGTTTGGACGATAAAACAAAAACGAAAGACCTGTTTTTCTCTTTCCACTTTGAATTGCGAATTGTAGTGAATTGGGAATACTAAAGGGAAGCGAGAGGCGGAAGAGAAGCAGAAGAATGTAAAAAAAAACGAAAAATGGAGGCTAGAGAATGAGCGGGATAACGTGAACGTCAAGAAAAAATTACAAGCAAATTGGTAACGATATGTTTGCAATTGAATTGAATCAATTTGACATTGAATGAAGCTCACGAAAAAAATGGTATATGGTGAGAATTCCTGTGTAAAAATAATAATTGTACAATAATCCCCTCCCTAACAAAACAAAATATTAACATTGATTGATTGATTCCATCACACGTTAGTTATAAAGTGATAAAGTGAACCGGGTTATATCAACCGAATCCGCGGAAACGGTGCACCGGGGTCCAGCTCAGAGGCTGGACATACTGGCCATTTAAACTTCCCGGTGGCCAATCTGCTCGGGAAGTCGATTTATCTCCGCTGGTTTTACCCAGCTACCAACTTTTACACCTTTGGTGGGGTGAGGGGGTTCCGGCCCGGGATCGAACCAGTGACCGGTAGCGTGAGCAAGGGCCTTTCCACTTGACCACGCCATTGAATGAAGCTCACGAAAAAAATGGTATATGGTGAGAATTCCTGTGTAAAAATAATAATTATACAATAATCCCCTCCCTAACAAAACAAAATATTAACATTGATTGATTGATTCCATCACACGTTAGTTAGGGAAACATTATTCTTGCTAGAGCTTGGCACAGTCAATCAGCGCGTGTGTGAAAACTAGACTGAATATACACAACATATGTGAATGCGCCACCCAATTGACCGATTATATTAGAGCTTTCAATTCAATGCAGAACGTGAGAAAAGCTAGGACGAGGAGAGAGAGGAAAGAGGAGAGAGAGAGAGGAGACACTGAGAGAGAAGAGAGAGCTAGAGGTAAAATGACGCCCTGAACATTAGACATAGAGTTGAATGGTAATATGGTTATATGCACAAGCAGCTTCCTCCAACGTATTCTTAATCCTTCTTCTAGAGAGGTTCTCATGTTCTGACGGACATATTATCCTGATATTACATTACAAGTAGAAAAAGAAATGAATATTGCAAAGGGTTAGCTGATTTTTTTTCACACGGCTCCTGGACATTAGCCTTACTATTGGTAAGAAGTAAGAATACCAAAAGTAATAGATAAGAAATAGCTTCACTTCGGAGAACTTCGAGCTCGAACAGGAGCACTGATGACGCTCATCGACCAAAACCAAAATTTTTGCCAATTTTTCGTACTTTGCACCACAGGAGCAATATAATTAATCAGTTACTTTAGCAACGTGCATCCATCATTATTGTTTTTCACAACAATTCTCCCAAACATGTCCGCATTTTCCACTTCTGAATAGTGTTTTTTTGCTCAAGAAATCCAGCTTTTTTTTCGTCTACGCCCGATTGCCAGAAAATGATTTATCCTTTATGAAAGTGTGTGCGTATTGCGCACTGATATGGGAATTTTGGGTATCGGAACACCTTTAGGATGAGCTTAAAGCAAAGATCGGGATGTAACGGTAAGAGATGAAATTTAATTAGGACTTACCAACTATTTCTGTGATAGGTGATATGCTATAACCTTTGTTCAATACATTATGTTATTATATCCTGCGATACATCCGCCAGCAAAAACTACGTAATTGAAAAGCGGTTACCTTCGACAAAAGGCTCGGATATAAAAAGAAAACGAAATATGAGTATGAGAGACGAAAAGAGCGAGAGAAAAATACAAAATTGCCAAATTGTCATATTGTCATATACGAAAAGCAGAACGCTGGTATCTGGTATTTACAGTTATCAGAGATAAGTGTGCGGTGATATGCCATATCATGTAATCCATCATAAAAGGCAAGAAATGCATTCGCGGCTGCGCGCAGATAGACAACACGACGATAGACGTAGGAATTAAAGGCAACCGAGACGATGATCAACATCACACCGATGAACGAAAGGAAATTAAAACATTCAAACTTCTTACTTCGGTGAGGAAACATAAAAGTGCATAAAGACAAGACCACTATATCACCGCAGTATTCTAGAATTCAGAACCAAAATGTGCTTCGGTTAGGGAGTGATGTGATATACCCGGAAATGTGGCAGTTTCATTTCGATTACTACGTACGAGCTCTGGGAAAAACAAAACGAAACAAAAAAAAAATATAGTGCGAACAATGAGAAGCGCATACACACAATAGAGATTGCATTGAAAATGAGCGTGCTCTTATTTGAGTTTCCTCATTTGGTAGACAAAAGAAGCGTCCCGGAAAATAATAGAAATAATAAAACAAACAGAGGAGGGAGAAAGCGTAAAAATATAAACGAAACGAAACGCAATTTAAAAACAAGGTGAAAAGCGGAAATGTTTTGTAATTTCTGCTTTTCTGCACTGAAAAGATGCTTATAATTCCTTGGTTTGATTATTTGTTATGCTTTTGTAAATTATTCTACATCTTGGTTAGCTAACTTAAACAAGTTGTAGTCTTTAGATTTATTGCTTAGGACAGTGTTTAGGTATTGCCTAATAGTAAGGTGTTGCTAGTTGGTGCATGTGCGTGGACATATTAAGGCACTGGGTTAGTTGAAGCGGATGGAATAGCATAGTTGAGTTGTTGAATGAGTAGTGCACCCTAACTTTCGCCCCAGGGGAACAGAAAATGTAGTCAAATTCGGAAAATCTAAAACTGGGAAATACGGGGGCAGGGAAATACATTTATTGTCCGACTCCCACTCAAGAAAAAGACATCAACAGGAATAAACGGCAAAATGACTTAAACTAACAGCGGTAGATACTTTGAAAATGAAAGAAAACTTGAATAACATAAAATGGAAAACACGCGAAAGTCACCCCAGTGTTTCGATTACATTAAAAATTTACAATCAGAAAACAACTCGGGTTGAATACTCTGCTTACACTGGATAGTTATAGTGGAACAGAGAAAACACTGTCTAGTCTAGTCCCATAGCCAAGTCCACATAGCCAGACAACCAAAACATAAGAAAACTAGTGAGTTTAGCTTAGATAGTTAGATAAGGACAAGGGACAAGGACGAACGGCAAGCAACCGATAACAATTTGACAGATGGCTGTAGCTTTTTCCATTCCAATCGTAAGCAACGGAAGCCCGTTACCCGTTGTTTAAAATCAAACGATAGTCCATCTTCAAAGGGATTAAAAAGCTAAAACCCCAAAATCTTAGTTCGCATAACCTTTTAATCTACTTTTTCACCCACATACGTACATACACTAACAGTTCAACTAAAAAAAAAGTTTACACTCACAGGTTATATGCAGGTACCTTGCTCAAGCTCAAGGTCCAAATCTAGCAACATCGACCAGCTATTTATCTTTCAAATTTTCAGCAAAACGAATTGCTCAATCACTGCAGACTCTAAGCTCTAGGAGTCTAGCTTTCTTCCTACCACATGTTAGTGGAACACATTTCCTGGGAGGCAGCCAATCAAAAAGAGCAGGAGTGAGTTAACAATTCATTTTAGTTTGGACCCGCAAACTAGCAACGAGTGACAGGGAGAGAAAAGTCAGCATGTTGTAATAGGTTGGTATTTGTCTTAGACCGTGAAAACCATAAACAGCCGTTCACAATCCATAATGGACCATAGATAGATAAACAGCAACAGACCTAAGATTATTAAGAATAAGGGAACTCCAAACACTGCATACCCACAACACAACACAAGATAAGATATAATAAAATTGATAAACTTAGGAGATAAGGGTCATCAGAACCGTACAGAACGGCTCAAATGTTAAATAAAGTATTCAAAGCGGCAAAGCTAAAAGATCCAAAAAAGGCGATTTGTCGGTCTGTGTCTATAATAAATTCATCTAAAGCTATCTTACCTAAAGTCCACGCATCCACGCGTCGCCTAATTCGTAAAATCTTAAATTAGTAAAAACACATTACACGTAACTCGTTGAATTCTCTAAATCAATCACACAGTTAGATAGTTTCAATGTATTTTTCTAAAACAGAGGAAGTACTCACACTCACTACAGCATGCAGCTAGTCGCTAATACGAACTCGCGAACACATCGCAAAAAAAAATCCATTGAAATCAAACCAAAATCCCACAACAGTATAACACTCAACGACTCATTCTCTCACTCTCACTCAACAAGTCAACTTTACAATTCACGACATATTTCGGGGGTTAAATGCCAAAGGCAGCTTGAAATATGATATCCGTATTACACTTCAATTTTTGAGGCCAGAAAATGGATATGGCGATGGCGAGAGGTCGCTAAGAAACATTTGATATCACATTTCACATTTAAACAACTATAACTAGGCTACAGGTTCAAGCTATAAATCCGGGAGCATACATATTATGAAAGTGTACAAAAGCATTAATAAAAGAAAAGACATGAGAAAGAAGCGTTCTATACAGGCACAAGCGGCTTATGACTCATGCACGCCGTAAGTGGGTGTTTTGATAATATCGCGCCCCAAAAAAAAAAGCAAACCAAAACCAGAAAAATAAATAATGAGATAAATAGCGCAAACTTTCATAACTGTATTATTGCGGTAGGATTTTATGCAATACTAAACACTACTTTGACAAATATCTTCACAAAGAATTTCAATGACCTTATTATTATCAAATGAAGACACAAACGAAAAACCAGGCCGGGTAAGTTAAAACATAAACAGACCCCAAGCATTAAACTACAAAATGGTCACATCTTGGCTCATTTTAGGCACAAATACTACCCTCAACTAATGAGAAGCAGCTGTCGGTCAACAATCGCAGTTCAGTTCACAATCTAAAGTTGAACGCCACGCTACGATAGAACAAGACCAAGGATAATATATTAAAGATAAATGAAACAAAAAAAAACAGACCACCAACACGATTGTTACTAAAAAAAATGGCAAGTGATCAGCATTCATATGTCTTAGGCAATCTGCACTCTGCACCTAGCTGACCTAGCCACCTAGCCTAGAAATTAGCATTAGTCAGCGCAAATTTTGAATAAGCATCCGAAAAGCGCACACACAGACCAGACCACCTTTTGAACGCACTAAAAACTCACGCGGTATGTGACCGAGACAGGAAGATAGGTAGCGTGGCTAACAGGCCCAGACTAAATTATCACAAAATTCTTAAAGTCGAACAGGCCCAGACTAAATTATCACAAAATTATTAAAGTCGTGTTAAAGATAAAATACAATACAGTCAACAAATTATACGTTATTCTGATAAAAATGGAATTCATTCACGTACCGCCTCGCATAAAAAAACTTTAAAATATTTTCAACCCGACTGGTCGTAGAAAAAAAACACGAGTTTGGGAAGACTGTATAAGAACTAAGAACAAGGAGAGGCTCAATCGATAAAGCGTAATCAGCAGCAAAGTTTCTATAAAAAAGGCAGACAATGAATCATACTATACTGATAAAAATGTGACAACCTTTGTCAAGCTAGTAAACCAGAAATTAGACTCAGACAAGCTCCATGCAGGACTAAATGACATTTTCGGAATGGAACACCTCTCAATCAGGACATGATGCTGATGCTGATCCTGATGTAACTAAAAATCATATCATGAAATGAACTAATGATGATGATCTAGCTTTTCTAACTTGCCCTGTTATTATTCTGAGCTGAACTCCGAACCACAATTATGGATGGACCGACCTGGCCAGTGTAAGGATTAATACTAGTCATAGTTGCTCCGTTTCCTACCAATACTACAACAGCTCTACTATCAAACAGTGACAGTACAAGCCCAACCCAACCACAAAAATATCTATCAAACAGTCCAAGCCCAACCCAACCACAAAAATAATATGTCTCTCTCACATACAAGGTTTTACTGCCGTCGCTTTGCTTTCGATAGATAAAAAGGGTCAGCGTGAAGACAGCCGAGTGGTAATACTAATATAAACAGTACTAAGTACTAATAATGTAATAAATCTGAAAAGATAGAACACATGCACTTAAGATGTACAGTGTAAACTGTTTTTCAATATGGCAAAATAACATAATTGATAAACGGCGGGGCAAAAATAGCCTAGAAGAATAACAATCTCACTGAAGAGTTGATCATCATGATCATGATAATAAAAACAATTACACGAAAGTTTCAATAATAACCAGGCAACTTCGGAATGAGAAGCACTACCTAACAAATAGCTCCTTTCAATTTTTCAATCCGTTACAGAATGTGGCGTACTTATACTAATCAAATTTTTCTAAATTATAACAGTAAAAGAATTTTTGGCGACGGCGTGCAGTGTGGCTTCAGACTTCAGAGTCCTTTTCAAGCATTCCACTTTCCTCTACTCTTAAAAACACGAAATGAAATCAACTATCAACTTGCAATGTTGGGTTTTGGCTTTCAATAAGCGAAACTTAATCTACACCCTCAAATATTAACTATTAATTGACGCACTTTGGTTGGACTTTGAATTTGGCTGCTTATTGCTTACGAACTTTGTTATTTCACTTCGTGAATTTGGTTGCTTACGAACTGTTCTGTGTTATTTCACTTCGACTTAATTTCTACAAACCCGGGAATAGACGACATATTTGGCTAGTCAAAAAAATTAAGAAACTTTAAGTGCATCATTTTATGTAGGACAAAGGAAAGGCCAAGATATCAACTATCAACCATGCCACCCAAACCAATACCATATATCATCTGAATCTGACAATCCTGTCTCATAGTCCCATGTCAACAGAGGATCGTTCGCTTGAACGGCAAACAATCAGATATGACGTAATTCAAACACAAACAAAAACTAAAGCAAGCGAGAAGACGAAAGAAAGCAAACTGAAGAAGACTACGCCGTTAACAAAAAGTTCACCTATGTTAGTTTAGTGCTTTGTTAATTGTTTGTCGAAAAAGGCGAGACAATCATTAAGTAAAGCAGTTAACGCAAAAATTTTGCAACTGCAAGTCAACCTAAGCAAACATCGAAAAGAAAAAAAGTTTGAAAGTGGGTGTGTAGCGTGAGAAAAGCTGTCCCATTAGAGGAAATGGAAAATGTACACTCCCAATGCATCAACAAGAGGAAGGGGATGTAAATGAGTGAATAAAGACGGTGCAAGGAAAGGAACTTTAGGAAAACACCCAGTTTGAGAAAGGAGAATTATAGCCTAAATCTTAAAAACAGGTGAATGTTATAATTGGACAATCTTGCCAAAGTCTTGGGAATCAATGAATCATATCATAAGTAAACAATAATGGCAAATTATTAACAGTGACAGAAAAAAATCCCAGCTGCTATGGAATGTATTCGTCACTGGTAATGTGGTAATATAATAAATCTGGCAAAAATCCCATGTATAAGCGGAGTAGGTCTTCTTAGCTTGTTGTCGAGAGTGCAGGAACTTTTCATTCATCAATAATTTCGATACGAAATATTAAAAATGTAAGCAAAATGCTTACCTGGCTGAGTCGACAGCTGACTGTACAGGTTTGATGCCACTACTGAAATCCAATGGTTGCTGGTTGAACCGGTTATTACGGGTCACCGATGCGAGCGCTGCCATGCTGAATCAACGAAGGTATACTTACATTATTTATGGCTTACATGTGTCAAACGCAATAGGTAAGGCAGTAAGGCTCCTAAGCTAATGTTCATTTATTTGTTTGCAATTTTTAAATTATTAAAACAACACTACCAACTACCAAACTGCATTATAACTTGACAAACATATGTAATCTCATTTTCACCTATCAATTATTTTTAATGTACATCAGTCTCCTCCTAGCCTCTTATAATTAGATGCATATTCATGAATCAGTCAAGTCAACAGGTCCGAAACCAGAAGGCTTAATCTGGGACGGCTTAAAGGCAGCTGGCGTGGCAGCATTATTTAAAAACGACAATAATAACCTCTCAGCAAGCTCTGTCTCGTAACAACGGGGAGCAGCAAAGGACCGTATCTTGTCCTCGAATTCACCACGTTAAAGTGGCGCACGGGCCCTGGGAGCTGTCAGTAGTCAACAGTTGACGACAAATAAATGTTAACTGCGCTTGCTTTTCTCCCACGCGGAACGTAGCTGGTTGGAAATATGGCACGCGTGAACGCTGAAAAGGACATCATTGAGAAGGAACATATTTATACACAATTAAGAACGAAAGGTATACGAATCAAAGAGGTGATTGTGAGTACGGAACACACTCAAAATAAAACAATACTCAGGTTTGCAGATTCAAAATTTGCGAAACAGCTTTAAATGAAAAATCCACAAATGGTCTGCAACATAAGTCGTAGGGAAGGAACTCAAGATACCTGATATCGATATTCGCTTCGTAATCAAAACATTACATAAAAACAAACTTCAATCAATCATGTTTTATATTATTAAACATCTTTTTCATATTCAAAATGCATGATGAAAAACGGACGTGCATGCGAAGGTGCATTTTTGCTGCTATATTTGCTGCGCGGGAATTTGAATGTGCACACTCTACTGTAGCTGACCTCTAATTAGAGTCTAATTCTACCTTCTAATGAAATTGAATAACTACAGTAAATCGGAAGAAAAATAATTATTTAATTGAAATTATTTTAAATTATTAAAAATCCGACATTCGGTCGCGGTTATTATAAAACACCACTCTGACATAAGTGATGAGTGCGTTCTCTCGAGCGCCATTGCAATTTGCGTGTGGCTGTGGCATGTGAGATGGATACGCTACTAAACGAATCATCTACGCGAGTCGACTTTGTTAGAAAAAATGCTTCTGGGAGATATTTACGAGCATCGTCTAAGCACTTAAATCCCAGCTGGCAGGGTACTCAAGCTCAAGATTATTAGAATGGGTATATACATACTATAATGAAGAGAAGCGTGGAAATATTAGCTGTCACAGATCTTTGGAAAAACAGTACCAGTGCTAAGTTTTACCCTCTGGAGGGTAAGCTTAAAAGTGGAGCAGAGATTTGTTTCCTTTTAGAGATTTCCAGTGCTCGTTACAGTACAGCGATACGTGAAGTGGAAGTTATACTGTTATACACTTGCTCAGAATTAACCTGTAGTCATGGAAGTTCCCTAAAAACCCGAAAAAATCCCTTTTGCACCGCGACTCCACACATTCACATGATTGAAAGTGCGATATTTTATTTATTAGGGGTTGGCGAGGATGTGTCGCCGAAGGTTTTTTGAGCGACACGTAAAATCTGGAACATAGACAAACAAACTCGTTCACAAAAGCCAAACCAAAGTTATACATATAAGTCTCTACCTACACTACAGGATTATGGCAAAAATGCATTATCTCTCTGCTTCATTCTGAAAGGAGCTTTAGTTTAATAAAAAAAACCGGACGGAAGTGCAAAAAAAGCGATACAGTAACAGCTTATTATGGATTTGCAGCAAATTAACGCATTAGTTCGAAGGAAGGTAAAGAATCAAATAATTGAAATTACATGAGACCGGATGCATAAAAATCTAAATATCGGCTTATTAGTGTATTCGCATTATAGACCTAAATGAAAGGAAAAAACGACTACAATTCATATTGTCGAAAGGCACAGATCCCTACCAACGTCCTAATCTTAGTAATTCGAATTACATTGAGAATTATTCAATAAATTATAGATAATGCATTAATTTGAGAACTACGACCAAAAAACAAACGTACTTCGTTCGGGTTCACATTTTCATCTTGCTTTAGATTTTGCAATTTCAACCAATTAACAAATCGTTACAAAGCAAAACAATAATCATATAAAAAAATACCAAAGTCAATAACAATATCGATAGAAACTAAAAGTGCCGTGTAGTACATTTAGTGTGGATACTGGAGGCTCAGAACGCAGTGACCTAGATATCCACAGTCCCTCTCTAGTAATACCAGGTTACGCGCGCGATTGTTTCATACTTGCCAAATTGAGGTTTACGCGCGCAGTTACAATTTAATGGTTCTAACCCATGTGGAGAATTTTCATCCTTGAGGCATGCAAATATATCATTTGTGTTCTTTTCCATGAGCGTGAACTTATACTATAGTTATTATTATTTTGGTAAATGACTGAGCTATGGGATTCCACGAAATCAAACGTTCGCCGTCACACGCGGTAAATAAGTGTAACATCAAAACTAATAAATTTGCCCTCTCATTAGCAATTGAGCAATTCCTAACAACAGACAGAATGCCAATACTCTTGATAAAAAGAACGATAACTAACCGAAAATCGGGAAAACTAAAACTGAAATTCAAACCAAGTGTGGCACTTCATAGCCATACTTTGCTACCGATGCGAAAAATGAAGAGAGACGGGATAAAATTTAGAGAGAAAAAGAGTTAGAGATGGATAGAGAGAAATTATATTGAAAAGTAATGAGAAAAGTTGTTTATTCATTATTAATGATCTCACTGTGTGTGGTATATCGATCGAAGAACCATAATGTCCATAATTGAAGATTTTTTTTACGAAGGTGTGGATTTCCAGTCTGTCTTGCCACTTGCTGGAGTGCTCCAGCAGCCAACCACTAATTAAATCAGAATCAAAAACAATAAAGAAAGGAGCCTATTCCAAATGTTCTAATATAACTTGGGAGGCGCAAAAAAAGAGAGAGAAATACGGAGAGAATAGACATACATAGCGAATAGAGAGGGAAAAGGAGACATAGAGAGTAAAGAGAGATAGAGAGCAAAACAAAGAGAACATCATAGATTCTGTCAATCTATGATATATACGAATCCTCCCCGCAGTTTTTTCATTGTCGTGCAGATAGCATCTGTACTCTGAGACTACGGCCTTGCAAACCAGCGAGCGTGTTATAGCGCATCTTGTCCATACACTATGCGTACATACATATACTGCAGCGAGATAAACTAGGTGGAAAAATAAAGCAAAAAGGAGGCTCTTTGTGAGATTATAGTATAGTAAAAGTAAAAGTGTAAAAGCATAAAACGATATTCTGAGAAGCTTCACAGATCGACGAATCCCTTTACGTAAATTTCTCAGTGAGTGGTTTCGGTTCGGCCGTTAGTTTGGTGTCTTGGAGCTCATATGCATAAAATTCTTTACTTATTTTTTCCCTTATTCTCCACTTCCTTATAAGACTCATAAATTTTATGATGGCAGATTGATAATGAATTGTGACATTGCTTAAATTTGTCAGTCTTAATTTCAGCTGTCAGTTCACTGGAGGCTGGAAGCCTTGACAGAACCCTAAATCTAGCACCTGTCTGAAGTGGGATAAACCTTGCAAGACACCCAGCTGCAAGTCATCAAACTACACCCTTCTTAGAAAAATCAGAATTTCCAGTTTTTTTTTCAAACTTGTCTACCACAGCTAACACGAGCCACATAAAACTAACAAAACTAACGAGTGGCATACTTTTTCCGATAGAGCAAAATGTGATTCGGGCAGATTATTTCAAGAACAGAAAAAACTTTTAGGGGGTGAAAAAAACAGGTGGTGCATGCGTAGCGCAGCACCCCTATATCAAGCTTACTATGTGCCAGAATAGCTCCAAACTGGGAACGCGCACCCTTTTAGTGCCATAGAAGCGCGGCACGCGAACATAATTGTGATGACAATATCAACAAAAAACAGCGAGGACAATTTAAAAAAATATTATATATGTGCCACAATCTACGACAACGTTTCCCCACATCTAGATATCTTGTTGCGAACTCCTCACGGCTACAATAAAACGACCAAAACCCCCATAAAAATCCTCGAAAAACGGTTTACAAAGAAAGGAAAAAAATCACCCGTTCCTCAAAATTATGAAACATACAAAGGTTTGTAATATTTGTGTTTGTCGTCCTCTTCACAGATTTTGTTTGAACTTATTTTTTTGTATCTCATGGTTCAAAATACAGGTAAGCAATGAAAACAAATATCGTGTTTTATGGGTCTGACCCGTTACGTTGACATCTCGAACTACAAATAAACAGTGGAATAAGATTTAAAAAATTCAAGGTATGTTTGCAAATCGTTTGGAGAGTAGTAGAGGAGCTGCTGAGATCTATCATAATATACAATTACTTACAAAGAAATATATCGATGGCAACGAAATTCAACCTGAAATCCTTGTGAGTACTAATAAGAACTGTAAAAAAACTAATTAAAAATATCTAGTCAAAACTATCTAGTAGTTTCCTATGCCCCCTATCTTTCAGTTTCTTACATAATTATCATTGCACTACAGTACTCAAGAATCTGGGAGGAATTATAGGTGTAGGAATTTATACCGTACAGGCAGCAGACTAGGTGGTTCTATAGTTATAGTGGCGCTTCCATCATGCAAAAGAAACACTACAGCGAGACGAATCTCTGAGTCTCTGACGCGCTCCGAAATACGTTGAATCATTGAATCGAGACATACTGAATAAAATTCAACATTACGATTCGAAAGAGACCATTTTCTGTGACAAAAAGACAATTTTATTGGAAATCTAGAAACGGCGGTGGTCTGTACCAGTTGCATGGGAAAACGCTGCCATTGGCGATAGTTAGATAGTTTGGGGGATCGTTTTCGTATAAAGGGAAATTATTATTAAAGCGATATGGCACTTGTTTTCTAATGTATGTCATTATGTGCGGGAAGAGTTTCGAGGAAGCTTCGCACAAACCAGTGTTTTCTAGCTAAACGGAACACATTCTATTATCAAAACTGTTATTATTATTTATTACGTAACAAGCTGGGTGCTTTTACAAACTATGTAAACTATTATATTATTATATGTACCTGGAAACTATCGAAAGTCGAATTCAGATCAAACTTAATTATTGGAACGCTCAAATCTCTCTTTCTTTTCATTTCCAAACATGCTCATTCCGGTTAGAGAGGATGTCAATAAAGGATTGAAAATTGAAAACATTTAGATCGTGATAAGTAGACAGGTTAACAGGGGGAGAGAGAGAGAACGTGAGAGAGAGAAAAGATAACGCGAGATAAAAAGATAGAGATATATGAACTATACGAAATATTATTGTAAATTTAAAGTAATGGTGACGGAAGAAAACAATAAAAAAACCATAATACGGGCACATGAGATAACAGTTATACGGTTCTGTAAGTGAAGTGACAGGGTGCGCAGATGCGATGGGTGGGGCGGCGCGGAATCCATAGCTATAGCTACACCTGTCATATCCCTTTAAAATCTTAAATCGTTTGGTAAGAAAATTATGGTTGATAGCTACACAGCTGTAAGCCGCATGTGAAAAACAAGCATAATAAATTCAATGAAAACAGTACGCTTGACGTAATTTCCGACTCTAATAAATTCTAATAAACGATAGCGGACAGCTGCGTCGATTTCCTTTTGCTATCTTTCTTTGCGCGCATTGTTTTAGCATAACCCTGAAGATAGACTGGTAACGTTATTAATGTCGGTTTAGCCTTTTATAATGAAGCTTTACAATTACCGCGCTCGGTAAAAACAGCCTAATTTAACCATTGGTCAACATTCCTACATGAAGAGCGTTCTAATTACATTATGCTAATTGTAAGTAAGCAGTTATGTAAATACTCTGAACCTCGGACGCGCAGCGCAGCAACGCATTTGCGCGGACGCCGAATTGCAGGAGCGCGTCCGCGCAAAAATGTTGCTGCACTGCGCGCAAACGGACCACGTGCGTGCACAATGCCTGCCCCTAGCACTTTTTTCGCCCTTTAGCGGCCCATCAAACGATATAAAAACCGAATAAACGGTACAAAAAATCAATAAATTTGTTTATTTCGTAAATAAAGTCTTAGCACACAATATAATAACAACTAAAAACAGAGATAAGGTAGCTAAACAAACTTATATTCAATGAGGAGCGTATTGTAACAAATAACAACTATAGGAACCTTAAATTCCTGTACCGGCTGGTGCTAGGAATAAAAGAAACCCATATGTTACGAAATAACACCTAACTGAAATATCAAAAAGTGCGTAGCTGCAAGATAAATAAAGTATAACCATAGAGCGATATAAAATAGTACACGTAGAGATTACAAGGAGTCCGTACACGGTAACTAGTGCGATATTTAAGAAAAATGAGGCATCGAATATTACATATATCAAGCATGACCAATAACAGGTATAAAGTTCCTAAGTTCCAATGATTGCCAGTGACAATGGGGAAATAAATCCTACCGGTCTAACCCAGATAGGTGTTTAAAAAATATAAAAGAAAGATTAGATGTACGAACGTAGAAACTAAATAACAAACAAGTTATGTTACTAGGATCCTAGGATGAGATTTGCACCGTTTTAATGTGTGTATTTACATAGGAAATGTGTAGATTAACTAATAACTAATAACTGCAATAGCTAATAAACTCCGGATGCACATTATACTGTGCTAGTTAATAAATGCGTCTAGCCAATAAAAACTAGTGCTAAGCAATATTAAACCTAAAAACTGCAAAAGATAACAGAAAAGACTAATGGAACAATACTACCATGATTCTATAAATTGGAAATTAACCTTAGGACGAATTAGTTAAATGATATTGATAAAGCGGGGACAAGTGGCTCGAGCTTAATAAAATAGCGAGATAAAACAAGAAAATTTGTAATTAACAAACGTTCACACCAAGTCAGGGGTGACAAGGTTTGTTGAGCAGTTCGGATGCTCGGAAATCTCCATTGTTGCTTTTCTTATGGACTCCAACTGCATCAAACTGAGACTAAGAGTTTTCAACGCCCAGCCAGAAGTTCATAGGTTATTCCAAGTTACGATTACCCATCCACAGTCAAACATTTCGCAAGCAAATCTGAAAATAATAAGAAACACTACTTAATTAGCCAACTTAATTACGGATTACTGTTTATTTATCGACACTCAGTGACCCAATTGTCAGCTATAGTTGTCACATAGGCTGGAAACGAAACTTACAACATAAACTTAAAAGCTACCACATCAGCTACAAATACACACTACTACTGCACGAACCATGAACATTGATTACTACATACACTGGAAAGCTAATTACATAGTTACCAATTTTATATTTGTTACCTGTCCAGAGACGTGATAAAACAACGCAGCAAACCTTATTCAATGAACTATACAGAATACTGTAGCTTCGTTAAGGCTGTAAAGCAAATAAACCTTTATTACCTGTTGATTGCACTCGTCTCCAACAGTCCAACAGAGGAATTTGTTTGCGATCTAAATTGAAAACGAATACATTATCGCTCAACACAATGGCTTTTAACATAAATATTTGCCAAATTCGACTCGGCTTCAGTCATATGCCAAAGTGATTTATGAATTTAGACACCTGATGAGAGCATACAGCAGGACATACCTACTGAAACCCTTCCATTGAATCCATTAGTCGCTCTGTCCGTCCGAGCAGGTCATCCGGAAAACCATTTCTTGTTTTGGGGAGCATCTGTAGTGATTTTTGTAGCTACAAATTAATTTAAAATTTTGAGGATGCAAAATCCGGTTGACAGATTCACCACTATTCAGTTGCCTATCAAGGGATCGAATGGGGAATATGGCCTCTGCATCTGGCAAGAAACTTAACGATGGGGAAACACTTAAATAAACATCATTTAAATACATCATGACGATCCAGAAGACTTAATTGCATTAGAAAGGGCGGGATATTAAAGATTAACGAAAAAAACAATACCTGGAAAACGGCAAGAAGTTGTTTAATCGACTAAAGAATTGGAGCACCTGTGATGCCCGTTGAAAGTTGAAACCTAGAACACATGTGTGGCTGCAGGCATAAAAAATAAGCAGTTATACGAAATAGCTTATGGCGCCACACATCCAAACCTGGACAAAACTCACGCTTGTTTACAAAAAACCGCCACTTCTTAAATTTTAGAACTTCTTATGCCGAAACAACATTTGCTTGTCAAATAATTACACAATGCAAGAAGCACACAGCACACTTAACGATTGTCTAAAGCCTTTGAATTGAAGAAACTATACTACATACCTTGAACATTGTACTGGGGCGCATTCTTCGTCCCGACCGAGGAACCAGTCCATCCATGCTGAACTGCAATCTACTTAAAGTTGTACGTATAATACATAGCAACACTTAAGTGGATGAAAGCGCATTTGGGCAATATTCATAGGCAAGATTCACGACATAAGCTCGCACAACTGACTGCAACCTTAGCGACAAACACAGAGAAACATAAGAAAAACAATAACAACAAAGAGAAACATCACATGCTTAAAAAAAATAAGAAAAAAAATTTGTGCACCTTTTTAGCACTTTTGCACTCTCGGTCCGCACTTTTGCGGCAAATACAGTATGATGGGTACGGTACTCCACGCGCGAAATAGAAATCCCAATTTACCGCGCACCTACCCGCGTACTTTGCTAACTGCGCGGAACGCGCCAAAGTACGCGCGCGTTCACAAAAGCGCGGCTAGCTACGCGTGCACTCCAATTTGCGCGGCTAGCTACGCGCGCGTCTGCGCATCCGAGAACGTAGTTAGTACTAACGGAAGATACTGCGAATGCTAACCACAAAAAAGGGGTTCAAAATAAAAGAAATCTTGAAAAGTTTGTGAACTTTCTTATTTTCGTGTCTCTCTCGCTGACAGAGCATATGTCTGACAATAAGATATCAAGCAACTAATGAAATGAGGAAATTAGAGTTGACAATTAGGCATTTGGAAAGTTTGGCAATTGTCAGTTGACAATAAATGAAAGTGTCATTGTCATTGATAGTGATAGTAAGAATAGTGCCAGCGGGCGCGCGACCACTTTTCACTTGTCTTGAAGCCGGTTTAAGCATTGAGAGAGAACGAGAGATAGAGAGAGAGATAGAGAGAGGAAAAAGGGAAGGATAGACAGGGAGAGAGAGGGAAAGAGAGAGAAGAGCAACAAGAACATAAGGCAAAGAATGCCAATCATTCGTACCTTATATGCATACCTGGCTAGACACACGCATCAATGCGAATAGAGAACTACAGGATAACGAGAAAATACTTCAAGAAAATCAAATTAGGATCTATCATCCCCTTTATCCATTTAGATCGTTCATATTTGTGTAGGATGAGACTATTACAAGTTTACAAGACAACAAGTTTAGTTAGACTTCTACATGAACGTGGTAACGACTATAACTAAAAAAAGTGCAAGTTGTATGTATGTAGACGCGGTAAGGAATTTTCTTATTGTTAGATAGCAAAATAACAAAATATATACAAAGTAAATTCTAATACATATTCAAAAAGTAAAGTACGAAAGTCTTTTTGCTCCTTTTTTTAAACCCTCCATGCCGCTGAAGTCCTCAGGGGTTAATAGCTCACTTGTCCATCTTTTTTGCACCCGCTATCTCAGATAGCTTCCCTTTTTGACTGCGATGCCACATTTGCTTCCAAAGTAAAATGTTTGATGATGCGCGGCATAAAATACAAATGCCTATCTTTCGCCTCGCACATAACTCATACTCATGTCGGCGATTAAAAGATGCGATAAAGTAGTCGAAATAACAAAACGAGTGGTTTACAAGAACTACACTAACAATCATGCTACTCCATGGTATGCCGCGTAAAAAAATGCGGCGCAGCTTGTGTGCCGCACAATTCTACAAGTACGAAGCAAAATAGGTTGAATATACAAAATAGGTTAGTTAGAAAACACGTTCAGAAATTCGGAATTATACATCATACAATGCAGTTGAATTACAAACGAATAAAAAATTAACACTACAGACTTTTCTTTCCTCTCCTCTACAATAAAATAACCCCCTGGGCACAGCGGCATTCCAAACATATAAACAAAACTAAACACTTTTTGGGGAAATTCAAATTTTCTCCAATCTTATCTGCATATGAGTGTTCTCTTCGTGCTCTCTGATACGAACGATATGTTCTTATCACCGTATTTATTTAGGAATTAGTCCGTTCACTATTTTTATCGGTCAAACAAATATAATGCAGAATAACAAGGAGACATTGAACATTTGAATGTTTTGTAAAAATACACACAAACGCACACACACACACACACCTACACACATGCACATACACACACACACACGCTCACAAATACTAATAACTTAATTAAGCTAAACACTCGAAATACGCTAAACACTCGGAATACGCGGCAACATTGCAGTGTTGGAAAGCTAAAGCATTTTTCTCCATTCGCCTAGTTCCACAGTCTGTATGCAAATTTCTTGCCCGGCCTCCCGTTGTGCAAACACTGTTATGAAGGACTGACGGAGAAGAAGGAAAAGAAATGTCCGTTGAAGATCCAGCTTACAAAAAAACAACAAATCAATTTTTAGCGAAATACCAACAAAACCCAAGATCCATCATAAAACCTAGTGAAAAATGGAACACCTCTCAAAGGCTCGGACGAAACTTATCTCGAGCTTTCGAACCAAAGATCCTTGGCTCTATTCCTGCTATACTATAGTACAATTTTTTTTTGCAAAACTTTTTTTTTTGCATTTTGCATCAGTAAAACGTGCGTCGTAAATCGTCAATTCTCTTTCAGTGAAAGTCTCTACATCTACTAACAAAACTGTGACGCGTCACGACACATTTCAATCGTGACACGGCATATTTTACTCATATGTTACGGTTATTAAAGACGATAGAAACACATTGTAATAAAATAAAGTAGGACATGCCAACGAGTAGTATTCGAATACTGTACACGCTTGTTTATGACACTGGTCTCGCCTCTACAAACCGTTGTCCTGATAAGTTTAAAAGAAAATATGATAAACTGTATTATAAAGTACAGGATCACTATTACAACAAGGCATAACCATCGTAATCATGCTTTATTTTTATTAAACGGACACATAAAACTCTAGAAAACGGTAAACATACTAAATATAATATAAAACATCATGGTGAACCGGGCGAAATCACCATACTTGAAAGACAAGGAACCATAAAACAGTACGAAAAAAAATAAAAATCTTTTTGTTTAAATGATTATAAATACAAAAACTTTCTTTAAACTTTCCCGCACATTTTCCACGAATAAATACAAGCAAGAACTGTACATTGATGGTTAAAAGTACCAATCATAAAGCGGTTTTGAAGGGAAGCTGACGTGCCTTTCCAAATATGCATATATTTTCACATTATTGCTGCATGGTTCAGCTTCCCTTTACTTTAAAGGGATAGGCCCATGGAAATCAACAAATGTATTAAGATTCAACAACACTGAAAATGCCTTTTAGTACATACGATTGTTTTTCCATGGGCCTGATGCTTTTAAAAAAAGCAAAAAAAAAAAAAGAATTGGTCCATGCGGTTTTCCGTAAAAAGTAAGACCCAGAACTGAAGAAATAAAAATGATAAAAACGTAAATTTGCAAACGAAGAAATGAACACAAATCGGGATAGAAGCATGCTGGAAATAAAAAGAATGCTACCAATAAAAAAAAGAATAGAACATATGATTCCGTACTTTTTTATCTTCGCTATAGAAAATGAAAAGAAAGGGATAGAAAGAGGGAGAACGACAGTGAAAGAGAGAAAGATAGCAAAAGAGAGAGGGAGTGAGAGAGAGGAAGCTATAAAGTGAGGTGGGTAGAGAGAGATAAAGAAAAAGAGAATACGATAAAAAGGCATCATCGTAACTCATAACCTTCTATTGTAAGGCCCCTAATGACTATGTCCATGTCCTCCGGACAGTTCCTCTTCAAACCACCCAATGCCAAAGATCAGCGCGAATCCAGTGATGAAACCGAGAAGCTAAAGCAAAATCCTTTTTTTTTGTAAGAAAAAATGGTACCGATGTGGCACATGTATGGCACATAAACGACGCGCAAACGTTGAAACAAAAAGCTCTCAGCGTTTGAAGCCATACTTGTGCCACATAAAACAATTCTGCCCTCACAACCAGTGAATTGTCCGTCTTGTTTCAAAACGTCGGCAAAATAATGTCTGAGTACTACCTTGTAACTATTACAATTGATATACAAAAAGAAATTCACCTGCAAGAGCATCGTGGAACCGAAATTATCACCACGCCGGATGCCCACTTTCAGATGGGAGAGCTGGAAAACTTGTTTAAAAAAAGTTATACTATATATACCATTGGTAACTTGAAGGAAAAATCTTAATTTTGTATGTCCAAATGCTGCAGCAAATTTCCAACAATTTCCGTCGCAGAACACACCGTACTCAAAATACACAAAGATATCAGATGAGGGGTTTCATTGGTTTACTTGTCCTGCTTTAAGTTTTGTAATGGAAGTACTTTTGCTGACCATAGACTATATAACAAACCATATCAATCCACGCAACGTAGAGGAACATTCCAGCAGTGATCGAGAGCAGCCATGGGGTCATGTTCTGAATTATAGGATGTACATGAGATTTGAGTTCCGAACATATTTTCCTTGCCCTAGCAAAAGAGGTACAATTTCAGTAGATGCACCTGTGACTAACTTCCCGCGCCCTATTCTCCGTCCTTCCATCTTCTCTTGACATGCTCCCAGAACGTGCGCCACGTGGTCGCCGCGGAACCCTGCTACCACCTTAGGTGCCACCTACATATCCTATGCAAATTTGGTGGACGTCCGGCAAGATTCCACCAAATTTACATAGGACACATAGGATTTGCGTATCAGATGCAAATTTCGCAAAGTAGGTAAAATACTGCCTTAAATAAACTCACATCAACATAGACAGAGAAGAGCCCGATAAATAGTCCGCCAAACGCAGTGAGTGCTGACAAAAAGTTGAGAAAGAGCGCCTTCTTGAGCGAGAGTCCCGACTCGAGGAGCACGGCCATATCACCTGAAAAATTATGAAATTTATTTGTTTTCTCTGCAGCTGAATCTCTGTGACTCAACTCTCTCTCTCTCTCTCTCTCGAACATAACGATTGAACGAATGACACCTACCAAGTTCATGTGGCAGCTCATGGCATATGACCGCAATCGAAGTACTAACTCCGAGTCGGTGGTCCGCAGCAAAAGAGGCACCGATCGCTACTCCGTCGATCAAGTTGTGCACCTGAAAAGGGTGTAAAGAATAAAGCAGAAGAAACAAATTATTAGTTGAAGCTTCAGAATGTAGCTTCCCAAGATCTTCACAGACTCAAAGCTTTCTAATCATTTTTTTAGTTTGTTTCCTTTGTATTTTAAAACGATCACTTGTTTCGTGCACCTTCTCGGGGTAGTAAATTTAACTCTGCAACCACAGCACCACTTTGCATTTTAATGATACGCTCTAGAGTCGAACGGCAAAATCTCGTGAAAAACATTTCATCTGTTTCTAAAAAACTATACCGCATCTCCAAGCAGAATGATCATCGCGGTGGTACGAATGCCGCAGCAAATGATTGGCGAATCCATGGCGCTCTCTTCTTTGCTGAATATATTCAATCAGTAAGAAGACAAAGTGTAAGATCTATGCGGACCAAACGAGTACTGTGCCGTATAACCATCACTTTCCCATTGGGAAAGATTTTCACTTAGGGCGCAAGTTTAAAGGAAGATGCTCACGAGAATTAGGTGTTCAATATCATTCCTTTTATCGAAAGATGATTGTGTTAATTTCCAATAAACATGCTTTACAAAGCACACTATTTTAATTGATCAAATTTGATGGAGTGAACATATGTATCATCACGCGTGGGGTTTGTTCCACGCCAACCTTTACATCTACTCATTATAATAAGACTTTTGTAAACTATTTGTACTGTAGTACGATCATCCTATCAAAAATCAGCGGTAAAATGATTATTCTAAAGAAACGCAAACATTGCGCCCAGAATTATGCATTTGCTCAATAGAGAGTACGCACAATCAGTACTACAGTATACAAAATTATGATTATTATATATATAAACTGACTGCGTGTGGCATACGATCGGCTTCACCGAACTCGCATCTACCTCAGTTTGGCTCACGATATTGTGGTTGCTGTCACTGTCAGAGGCGCTCGGCTGAAATACTCAATTTAATCGGGCGTTCCACCATCTCCGAAGCCACCTCCGAAAACGGCCAAGAAGCCAGCCGCAATCGCCGAAAAATATGCTGCGATTCTGTGCTTGCTGAGATTCTTAGTTACACACATCTGGTATTACAAATTGCCCAAGTACTGTAGCTTTACTATACGTCATTTTACACTTGTACCACTCTAACTGTACCATCAGAATAATATTTTATAAATAAACTAAAAGAGTCTATAAGCTTCAATTATACCCTTTTGCACCAAACAGTAAGCGCGAAAAGTTATCCGGCCTGACGTCATCGATCATGGTAGGGGAAACCAACTTTATTGATGGAAGGCAAATCAAAATATTACCGAATTATCAAAGAAATCATGTCCCGCGTGACACCTCGTCTCGTCCTTGCCAGGAATCCGTTTGGCCAATGTACTGTACTAAAACGGAGATATATTTGCAGAAAGAAGGAACAACCAATTTTAATTCCGCAAATAGTATCAACGAGACTAATTAATTCTAGGCAATACAAGAATCGTAAAGATTTTTAAGTTCACGTTGTGATTTTACATTTTGTATGTGTTCTGTCTCGTAAGACAGTGCATTTATTGACGGACGTCCGTAAGGAATACGCGCCGCAGTAACAATACGGTAGATGAATGACATAAATAAGTGTACTTAACTTCAATAAAACTTATTTGGAGTAAGCACTATGGCTCATCAGGTCTTCATTCGGAAAAAAATTCTAAGATTGTATTTCAATAGTTCGTTCTAACACGTGCTATCAAAAGTTGAAAGACAACTCACGTGACTGATATGATCCTTTTCCTTTTTGATACGTGTGATAATCATCTCGGCAAAGTATAAAACGATCACCGCAAACACACCGGCGGACAGCTAAAACTACAGGGTTGGGATTGATTTGATATCACCTAGTATACTAGAATAAGTAGTCACGATATGAACGCATAATGAGGGACCGTAATCCAAAGTCTGCATATAGATACCCTTACTTTAATCCTTCTTTAATTCTTTATTCAGTTAGGGTGACCCACCTTACACAACGCATCTCTATCCTTTGTATAAGTCCAGGCTCCCCTGCTCTCTTGGTGACTGTGTCCGTGCTCGTCTCCGTGCTCGTGCTCATGTTCGTGCTCCTGGTCATGAACGTGCTCACCGTCGTGCTCATGCGAGTGTTTGTGCTCGGTATTGCCATGATCGTGATCATCCTAGAATATTCGGTATTGTAATTGTTATGGTAGGAAACATAAAGTCTTATGGGAGTAATCAGTGTATTTTTTTAACAAGTTAAGTTTAAAAACTATTCAAAAACAAAAATTTCCTAATGGAGCAAGCAACATCCCTCATAAAAAATCGCAGCAAAAAAACGACAACAGAGTTTGAGACAACATAAGAAGCGTTGCTCACTACATACGTTACTAGTATTTTGAGCAGAATGATAAAAGCAATTATTTGATAAACATCAGTGGAATGCATGCGTAATTTCATAGTAAAACCCACATGTCTCTTGCTTCTAACCAAGCCAGGGGATCGGTCGACGAGGTCCGGTGTGAAACCTGCAATGCCTTATATGTATTGGTGTAATTGCACTAGAATCTGGAAAGCGTAACTGAGCTCAACTAAGCTCTATATCTGAACGGCGTTTTAGTGAGCTGCCAGGTCGTAATCGTATGTAGCCTTCGTGCAGAGAATATAATTATAAACTAATTTCAAAAACACAAACCAGTTGTTGTTTGATTTGTGTCATCATTGGTAATGGACGTTACCGGAGTGGTCGAAGGAATATCTAAAAAATAATGGTTGTTTTAGAGTGGTTAGCATTATCTACTGAAAGTTGTCGCGCGTTTCTGCATCACCAACCAACGATATGCGTGGAATTTGAGAGTGCCAAAACTGCGCGAGAATAACACCGCGCACCATGCAACCCAATTTCACAGGTTACATTACCGCATACTTTGAAAATAAAAACAAAAGATCGGGCTGACCTGTCATATCCTGGGTCGTCGTGTGAGGGGCGTGAGCTGAAATAAGCAAGATACTTTCATAGAATATTACCCCCAAATGGCTATTAATCTTGTCTTGAAGTGCTCCACATCACCATATTCAGTGTCCGAATAAGAAGTGTTCCACTTCTTATTCGGCTAAGCTCATAAATTACTGTCAACTTGTAAATACGGTTAGAAAAAGGTTATTCTTCCAATTAAAAAGTAGTGGAACCATATTGCGCACAAAAAAGGGACGGACACGGCGGGGTGGCGCACCTCATCAAGGCTGCGCGGGGCATGCGCCACAGGTACGCCGAGGTGTGTCATGGTTGCACCATCTATTGTCCACACCTCCCTTGCGCACTGCCATGCACCAGGCGGCACCTCTGTGCGGACCTTCTTTTTAAGCGCACACTGAGTTTCACGTTGCAGTGAAAAGAGATTATGATGCACTATGGTGAGAGTCATGTAATGAAGAAAGTGCATTCCAAATCATTTGGTGCAACCATACGAGTGTTAGTGCGCAAACACTGATTCACAGTTTAGCTAAATGCTTTTTCGGTTAGAGCACATGTAGAGAGACATAAACACTCCGGTCAACAAAGCCTCGCACGCGGCCCTACAGTATCCATTCAAGTACATGATATAAAGCCGACTTTCCTGTGCAATGAGGGGGGTCTGCGTGCGAGGCCTTGCTGGCGGTACGGTAGCACACAGTTTCTCTTACCTTCGCTGCTTGCCGATCCTGCAACGAAATTGGTGTGAGCGACGGCTTGGCGAAGGTAACACTCTACAATAAAGCACATGCCACACTGAGGGGTTAGAAAGCAGAAGCTAGAAACGTGGGTGGTATTCACCAACACTTGGGAGCGGCTCTTTTTAAAACAGAGCTTTGAAAATATAGAGAGAATTCTAGTAAGGTCTTCCAAAAAGTTCCCAAGAGTCCCACTTGTTAATGGCTATTCGCCTAAGGTGGGGATAAAAGAAAAAACACAGAAACTGTGCGGTTATAATGGTGCAAGATAGCGGTGTTCGGTGAGAAGTGGTGTTTTGTTACTAATAGCTGCGGAAAGCAATGCATAAACGTTCAACAATGTAGTCAACATATGTATACATATCGTTTCCTAGAGGAGAGCAGAAGAAGCACACGAAGCATGCTAGACGGCCCCATGATTCCTATAGTCTAATTGCTATGATAGCTAATTAATTTGCATATGATAATTGCCCTACCTGGATTGGTCAACTCCTGTTTTTGTTGTGCATGTGAGTGTCCATGTGAATGCGCACCAATTGCTTCGGGAATCAGATGGAGAATCGCATCACAAGAGAGTGTGGCCACGGCCATAGCAATGAAAAAGTGGAACCTAAACAGGGGCATTATTTATTTGAGGGAAAGGACTTGAGAAAACAAAAATTTCGATTAAAATCACTTTTGTCGAAATTAAAGATTTTTTAGAAATAATGCAGTGCAAGCCGCTCTCAATCATAGCAAAATGGCCAAAATCCGCCTAATTGTCACCCGCTCGACAAACTACCGTAGGAGTAACACATTATAAAACTGTGGGGCGTCGTTGAAGACGGTTTTCACATTATTGAAACCCTCTTCGTTCTGCACAAGAAATGACAAGTAAGTCGTAAGTCTACAAATATTCCAACTTGGTACGCTCAAGACATGCACAATGATTAGGTGTTTAGTGGGAAGAATCGAATAATAAACTACCATTTCCTCTTCGCACTTCCAGTTATGAACGGCAGAAATGCACCTCCTGCCAACGAGAGAAGGGAGACGATAGTCACAGAAGCGAGACCCCAGACGAGGGCTGGAATAACATATTGTTCAACCGGTTTCCCTACAACGCGAAACTCGGCTCCAGTGCCGCACCAGATTTGCATTTGGGTGGGGTGCCGCTCCAAAAAAAGTGGGGTGCGCCACTAGATCTGCACCCCCCGAATAATGCCGTACAGGTGCCAGGCTGGTGCGTATCTGGTGCCGCTCTCCTTTTCCGTGCCGTACAGGTGCGGCACCCCGACCGAGTTTCCCCAGTGTAAGATATAGGTCATGTGCTTCACAACTCAGAGTGCTTAGTTAGGAAGCCCTATCCCAAGGTGTAATGATAAGACGACAACATGGGCTGGCGGTCGGTGACCCATAAATGCGCTACGCACAGCCTTGGCACCATACCCACGTACCTACGTGCAATATCACATTATCAGTAGAACATCAACAATGAGCAAATGCTACAAACACTTACTTTCCTTTTCGGCGTCCGATTGGAACATTTCCACTAAAATGTGAAAATCCGAAACTCGATAGGAGGGTTTGTCTCCCAAGCAAGGAGTACGGTGCTTCCTGAAAAGGATAAAATGATGTATGTATGGTTTGTGAAATATATGTTGGTCGACAGCACTGCCATGAGTTATAGGCCAATTTCACACTATCGGACGACACAGGTTGGAATACAATTGATATAATGCATGGAAATTCAGTGCTCCGACTCTGACATACGTTTCAAAGACCAGGTGCTATACCGCTTTAAAAAATTTAATTGGACGCGAGTTTCATGAAATGGGAGCACATAAATTGGCAAGTTATAGGAATTATTATTGACAGAAGCAGTGGCAGCACAATGTTGTTCATCACGTCACTATAATGACAACATTGACAGTTTTTTGTAGCAAATAAGACACGCTAGTTGACAGAATTATCGGCTCTTGTCCGTATGTATATCAACAATTGAATCACTTCTTAATATATTTCCATGCCATGTTAGTAATATAATATACTGCGAAAGGAATTTGTGCTTGAACTACTAACTGCTAACTTTACAAACAAAAGGAATATACATAGATGGCGCTTGTAAGTACAAAACTAAGAATTGAAATCCAGTACTACTTACAACGGGAAGAAAACAAACAACTTGGGAAATAATCAGGTGCTGTATGATAGGGAAACGAAAGAAAGAAAGTAAACATTTCTTATAATTTGATTGTAGTCTAAACAAATAATGTGTGACCGAAAAGTCATTTAGAGAACGTAAAGTTTATGAATTCAAAATTCGCCAGCTTGACTATGGAATGTTTGAAAAATACAGTACTATGAACTATGATGTATATTATGTTAGAAGATAGAAGTCGAAGTAAGGAAAATTCAAATCCTCTCTTCCTCAAACTCCCTAACATTTGCATCTATGCACTATAGGAAATTTGCATAAAATTGATAAAATTCTAATTTACTAATTTACACAAGTAGATAGTATAGTCTGTGTTAGAAATACATGGAAAAATAGCAGTATTACTGTATTACTTCGAATTTTGAATAACCTCAAAATCGTGCAAAATTTACTTATATACATTCGGTTGCATCAGTTGACGAAACCAAACACAAATGCTCAATTGTGATGGGATGGTAATTGAAAACAACACATTCGTACATATAATTTTGGATTTTAAATTTCATATTTATACATTTGACGATCAGTGTTCATAAAAGCGCATAGAATCTTCTGAGTGGAGACCGTGCTGTCCCAAAACTACGTATTTATAACTTTTCTTATCGGTTTGTATCATTAGTTATAGAAAGGAGAACTATGAGTTTTCATATATTGCCAACACCAGTAATACTAGTTCCAGAAATTGGAATAGTGCTGAAAAATGAACTTCAGGGTTTACCTAGACCAGCTGAGTGATGCTATAGTACATTGCTTGATTTGTGACTTTTTGATAGTCGGAAGAAAAACGTGAAAATAACTGTAAAAATATCCCTATTGCTTTGATTTTGTCATCTCTACACTACGATCTGAACACGTCATGCGACAAAATAGGTAATATTTCAAGATGTTACAATGACCTTACAGTGTTCATTATTTCAGATCTCCTAGGATTCCTTTGGTTTTCTTAATTTCATTTTCTTAGAAGAATCTGTTGTTATTAAAGCAGTATTGTACCTACTTTGGGAAATTTGCATATGATACGTAGAATTTGAGTATATGCAAATTCTCCAAAGTAGGTACAATACCAATACGGCTATCACAAAACTCAAGAAACAAATAAGCAAAACCCGGTTGTCAAGAATCGGACAAATTGAAGTGCCATCAGGCTATCACATAGCGCCTTTGACCTTTTTACTGAAGAAACTTAGTCAAAATACCTTATTTGTAAATAATCGTATGAAAGGTCGTCAGGAGTGAAAGTAAACAATTACAACTATAAATTGCAAATAATTTAAGATATGAAAGGTCGTCAGGAGTGAAAGTAAACAATTACAACTATAAATTGCAAATAATTTAAGACTCTAAGAAACAAAAAAAGAGCCAAATTAACAACAAACAACTGCAACCGTTCCACCCTAGCATAACCAGAACAATGGAGGCAAACTAGTAGTCTCGTCTACTACGGAAGTAAATGATCTAACGGGAAAATATAGAGAGTAACTATACTTAAAGCGAAATGCTAGCCCCTTTGGAAAATTTGCATATGATAAGCAATCCTGTGTATCCTATGCTAATTTTGTACGATCGTGAACGGCAATCGTACAAAATTAGCATAGGATACACAGGATTGCTTATCATATGCAAATTTTCCAAAGAGGCTAGCATTTCGCTTTAAAAAATACCAAAATATAAGCAATAAGTTCGACTAATAAATATAATGATAATGTTAATGTTGGTATTTGAAATTTATTTCCCGTATAAACTCTATTATCAAAAAAAGTATTACTTGTAAACTGGCGTGGGGAACAATCAAGCTTTATATTTATATGTGCAAGAATGCGTAACTAAACGATTTTTCTCCGTCAACTGAGCTAATTTTTGAACTGCTAATTGCTGAAAATTGACGCCGCAATACCGCCGGCTGCTAACAATAGGCTATATCAGTGCCGGGCGGAAATGTCGCCCGGTGGCGGGAGCGGTCACCCGGACGGCCGGCTGATTGTCCATGATTCCGCACAGTGCGCGCCCGCGTGAGAATTGAGAATCACGCACACGGACCTGTTTTTCCGCGTCCGCCCCCCGGTTTCCGCAACACAAACAAACAATTAAGTGGATTTTGAAAAAGGAAAATGTCTACGTCCAGAACATAACAGAGTTTCAGAGAAACGTCCAGTTTGTCCTTTCGGAAACGTAATGTTGCTGGCAATATTGAAGTAACTGTGTAGGAAAAGCTCATAACGGAGCACAGTTTGATTTGAAGTAGACCTCGGAATGAATTCGATACGTTCATAAATAATTATTGCCTTTAGATAGATTTTGCGATTGTGCTTGAGATTAAAAAAGGACATTGTTCATGTGCTGACCACAACTTCTGTTCTGATGCTGCCCTGAAAAATTGTTTGTGTTTCCAAGAGCTTTTGCGCACACACCCACCCCCTTTTCAAAACAATTGTGAAATAAAACATTGTAATAAAGTCTACAAAATCTTTTTTTTTAGCTATTTACGTTTTTTTCGCTGTGCTTTTTGAATTGGCTTATTCCGCGCTGACATATGATACTATGGACTATGCAGTGCAAAATCCTAGAGAACACTATTGGCTGCATGCATACTCACAGTTCGGAGAACTGGCACGTTTTCTCGTTATTTTTCTCGATTCAGTCTGTTTGTGTGCTTTGACCGAATCCAAAACAATCGAAGCTTATTGGCAGAGTGGATGGAATACAAAGATAATAAACATGAAGATTGGAGGAAAATTCCTATGTTTTCGCCCTATTTTCTCGGGCTTGGAAAGTCCTGTTGACCTCTCAAAAATGGCTAACCTCTCAGCTGTTCATAACATTACACAGGAAAGTGAAAACCCCGATTTCGCCCCGATCATTTTTCAAAAAACCCCGATTTCGCCCCGATTCTTTCGAAAAACCCCTATTTTGCCCCGATTCTTTCAAAAAACCCCGATTTCGCCCCGATCAAGTCCCTCAAATAATCGGGCCTTGATCGGGGCAAAATCGGGGTTCTTAATTAACCGTTTACTCCGCCGAAAAATCAACGTGTTTCACTCAACTGTTTTAAGTGATTTTTGGTTAGTTTCATCATGTTACCCCTGGAAAGAATAAATACGGATGCATGATCGATTATTTTCGAAAAACCCCGATTTTGCCCCGATCATTTTTCAAAAAACCCCGATTTCGCCCCGATCAAGGCCCGATTTTTTGAGGGACTTGATCGGGGCGAAATCGGGGTTTTTGGTTTCCCATGTATGAGTCCATCCGGGGCTTCCGTTCGTTGCCGGCATTCAATCAAAATATAAACGATCCGTTCGAGGTTCGATTCAAAATCTGCGATGAACACATTTCCACGACTAGTAAAAAAAAACTGTCGAACGAACGCCCATACCATGCCTAAACAAACTACGTTTTCAAGGTCACTAGAGTTTCAATTATCTTAATTGAACTTCAACATTGTTTCCCCAGAGGGGATGTGCCGTTCCCGGAGGTAGGTGCAATACCGGGCCGACACTGCGAGGCGAGAAGCAAGCTTCTACAAACCAAGCGGTTTCCAAAAATCGATTAATCTCGATGGTTTCAATAGAAACCGTACCGGAGATTAAGCCGATAAGAACAGATACTACACATTGATCTTAGCCAGAGGCCAGAAGCGATACTGAAATGGGTTTGTTCCTGCTCTTATGCTAGCTACGCGCTGTATTCAACGCATGTTGTGGCGACACCCTCTGCACTCTTTGAAATCCGTTGTCTCTCGTCACACAGCGAACGATCAGAGAACACACAAACACCAAATTTTTTGCAAACATAGATGAATTTGTGGTTCATTAGTAAGCGCAACTGCGAAGTACAACATCGCAACATTAACTATAAGTTTCTTTTCGTGACTACAATTGCTCAGTTGTATCCGTACGGGAAAAAATATGACGTAAAACACTAGTAAAACACGCTGTACCCAGTAGAGGAATAATGTTCACAACACGTTTTGCTTGGCTTAAACCAAGAAAATTCCGCTTTTGTGGTACATTAAATAGATCTTACTGTTGGCATAAACTCCTAATCTAATCCAGCAACGTAACTAACCTGGCATATTTTGAAATAGTTTGTTCCGTTATGGAAATATGGATGATGTCACCCCATTCCGCATTTTTGTCCCGCTCTTTCGAGGGGACTCCAAAAATTAAATGATACTCATAAATGCTCCTCTACACGGAAATCTTTAGTAAAAGGCGAAAGATTTTCTCGGTCAAATGTAGAGAAGCCAGAGATACTGGTTTCTATTTTCCTCTTTCTCATACAGAGTGTGCGTCAGATCGGTCAAGCGTATGTACAAACACGGACCAGAAAACACTCAGACACCTAAAGGGCTCCAAAGAACGTTCAAACTCATTAGTAAAATAGCCTGGGGTTGAATTTTGTGTATTTATTGCTGCTCCTTGGTCTTCGAATACTTTCTTGATCCTCATAGTAGCATAAAGAAAAGAATCACGGACCGTTGAACTTTCTGAAAGGGAAGAAACTATATTTTATGCACTTTCTTTTTGCTCATAAACTTCAATGATTACAATAAGCTGACAGCCATACAATGCTATCATAAGGTGCAGCTACAAAACTAGTATTCATTTGCGTGAACTGCCTGATATGCACTTTTTCCAGTCCTGATTATTATATTTTATATAAGTTGTGGGGCAATTGTGGTAGATTGTGGTACATAAGAAAAAAATATATAGTTTCCGCTGTTGTCATAGAGCTCTTACATAAACATAAGTCATGATCGTGAAGTACGGCCATAACTCGACTAGTGCTACCGATACAAAGTAAAATTGATATCACGATGTTGCGCGGCGAAAAAAACGTCTACCTCTCGCCGCGCACCTTGCCAAGGCTTTCAGTCTTGCGAGGCGCTCGCTTTGTTGAACATGGCGAAGAAGGGATAGAAATGTTTAGAAATGTTTATTAGACTCTTAGAAAGAACGCCATAAGAGACGATGAAAGAATTCAATGATTTTAAGATTCAAAGTAGTAAATCAAAGATAAGACGAAAACAAAGTCGCCGCACACCTCTCGCCGTCGAGTTCCATACTCTTTCTTCGGCCAATCGTTGTGCCAGTCCCTCGCGTTACTATGTTTTCGTGCCAGATTCTCGCAAGGCGCCACCCGAGCTTGTAGTTTTTTGCACCTCCCGAGTTCACATCGCATCACTAAAACTAAAACTCCAAAATAAGTCGAGCACTTCTAATAAAAATGACGTCGATTGAGGCTAGGTTGAAGTTCGCTCGCAATAAAGGGACAGGCCCACGAGGAAAAGTTTACCTCAATTTACTTGCACAGAAGGTCCGGAATTTTAGAAATAGACTGTGAACCCCACATTTCTTTGCACCTGGAAGAGTTTTTCCCCGGCAAACAGTTCGGCTGGTTACCGTAGTTAGAATCAATTTTTGCGCTTTTAGGGCGTGGTGAGTACACTGTATACAAGTATACACACCCATGCCCATCATGCAGAACAAAGTTTACACATATGATTTTCTAAATGTTTCCCCTGTGTCGTAATTGCTTCCCATATTTAATAAATTCGCTATTTTATTTGTGAATAATTACATTAAAAACTTTTATGATTATAATTATTGAATTTTTCGCTGTTTTGATATAGAGAAGAGTACCATCAAGATATCACCCAAAAATTTACTTGCTGCAAATTCCTAACATATTGATATTGTTGAGTATTATGCTTGAAAACCTATTTCCACGTATCGTTTATCACTGTATCACAACTATTGGATCATGTCTCACTCTATTGGGCATCTATGTTACTATGACCAAGTCACCTTCCGAGATGCAACAATATAAGTGGTTGTTGATCAAGCTTATGGTAAGTGTCACCAGTAATCATTAAAGCTAAAAGCTTTAAAGCGATAGATCAGATGTTTTGCTAACATAATTAATTTTCTCAAGTGTGTTTTCTCTATATTCGACCTCTTTTTTTTTGGAAAGTGAAGGGGTCTCCGCGCCGTTTGTCGTCGTTGGAAAGTGAAGGGGTCTCCGCGCCGTTTGTCGTCGTTGGATACATTTCGCGCATGCCTGGCGCAGCGTCTGCCACACCTCTGTGGCGGACCCTGATTTTCTGTCCGGCGACTGCGCACGGTTACATCACTGACGTGGGAACGGCACGCGCTAGCCACCATGACTTTCCCTTTAATTTCCGTAACTTCCAGGCGTTTGAGGAGCTCTATGCTTTATCACTGGGAATTCTCCTCTTTCCTGATCCAATGTTCCCCATACCGGCCGCTGCGGTCACTGGTGTAGCCGGTAACTATGGAGAACACGCTTCACACTTGGCGGTACGTTTTGATTTGGTCTCGTTTGTGTATTTTATTTAGAAACAACCTTCGGAAAATCCATATTCTACTAATTTTATCATGTGATGTAATTTTAATGTTTTATAACTGTATCGAAACCAAAACTTGCTTACCTTTTCTGATGAGATTCATTTCAGCTATGTATAACTGTCCTATTCATCATCATTGTATTCACAACGCTTAACGAGTGTTGTTTTGTGCGGGCACTAACGATTTACGGGCAAGTAAGTATTTTTTTATGTTTGCGAGTTTGCGTATGTTTTAACGAACAAGACGCACGGTTTCCAGTTCTTAGTGGTTTAGTTGTTGGTGGTAAATATTTGTTTTTCAGAGTGAGAAAGTCTCCTTATTTCTCCATCCATTTGTGATGATTGGCTGTATTATTGGCATGCTACTATTTGCGGGTTTTACCGTATTCAAACTCGTCTTGTCTGTGGTTCAACCGATGACAGTACAGTGTTTTGCAATAAATAAAGCTAAAGCCGCACCCATTCCTAGACTAAGGGTTCGCGTGGGTTGTGATTGAAGTGCCCGACAGCTAAACTGTCTTAGTTGGCGAAACCTTTGGCACCCTCTTGGCGCGGTCATGGCGCACCCACGGACCCCATTCAGAAAGCGCTGGTGCTTCAAATCGAATTCGCGCGTACCTTGCGCACCTCTCGCGTACCTACGTTTCGGTGATCAGACAGTGAAGTAAGAAATAATGAGATAGCAAGATATTGACAACCTCCAAATCAACAAGTCTATCTCTTACACTTACAGAGCCTTATTCCTGGACTAAGTGTCGAAGAGTATAAAATTATCGAGTACTATCACACGCGCAACTACTCATTTGTTCATATAGCGCCCAATGCGCCAGAGGTAAGAGCAGCCCTAGATTAACGATTTTCCAAAATTCTATGACGGAAAATTGGAAATATTTACAGGTACTATATCTCAAGATTTGCTTGTGAATCAAGCGAACGGCGGCGCATACAACTCGCTAAAATGTATAGTTTAGGTACTTCCATCGGCTCTCATTGGATTTTCGGCCATTTTTTGGGCCTACCTCACTAATTTATTCCTCGTCATGCTAATTTACCATAAATTACGCACATCAAAACTGACAATGTCGAGAAGGACGTTCAAAGTTCAAAGGGCACTTTTATATATGTTAATTATACAGGTAACGGTTCCTAAGTTGGCTCAGTTGGATTTGGAAAATTATAAAGCGAAGTTGAGCGAGAGAGAGAGTTGTTGACTTGTTGACGTGCAAGAGGGACTTGTTGACTTGACGCTTTTCAGAATGCGCATCCGTTCTGTGCAATCATGTTCCCAATAATATTCGGTAGTATTCTATTCATTCATGGATATGCTGACTTAGTGGGTCAGGATGCTTGTAAACACGGCCTCCTGTTTCTGATCTGCTCCTATCCAGTAAGAATTGTCATATTTTTTAATGGGGCAGTACCACTTTTGTTCTCACTAAAATGCAGACTTTCTGAACTGCGCCCCACCCTTTAAAGCTGTATGGCAGGTGGTTTATGACAACTGTACTTCCAACATATATTATCATTCATTCTTGCAGATCGTCAGTTTCTTCTACGGAATGGGGTTCGTGCGACCCTATCGTCAATACTGCTTAAATTTGCTTCGACTTCCGTTCAAAAGCAGACGTGCTGTATTCTTGATTGCTGAAGTCAAATCATCACTCGATAGTCGAATACATAAACCTCACGCTCCTGGAAGCAGACCCAAGTCATAAAGTTGAACGCAGAAAGTCGCGAGTTCGAATCCCACCTGGTGCTACAGTAAGAGCACTCACTCTCGAGTTAGTCTCTAGCATCACTGTTCATGTCTGCCTTTATTCTATTATTACAAAAAAATAAATAAATTGTTGTAAACGTATTCATGCGATGCGTGCTTCCAAGGGAACCGCACCTCACAATCAGTAGATTCTTGGTCGGTTAAAATCTTCTCACCTGGCTTGAGATCTAGAGCAAAAAATGCAGTGTATCTATGCGTATGATCCGCGAGCTGTTTTTGAAAAGTTAATACTCAAAGAACTTTGTATTATGTAGACAAGCTAACCTTATTCAGAGATTTTCGGTTCGATGGAAAAGAATAATATGAGGATACAAGTGCTTCATTATATAGAGTTTGCACAAGAGCACAAAATAATTCATTGGTGCGTGATAAAATAAGACATCAGTCTTGAAGGGTGGCACGGTTTCCCATAGATGCGCCGCACGTCTATGGCGGAAAGGGGTGCGCAGAGAAAACTTATAGTATCCAACATCGTGCACTTCTGGCACGCTTGTGGGAGAGCATGGCGCAGATCTGGCGCACTAATGGTGAGCCAAAAGTAATTTACACCTTCAAACGTACCCCTGTAGTCCAGAAATTAACATTTAGTTGTTTCCAGCAATTTTTATCTCATTTTATCATTGTCATTGCCAGTAATTTAACATGGGGACAATACTGGACATCCACCTCATTTCTGCAGTGCGTTCATTAAAACGCTAACTATCATAAGCGAATTATGTACTCCGCATAGCTATGTATAATTCTACTTCGAAGTGATATCTGTTCCTGCACTCTTCTATGACAGTTTCGTTCACCTTACGTTTTTGTTATGTTTTTCACCAGTGTGTACCTTCTATCACCACTAAATCATGAAACTACACCGCTCAAGCATACACACCTTGTATCTTTGTAATACTGGAAGCGCAGTTGCCCACTACATAGTAGTTCGTAGACGTCGAGCAACCGTTGCCGCCAGCTAAAACTAAAACTTTCTACATAGATCTATATTTTTGTTAGACTCTAAAACTCTAACCCCACAAACCACCAACAACCATAAAACAAGAAGAGTAAAATATTTACTTTTCTGTACAATGTGCATTATTTACAAAAAATACATAATACATAGTTAGGCGAATATCATATAGTAAATCATTCCTCCCGACTTCGAAAAAGACAAAATAAAATGCGTCGTTAATCTTACACTTGTAGAGAGAAAAACTGCATTGGAATTTCATTTACAAAAACTATGAATTGAAGAGAGCAACAAAGAGCAAAATATATGTAATCACTAAGTAATTATCTACAATTCTCTTTTTTACAAGATACAAATTATGCACAGAATGCAAACGAATCAAACACTGACCAAGTCTTGCAAAGATAATAAATAATAACATTGCGGCAATGTAATACACGAAAAGCTTAGAGAACCCCAAAATCGTTTTTTTTTTCTTCAAAATCACAAGTAATTTACCTACATATGGTTGTTCATTCTACAGCACTCAGATTTTTTCATTCGATATAAAAATAAGAACAAAAAATAACGATTTTGGAGTACCCATTCGAAATAATATGAGAAAAATAACCAGAGATACATAAAAAAGTAGCATTATGAATAACTATGCTGAGATATAGGACTATAAGTAATGAGAAGTTAATAAGCAAACGGTTGTTACAGCAAATATGAATGATAATAATAAATATCACGGGCACACGAAAACCTGGTTAAGATAATGTATAAATGTATGGTTCTGTAGAAGCGGAGCAAGGAATCATCCTACCTAGCATTGAATTCTAACCTCTAACCTCTAACAAGAGACTCGGGGCTTTAACTTTCTTTAATTAGATACGAGAACTTTCCATGACTGATATCCAAATCCAAGCGCCAGTAAATACAAAATTCGTTTAAAAATAACATAGTTCATAATAATAGAAACAGCAGAAGCTTCAAGGCTTCAAGCAAATAAAATCAAAAGCAAATAAGCAAGAGTACAAAAAACATCAATCACAAATTCTTAATCACATGTGTGCAGTGTAGTCACTGGGAACCCAACACAAAAAATCGAACATCAGAATCAGAAATAACAGAAGATAAACTGACAAGTAGAACGACCTAACTTTCTTGTTATGACTACAATATGTGCAGCGTCGGCGATAAGGAAATTCTTCACTGTTTTTGAGAACAGTAAAATTTGTCAAGAATACATGCTAATACGCGGATGGGAGTAAGTCGTAACCTAAGTTAACCCACACTTATAGCTTGAATATAATTATACCCTCGTCCGTTATCACTACTAACAAAACCGGGGGAAATATTCAAATCTTGCAAAAGATCACAATCTCTACTTTGAAAGAAATAAAGGGGAGCTGGAGTCAAATGAAACGAAATGATGCAAAAATACATGAGGTGGTGTTTCTTTAGTTAGTGAAATACGTATAACAATGATGAGCAAGTTCCCTACAGTTTTTTTAGATAAGAAATTATAATGAACAAAGTAAGAAGTAAGAAGTAGTTCAGGAGTAGTAAGTTTAGTACAATGTTAGGAACAGCGTGCAGATTAGATAACAAGTAGAAATAAGATGGGGAACAAACCAGCACTGTCTAGAAGAAAAAGTCCTGCAGCAACGTGATTCGCTTGTGCTCGGCTCTGAAATTTGCAAGTTGTAGAAAAGAGAAGAAAAGCTCAAGACCTTCAGAATGTATGTTAGTGTGTTAGAAATTTGGCAACGTTTGACATACCTTACCAAAAAAGACCACCAAGGTATGTTCAAGAAGACCACCCAGGAAAATTTGTCCAGAAGACCTCAGAGAAATTGACGTTTTTCAAACGCGTACGCTATTAAAAAAAACCAAGGCAATAGACCCCCTTTCCCAATATCCCAATTCCATTTCAATTTCAATATTTCAAGACTCTCTGAGACTGTGTGTCTTCTAGGCGAAACTAAACAAACAAAAGAGACGCGGAGAGATAGAGAGAGAATAACAAGAGAAACAAGAGAAGGACTAAGGACTATACACAATACACACGAAAAGTGTGTAAGCAATGCAACAAAAAGAAAACAGATAGAACATAAAACCCAACGACCAGGACAAATATGCAAACAGCAACACATTAAAAAAATCAGCACTTAGAAACGAATCAATTTCCGCTTTTCGCACAAAACAATTTATTACCGACATTCTTGACCCGCTATACCCTGGTGGATTCGATTTCGATTTACTTATTTGTATTTTAGTCGTTGAATTATTTGTTAATTTGTTTCTTGAAGAAATAAAACTTTTTATACAAACCTGTGCATGTGTGCCTCAAGGGTTCCCCTTTGTGTACTATCAGCTCGTTCGACCGCCCAGGCAAGCTCCTCGACCTCTTTTTCCAGCATGCCTTGTTGATACTCAAACTAAAAAAAAATTACTTTTCAAATATAAAAAACAACAGCTTGTACATAAATCATGAATAAGTTGGAAAGGTGAAGATGGCGGAAGTGTCGATAAATAAATGTATTGTACATTATTGTCTATAGTTGGAAAAACGCATCTCATAGCTCGCACTATACTCACTACATACAAAACTGAGAACAGTGATATAGTGAAGTACAAACTATCAATAGATTAGTGCAACCGTTAATGAACTCGAAAATTCACATATCACTAAATTATGGAAAGCTCCAAAAAAGGTAACATAAAATCCTACCAAATCCTTCCTTGGCCCCTTCTCCATGTAATACGCAAATGGGTACGTGTACTGTAGGGTGTAGCGGCACCTAAAGTATGACAAAAATAGACGAGTTAATAAAACGGTGGCAAAATAATACATAGAACAAAATAATAATAAGAACGTCAGACGTCACAAAAAGATTCCAAATCCAAATTCCATCCAAAAATTCCAAAAGGCAAAGTAAACTCTGAAAATACCTTGTCAACAGGCTTGCTGCTGAATGTAAATACTGCCAGTCAATCCACGTTCCTTCGTGCCCATTCACCTTTAAAGAAAACAATTTTTTTAAAGATTAATTGGAAGTCACCTTGTTTCAATAGTAAAGCAATCTACAGGTGTGTTACACAGTAACTCATGAGATCCAACCGAGGTAATATCAAGACGTAGCATGGCAACTAATTTATAAACCTCGGCAAAAATCACAATAATGTAATGATGTTCTTATGTTCTATATTCAACACTTAAAAAAATGGCGCCAAATTAAATCGATGCTATATGATCTTGTTAATTAAAACATCACACAATAATAATAAAATACTTAATAAATAAATAATACCTTAGCGTCGATCTTTCGCTTGATCTTTTCTCGTAGGTCCTCTTCCATTTTCAAGGATTTTGAGTGGTTTTCAAATCTAAATTTTTGATTTCAATACCACCCAACTTCCAATTAACGTTGAAAAAATCCAAGCAATAAAATACAAACAACATAAAAAGTAACAAAGCAGAGTGAGAGAAGTAGAAGATCATTCATATAAAGTACCACCTTGAAAAAAGGAAGACATGGACACATGGATATCACAACCGGCCCTCTGCTCTCCAAGGTAATGATTATACATATTACGGGCCACTGGATCTGATCTGTCTTATCTTATTATCTAATAATCAAAACCAAGACCCACCTTTCATAGTAGTGCAAATACTTTTCCAGGGCTCGCCGCGCTTTCACATGATTGGCCTCCGCAGCCACCGATGGGTTTTCTTTGTATCGACTGCACTCGTAGTACTCGCTGCCGTGAGACTTCCAATCTTAAATGACAAAATAAATAAATAAATAAATAAATGAGTAATCCAGCGAGCCCAGGGACAAAAATAATGAAAACAACACATTATGGTTACACATACACGTTATATAATAGGTAAAGAATCCAATTATCTAACCATAAACATAAGTGCAAGCAAAGCACCGGACAGTACCCAAGATGCAATAGATCTATGTTCAAGGCGCCATTGATCTATCCATCTACCTCACGGTCGAATATGTTAATAAAAAAGAAATGAAACGCCGTACAAAGAAAATAGCCTTACCTCCAAAGCACATCCAACAAAAGTGATGTTTGCATTTGGCGCACTGCATATGATTACATCCACCGTTCTTCTCAATGCATGCATGACACTGTGGACAATCCTTGGTATGAGCACTAAAATGGAATTTTTATTTGAATCCAACTCCAACAAGCTTACTTCCAGCATATTATTCCCGTCCCGTCTGATATAATTCTACGTTTTGTACGAAACAACTTGTGCAGGACGCGACGCAAAAATAAAGCGAAAATTGCTTTGCACAAAAATACAGCCCGTTACATGCACGAACTGTTTCTCACAAAAAACGTCTCGCATTACATATCTTACGTAATTTACTTATTCTGCATGAACATTACTCAAACAATACATAGGAACTCAGTCGCAGTGATATGTGGTGACACACGAAAGAGAAAACAATGTTTCACGAGAAACACACCTTATATAATTGGCAGTTTCACTATCGTCGGCGCATTTAATCAGCCACTTCTTTATCGTATCACATGAGGTAGGTGCATGGTAGTCGACTCCGCAAAGTACACTAAAAAGACGGAATTTCAACGAGGAATCATCACTTTTTATTATCTATTTCAAGGCAATATTCAAAAATTATTATAACAAACATCAATGTTCATCTATGAGAGATTTTATGGAAATAATATCGATTTTAAATGCTAAAATTCATCCAGGGTATAAATCCCGTCGGGAAATGGGAAATTCGGAGTTGATTCCCACAATTCTGTCTATTTATGATAAGTTTCTGTTACTCGGCACGCTTAATATTCTAATCGCGACGGTGGTATTGCTGATAGCTCTGTTGTAAACTTATACAATATACTAATCCGGGGGAAGGGTTGTTTCGTTGGGTAGTTGGCCGGCGGATTGTTAGGCTGCTGAATGCAGCCCACCATCCCTTACATTTTGCATGCTCGAAAATGTCAAGTAGGCAAAACATTTGAAAGGGAAGTGTCTAACACTTACAAAAGTACGGAAGTTATTTTTACAAATAAAAAACTAACCAGAACGATGTGTTGCAGTGAGTACAGGTAACCCTTTTTGCTTTAGCTTCTTTGGAACGCACGACTATCTGTAATCACTTGAAGTACGTAAAAAGAAAAGGAATTAAGAATTAGTTAAATAAAAAGTAACGGCGAATCGAAAATAAAAATTAAATGAACGTAATGAGATGATGATGTACTATGTACATGTACATGTACACACTACGATATTCTTTAACAATTTGAATGCCCATACAACTTATTAAACCGGCAAACATGCGGCACACCGACACACCATCGCAAAAGAGTATTAATTATTAAAAAAGCAAAACAATTAAAATAGATAGATACCTGGCAATCCTTGCCCACACAAAACCGCAGTTCTGGATGCGAATTGACATAGTCGCGGAAAATGAAACGTTCATACCTAGGAAATATAATTGCAATTGCGTAACACACCCACACGTTAGTTGCAAAGCTCCATAAATTACAATTTTCATGTAGCACATCATATGTAACAGCAGCTGTAAAATTAACTAGATGAATAACCCAAGCTAATGAGTAAAACACCAAGTTTCTTCAGTGTTATAAAACGATTCAGCTGTTTATTAAGTGATCGTCCCTTCTCCCTTCTCCTCGAAAGAATAGCATATTGCCAAAATGATAGGCATTGAAGATCTTCCAATTCTAATTTCTCAATGTGAAACTTAGCCCCCTCATTCCACTCACGTAGTTTACATTTGCATTTAAGAAAATATTAGGTTATACTCGAAAGAATAGCATATTGAATAACATATCCACAAAAATATTCAAATAGTAATAAACGCACTTTGCGCGCAGCGTTGCTTTATCCAAAATTCGAACAATAAATTCTGTGGGACATACAAGTGAGCAGTCGCTGTGCATACATTCGATACGGGACGAAACCCCTTCAGATAACCTGAAATAAGAAAATATGAATAAAGGACATCATTACTAAATCCAAAGATAAAAAATATCTGATCTGATAATTACACTGCCTAATTGAGAATTTGCAGAAGCAGCCACAGCAAACATACAAATTCAGCCGTTCACAAAAATACGAAGAAAAATGACCGAAGAAAAAGCCAGCCTTCATTGATCCTCAAATTGTTGGATCTTGTCAACCTGTCAAAATTACCAGTACCAACTACACTACCATACAAAGTACCAAAAAAATAATAGTTTATAGCCGCAAATTTTTTTCGATCGTACTTGTCGTACATGTTCATTTTGTTAATTGAAGATTCATAAACTGTGAACATGACAATACCTGGCTTCAAAATGACTCCTCCAACATTGAACACAAAAAGAGTGTGCGCAAGACAAAGCTTTCATTTCCTCGCCTAAAATTATAGTTATTATTGCTTTCCTCACAAAAGGAACGTAATTTTGGCGTTCGAATATAATGTAAATTAAATAAATGAACAGTTTTTCTGGGCATTACGCAGTACACAGGAATTATCCTACCGGGTAGGTTAAACATTTTGAGGTAGTACAATGGTCACATGTACTGTATGTTCTAGACTAAACAGTTGGCTGTAACATATTGGTATTTTCCTGGATTCAAAGAAGACGAAGACGCGGAACATAAATTGAATGCTTACCCAATTACCGTTAATACAATATAATTTTTGACAATCGTGACAGATAGCAGAGGCAATTGACATGATCAAATTAGTCGTAACCCGACACATGCATGCGTTTACAAAATTGTTACCATAGTTTTGATGTTTTCGTGAAACAAAATACAAATACAAATACATATGTATAAAGGAGAAGAGTTTACTTTTTTGTTTATGTGAACGAAACGAAATCCTTTCATAAAGAAAATGTTCTATTCACAATCGAAAGAGAACATACAAAATATTTGCCGCTGGCGGGATTCGAACCCACAGCAGCACACAATCTCTGGATTCACAGTCCAACGCAGAACGCTCTACCTGTTGAGCTATGTTAGCTTACGGGGCGGGGATCTTATAGGGGATAGAAGAGAAGTGCATTAGCAATTTTGCATGATTTGCAAAACCGCTGAAGTCCAGAACCAAATTATACGTTACCACATAAACGTAAATCGTAAATGAACGTCTTTTTATCTTTGTAGAAATTCCTTTTTTTACAGTGTGTAACAATCGGCCAAAGGCTATTCCTCCAGTCGGAGAAGAGCCCTTAGGGCTCTTCGAACGGCTGGTACATAAAAATTCGTAAATCATATTCATTAAACATACCTTCCCGTATGCACACGTCACATACTCCGTCACAAGATGCGCGGCACGGTTTCGCTGGTTTCACTCCACAATCTATTAGTGTGCTTTCTGCATTGGTGGCCAGCAGGTGACTGACCTGAAATCGATAGGAATTTAGGAATCAACATCGGCGCGGATACTTTTCTTCTTTTACCGGGATAAATCAAAATTGGTGTGTAAAAATCACAAACAAGAACCCATAATCCGGACTGTCTGTGATAATCTACGGAAGCTGTATCAAAATATTTTGAGCGACTAAACATTGAAACATATCGATATTACTATTACGTCCCTAAAATGCCACTAAACCGTCCAACTCCATTTCGGAACTTATACATATACTCTAAGACAAGTTTGTCAGTATGCTTAGTTGTGAAGTGTGGTATCTTAGGGTCACATTTTGAGATATTAATTGCACATCCTCAATAAATTATTGTTAAGTCGTGCTTGGCTACATTTGAAGGAACGGAAATAAACTAAAAAACAAAGATCACAGATGGTGCACGGCTGCAAGAAAAGGATAGGAATCGACTGAAAATGAAAGTTATCCCGGACCCGGCCAGACCGATTCCTCGTTCAACTTATAAAAAACGAAATCAATCAGAATAAGTCTTAAAACGCCACCTTATCGACATCCCAACCATGGGAATGTAGGAGCATCTTAGCTAGTGACGGGGTTACTGAAGCGACTTCGACCAGCGCAGCTACACTTTCGTTCAACAATCGTTCCACCTGTAAAACAAAGTATATTTTCAAGTTACAAATAATAAAGTGAGGCAACCATTTTAGATGTTTATATGTAAGCATCAGTTAGCTGAAAAGGGAATCGCGCTTGGCAGCCGTCTGTGAGGCTAAGCAACCTGTATTATTTCGCATTTGTTCTAAATTGAAGAATTGTGTGTATACATAAAGAGTTCAATAATAATAATAATAACCATCTCAGAGGCTGAGCAATAGTGATCGAAAAGGGACAATGGTGATTTCGTTTAAAATTCTCCATCCCAAAAGAGTCCAAAAATGAGAGCAACCGAGTGGTAGTACCTGAAATGTGTCCAAACATTCATATTGGGCGCGTTCGTTGTCAGCAGTCCATTTCTTGTCATCCTCAGCTGCGTCGGCCATGTCGTAGTCGTCACCGCCGTAATAATCTGCAACGAATACAAACAATTCTTCAATTTATGTGTATTCATATCGAAAAACAGATAAACATTTGGTGCTATTGCAGAACGGGGGGGGGGCAGTCAACTTTTCGGCCCAAAGTGGACGGAGCCTCACCAAACTTGGCCAGGATGGATAACAGGCTATGCCCAATCCATCTGTGATATCAAGCTTATCATAATTATCGATTTATTGATTTTTTCAAAAAAAAAAATACCTAGCGGACCAAAAATAGTCCTGGCTGCTCAATTTCAATGAGCATTCAATCTGATTGGCCAACTTCACTGAACCTTCATCTAAACGTGAGGTTCACGTTCAGGCTCAGTGAATCTAAGTATGTTTAGGTGAGGCTCACCCCTTCAGTTAATGATTGAGTTATTCAATTTGAGCTTAGCACCGCCCAACTAGAGTTTAGGGTATACATCGCGTAAGAAGCTGAACCTTTTGAATGCGCTCAGCCCGGTGTTTCTCTTTCCATTCAATTTACCTTCCACACTGCTCATTTTAATAAAGAGTTCATATTAGCATAACGGTTCAGAGACAGAATGCATCCTGCGTGCATACTTATTTACTGAAAAATAAAAAGTTAGGCGCAGTTATCAGCCCTTATGTGCCCCTTTGGATGGAGGCTCAGTGAAATGGCCATCCAGAGTGAAGGCCCAGTGAAAGTTGGGCCCAAATCGGACTCCGGGAAATTTAAAAAAAATCAATAAATCGATAATTATGATAAGCTGATATCACATATGGATTGGGCATAGCCTGTTATCCACCCTGGCCAAGTTTGGTGGGGCTCCGCCCACTTTGGGCCGAAAAGTTGACTGCCCCCCCCCCCGTTCTGCAATAGCACATCTCCCTCCTACTGAACTTACCGTCACAATCGATAGCACAGTCATCTCCGTCAGAATATTCGCTTTCCGACATTGGAGCTGAAACAAAAACAAGTGTGAGTGAGAATGATCCTTGGTAACTCAGTGACAAGTTACCGAGGAAAAGAACAAGCGTATCGGAGATACAGCAAGGGATTCAGATTCGGTAACAAGTAACCGAGGATAAGAACAAGTGCATCGGAGACACAGCAAGGGATTCAGATTCGTGCTCGACATATAAACAGTAATTATTGCAAAAAGAATGGATTGAATAAGTTTAAAAAAAGAGTTGTTGAAAGTTTGAGATCCAGCAGTGGCCGGCCGCGCGCGCCGGAGACATAAAGTGGGCGTTACCAAAAACAACGCGTGAGCTGCCGGTTTCTCAAAGCGCTATTCACAGTGAACTATTTATTGTAATTTCTGTAATGACACACAGCAATCGAGGAATTATTGGAAAATTTTAACAATTAGCAGTGCAAAACCCTGCTCATTGAAGTCGTGTCAAGGTAGACAAGTGTCCCATAAGTAGTGTGGAGGCTAGTTTGTAAGTACTGTTGTGAGGCACGTTCGTCTTATGGCTAGAGTATCCATTTTTTATGGGTGTTTTTGCATAATATGACATAGATAAATTATGGAAGCATGGAAATTTTTGTTATATCTTTCGATTGCAAACATTTAAGAAGAGTGAAATGGAGAGAAGTTGCACATGTTGAATGCCGATGTCTTGCAAGGGAACCACCAACAATGGTCTTGACTTGCGAAGCTGGACATGAGCTGTAGAAAATTTCAAGCTCACAGCTTCAGAATTCACGGCCATTGTTGGCGGTTCCCTTGTTAGAGTCCGTTTTTTTCGTAGTTTTTTTCATCAATAGATTGTATGTACTTCTTTTGCACGCTCCATTAGCGGGCTGGATAGATGTATTTTCTTGTTCAGGTGTTCCGAGCATATCCCAACCTGAATTGACAACACAAAGGATTTTATATGACTTTTGTTGGTCAGCGTTTCGGCCGTAGGCCATCTTCAGGACATTACCTCAAAATTGTGTAATTAAAAAAGGCGCCTCAGGCGGCAATAGCCGTCTTTAGTACATAGTTCTAGTTATTCGCATTTACAACACAAATTCTTTCAATCTCATATGCAGTTGTGGGACAATTAAAGGATTAAGACTATAAGTGTTTTTCTCACATAAAAGTTGATGATCCAGTAACTTCAAAAAGTGCAATAATTTTAAAAGCACACCATTGACGAGAAGTGGGAAGCTTTGATAGGCAGTGATGTGAGTAAAGATGTGAATCCAGGGGCGGGGTCTCAAGTTAGGTCAAATGGTGCACCTTCAAATGGCATATTCAAAGGGCCACACTTTTCTCTTGACTTTCAGTTCATGTACAATTTTGTACAGTTCTTTCCTTTATTTATATAGGAAATATATGGGAACAACATCTGCATTGCCAGAGCCCAATTTTTATTAGGAGAGAGAAGCGTATCATCTAGACAGGGCATATTCATCTTGAAACAAATATTTTTTATAAATGTTTAGCACAATAGCTGTATAGCAAAGAACTTTGGGTGAAATCCATTTGGTGACCGGCTACAACTGTTTTTTTGTGGCCTTGGCTAAATTTGACAAAAAAATCGGAATTTACCCACATTTCGGCATTTGTACTTTCGCGTAGCTATCTATATTTATTTGCCCTCTCCACATAAATTGCGAAAATTTTTTAATTACATAATAGGAGAAATTTGTCATAAACTGGAACAACTTTGATCACTATATAGAGAAACCGACAAAAAGCGCCACAGTAAGGCGTTTTTCGTTGTGAGGTCCAAAGCAGAGTGTATTTTAATTTTTGGAAAGTTTTTTTGGTAGTTGGATCGATGTGAACTGTGACGCTTTTTCCACTAGATCTCTTCTTTGCTGCAAATTTATGTAATTTATGTTTGTTAACTTTTTGTTCCCAACGACACAGTGTTAGTATGTTGACGTTCGGATTGCGTGTGAGCGAAATTCAAGGGTTCCGTGTCTCATTTCAAGTCATATAAAATTTGAAATGAAGTTGAATTTTCATTTTCAGATGAACAGTTCCGTTTCTCAGTCGGAATCCGCTATGGCGCCTCCTGCTACCTATTCTATCCCAGTACCTGACTGGGCAATTGATGCGGCAGCTCTTCTTGATGGGGACGACTTTGCCGACAGGAATTTGCCTGAGAGGTATGTTATTCGCGTTTTTTTAGCTTCTGGGGCACGTTACTTGAAAGAAATAATACTAGTAAGGGCGCGTTCGGGATTGATTTTTCGAAAGGAAACTCGGCCAAATCCTCGTTCGGGATGGACATTTTGGAAACGTTCCAATGCTTGGAGAAAACAAAAAATACAGTATGAGTTAGCATGGAAAATTTGAAAAATATGCGCGGGAAACGTTTTTCGCAAGCTAATTCATACTGTATTTTTTGTTTTCTCCAAGCATTGGAACGTTTCCAAACTGTCCATCCCGAACGAGGATTTGGCCGAGTTTCCTTTCGGAAAATCAATCCCGAACGCGCCCTAAGAGAGGCACATTTTACTGTAATAGGATCCATACAATACAAGCAATGCCGTGCTCCGAGAGAGTGCATAAATGATGAGGTTTCAATTCTGTAAATCTGTATTGTCTTTTTATGAGTAAAGTGTTCGTGTCGGAACTGCAAAGATGTTGAAAGAAATGGATGTCAAGCTGGATATTTTCATCGAAGAACACGTTAAAGTGAATCGAGCGCTCGAACAAGACATCGCAAATGTTTGTCAAAAGGTACGGCTATTTCTACTTTTGGTCTGTGTCTACAACTGTCGAGTTGTGAGTGATGTTTTCCCCGCTAGAAAATCAATTTACAGCTCATTTTCTTGTTTCAGAAGTTGTTCAACGAGCTAGCTCAGATGACTTCCTCCTTCTACTACTCTGTACTTGTCATGCAGCATCGTATTTGCAATTTACAGGTGACGAAAGGAAGGGAGGAATTGGCCGTCGAATCATCTCGTCTAAACAAATCTGAGCGAACCATGCAAAATTTGCGGAAAACTCTGGCCGAAGTCACAAATATTGGGGCCGAACTCAAGGAAAATGTTTGTTTTCTTTATTCTAGTTTATTTAATCATATTTATATGTATAATGTTCGAACCTTTGCATCATAAAGAGGCCTTAAGCTTTTTTTTTTATTTGGCGTTTGCTCGATTGCTTTCTAGTTACTTGTTACATGTACATATGTATACACTGTGCGCCGACCCTACTAGAGGATCTATAAGCACTTTTTCCCCGTGGAAAGTGTCCCGTCGCCTTTTGTAAGCACTTTCACTTTCTATAGGAGAAATACGTATCGTAACCCGACACTTTCCAAAAAAATCAAGTAATGCATGCAAATTAGCAAGAAAATTACAATATCTTTACGTGTATAAAAGGAGACAATACTTTCCATGTATAATAATTGTCACATCTGCCCGAAACGTAGGATCTAGGATCAGATCATGCGGTATCTCTATCTATAGAAAGTAAAAGTGCTCGTGAACACTTTCCACGGCGAAGAAAGTGCTTATAAATCCTCTATAAACTAAACCCCTACAAAACTGCCGATCTGTCTAAAATTATGTTTTTTTTTCAGGTCAAGACGAATAAAAAATACGCCGAATATTTGATCCAGACTTTGCCAAAGTATGAGGCCAAAGCCAATATTCTACAATAATTCCGCTCATCTTTCTATCTGATTTACTTGTTATATTTATATATAATCTAATATGAACTATCTTGTTCCGTGATTGCAGTGTTTCCCTCTTTTGTAACGAGAGGAGTTGCTCTATTTGGTCTTTTTTTCGTATTCAGTATTCTCTGAGTCACATCCCCTCCATCCTCTATGATTTTCAGTATAATGATCTCTTTAAATTTGATCTTCGCCCTTGCTCAATATTTTGCAATTACTAGTTTCTTGTGGTTGTGTATGCTCAACTGTGTTTATATATTTTGTATTTATTAGCAGTAAAATATCTGACACTGATTTCCGTTCCTTTTGTACGAGAAATTCAACTATTCAAGAGGATTACGCTTTCCTTCTCTCGTGTATTAAATCCGCTATTTCTCGTATTCCACAAAAACCTTGTTCAAATAAACTTCCTCGACACATCGGCTGGGCTAAGTTAAGTATGGAAAAAGCTTTTTCTAACATAGACCAGCCTGGCGGGCAGGAACGTTTTGCAGTTGCCGACAAAAAAATACCGAACTATGTGTAAAAGGTTTGAGGCAAATATCGAGAGGCGAGCGGTTAATGCGAATGATCCCAAGAAATTCTTTTCTTATTTAAACTCAAAAAGCAAAAACCCCTCTGCTGTCTCTCAATCATTTTTCGTCCCTTCCGTTTCTTCCCCTGTCCATGTTTCCGATCCTGTTAAGATTTCCAATCTCTTTGCAAATTTCTTCCACTCTGTTTATGTGCCCGATGACGATTCTCCCATTCCCCCATTTTCTTCTCCCTACCCTGGCCCTGCGCAGTGCAATTTTTTGATTACGGAATCGATGGTTGAAAGTGCCATTCGTGACCTGCCAAATAAGCATTCGCAAACGCCTGATGGTATTTCCTCGTTTGTTATTAAGAATCTGCGTATTATTCTAGTCCCTATTTTAACCAAGCTTTTCAACAAGTCTCTTCTCCTGTGTGTCTTGCCTGAAGAATGGAAACACGCGTTTGTTGCTCCGTTGCCTAAAAAACCACCTCATACTCAAATCGAAAACTATCGTCCTATTTCTTTAACTTCCTCTATCTGTAAGGTTTTTGAAAATATCTTAAAGTCCTCTATTATGGATCACATGTTTTCTCGTGATCTCTTTTCCTCGAACCAGTTCGGCTTCCTCAAAGGGAGAAGCACCACAACTCAACTTTTAACGTGCATGAGCGAATGGTTCGAGGCTAAAGAAAACGGAGAGCAAGTGGACTGTATCTATATTGACTTTGCGAAGGCATTCGATATTGTTAACCACCGTTTTCTGTTGTATAAGCTTCGTATGTATGGAATTTCTTCCCTAGTATGTGATTGGATTTAGTCCTATTTGTCTGATCGCACTTTTCAAGTGAAGTACAAAAATGCTGTCTCAAAATCCCTCCCATGTTCTAGTGGTGTTCCTCAAGGCAGCATTCTTGGACCAATCCTTTTCTAATTTATATTAACGACATTGATTTGTGCAGTTTGGGGGGAAGCTCCATCGTTATGTACGCTGATGATGTAAAACTCTCACGTGTGATGGAAAAGGCTGACCCTCATGTTGCATATTACCAAATGCGAGAGGAGCTGGAAAATTTACTGAATTGGTCAAACACTTGGAAAATGAAGATTTCCGAGCCTAAATGCCAGCACCTCGCAATTGGTGATCAGTGGGAATTCCCTCTGAAAATCAATGGCTCTGTCATCCCTAAAATCAATACTATTCGCGATCTCGGTATTATGGTCTCGTCGGACTTAAGTTTCAGTTCGCATATTGAGAAAATAGTCCGGTCTGCAACGATAACTGCAACTCGTATCCTAAAATCCATTGTTCAGCCAAATCTCTCTGTTTATCTTAAAAGTTATACTTCTTATGTCCGTCCCATATTGGAATATGCTTCTACTGTATGGTCTCCTTATTGTAAAAACGAAATCCTCTTGGTAGAACGAGTGCAAAATCGTTTCACAAAAATAGCACTCAATAAGATCAATTATGAAATGTATCATAACTTCACTAAAGAGGAACGGTTAACAGTGTTTAGTCTAAAATCTCTACAACATCGAAGGATCGTGTACGATCTCATAGAATGTTTTAAGATCGTCCGAGGTTTTGGGTTGCATAAACACCCCGTGCTCGATAGTATGTTCATTTTAGGTGGTAGACAGAGGAGAGATGGTAACTCTTTATATATACGTCAGGAAATGGTTTCGACGTTACAAACTCAATCATTTTTTAAGCATCGAGTCACTAGAATTTGGAATCTTCTTGACGAGGCGACTGTCCGCAGCTCAACTATAGAATCGTTCAAATCGAAAATTAACGCGCTCGATCTCGTTGAGTTGAGTGACCAGGCAGATTGCAATATCGGTGCTTGAATAAAATTTATATTTTCTCATTTTCTCATTCATTGTTCGTGTTCGTGTTTTTTCGTTGCTTGTTTTTTTGGTGTATTATTGCCTTTTTGTCTTTCGGCTCTTCTGAGCACTTTACTTTGCAATTATGTGAAATAAAGTATTTATATATACGCATTTTATCTTTTACTTGCTTTGCTCTTGATGTTTTTCGCGTTTGTGAACTTTTGCACTATGAATTATGATAAACACGTTTCAGGTGAGTAATACCCGCCTATGATGGATTCTGAGGAGAATTTTGTCCGAGAAGTTGACGTGGGAACCGCAACTCTGGAAATAATACAGGTACCACTTCGATTCGAGTTCGCCGTAACGTTTTAATTAGTTGCTTTTTAATAATATTGGTTTTCTTCGCATTTCTCCAGAAACTTTGAATATGCAAAAGGCAAGTGAGTGTAGGAGTTTGCGATTATTATATTGTTGACGGCTTTATGTATCACATCCTTATTCCGATTAAGTTATCACACTTCTTAATTAATATATTGAGTTTTGGTTTTGTTAATGTTAATGTATATTCAAAGTTCAGGAATTATTGACGGATGTTGGTGGTGTCGTGTGGGATAGTGCTTTAGTTGCGACACATTACTTGGATAGACATGTCAATACATTTCTGAACAAAAAGGTAACAATATTTACTGTGAATACCACTACCATGCTTTAGACACCATGCTTTAGACGTCATGCTTGACTTGAAAACGATATAACTCCCCATTAGTTTTGAATTTCAGGTCCTTGAACTAGGCGCTGGCACAGGAGTGTGCAGCTTGGCGTTGTCCTGCTTGGATATTGACGTAGTAAGAGTGTTTTTGTTGGATATTTAGTGTTTTTAAAGGGTGTGAATCAGAAGTCACAAGTATTGCATTTAGCCGGTTCATCTTAGTTACTATTACTAGGCGGGTTTGGCGGCTCGCTCGGTGAAGGATCTTAGATTAGTTTCCATCGTTCCATTCATATATGTATAACCAGCCGGATTCCATTTCGATTGCGATCAAATATTTATGAACGGGCGTCGCCTCGTTCACAAAAAAAACGACAAACTCTTCTCTTCTATACAATAAGGTTTTTGACTTCACACTTCACCATCAATGTTCAGACATGCACTGATTTGCCCGAACGTCTTCCCTTGATCGAATCAAATGTATTGAGGAATGAGCACCATCTGAGAGGAAAAATCAAGGTTAGTCTCTGATTTATCAAGTTTTTTTTGTCTAATGATTAATGATTCCATTTAACACCACTCCCTGTTGTCGTTTTATCGTAACTTTACACCTTTACAGTACCAAGTTTTCGGATATTTTAATTATCATTACTAGTAGTTTTAAATAAGTGTTTGCTGTAGTTTTAGGTCACGGCTCTAGATTGGTGTTCTCCTGGAACCTTACCCGAAACGGATGTTGTATTAGCTGTCGACTGTATCTATTATAAGACAAGGTAAGAGATGTTGACATGTTGATATGGTGTTTTATCTATCGGTTCTTCTCAAAGTCAAACAATACGATTACAATCCAACCAATCTTAAAGCCGTATAATACCTACTTTGGACTTTGGCAAATTTGCATATGATACGATACGATACGCATTTCCTATGAATCCTATGTATCCTTTCCTTTCCATATTTGTGCCCGAAGCTTGCACGGGCTCGGGCACACACTTTGGATAGGATACATAGGAAATGCGTACCATACGGTTTTAAGATTTGGGGATGGGAAAACCTACTTCTCTATCATTTATGTTGCATACGTTTTATGTAGATGTACATGTTCTGATTGCAGGCTGACACTAAAACCGTAACTTTTATATATTTGCTTAAATTTTCCAGCGTAAACCCACTAATTCAACTTCTGAAGTCAATCGGCAAACCCGTCTTATGCGTTTATGAGAAGCGAGACGTTGGTGAACCTGTGGATGCGCAACGAATGTTCCTCGAAGGGGTACACGATTATTTTCATGTTAATGAGGTACCGAAGACAGATTTGGACCCCTCTTTTTATTGTGAAGAGATTCGATTGTTATGGTTGGAGCTTTTAGCTCAATAAGGGGTTTTCAGTCAGTCCCTAATGATACGGGCTTAGTATTGGGCTGCGTTTACGTGTTATTTCTTGCATCTTATTCTTATAGTTTAACTTATTTTAACTTATTTCTCATCGTTTAGGTTTAGTCATGTCAACAGTCATCGTTTGTTGTTTGTTACATTCCCTTGTTCAATAATACAGTTATCACTCATTGTGGTTTATTTGCCTTTCTCTTGATTGAACCTGACCGTTATGCATCGGCTTATACATTTGGAAGGATTTTTCTTGAATTTTTATGAAACTCCTTTTGTTTACATTACTCCTTACTCGTTTCTTTTATTTATTCAATTATTTGATATAAAATTAGGGGAATAATAGTTCTCTTTCAGGTACTTGGGTTGAGCATTGAGCATGGATCCAGCCACGTATTCAAACTACAAAGACTTGAAGCCGACTCACTACGATCTGACGTGGAACGTCGATTTTGAGAGCAAACGTATTGATGGAAGCGTCACGATCAGTTTTGATGTTGTGAATCCGACTGATCAAGTGGTATGTTAATTGCGTGCAGTGCGCGCAGCTTTTCCGTTATTCGATTATTCGATTGTTGCATATGTATTCGAGCCTTGGGACTTGGACTTGGTTTGGATCCGAGTGTGATTTGACTTTACTGGATTTGACTTTAAGATTTTTCGTTCAGAATTCAGAATTACAACGATTGGTTCAAATTTTGTGAAGGACAATATAATTTCTCTGTTGTATTGTAGATCCTCGATGGTCGTGGTATTGAGATCAGCAGTGCGAAAAAGTGTTCCGGGGAGGAATTGAAAGTGAATATTGCTAATGCGGGACCGCTTGGGGATAAGATTGTAATCCAGCTTCCCGTTAAAGTGGAATCATCTTTGTGAGTTCTGCTTTTTGATGTTGGTTGTCATGTAATTGTAATAATCAAAGGCCGGACAGCATCGTTGATTGATAGATTCGTTTTTAGTTATCCTCCTTTTTGTTATCCCTCTCTTCCCTCTCCTTTTTAAAAAAGACGGAATGAGCGGGAGTCAGAGTGTCTTGTCTAGTGTCTGGATGTCTAGTGTGCCATCTGCCATCGCTTGGATGAAGTACAAATATCCACATTTTTCTCATCATTTCCAATCGCTATTCCCTTTTCAGCAAACTGTTGCTAACGTATAAAACTGCACAAGAGGCGAGTGCACTGCAGTTCATGCGGCCCGAACAGACAACGGATAAGAAGGCTCCTTATTTGTTTTCCCAATGTGAAGCAATTCATGCGAGGTGAGCAAATGATTATTTCGAAGTTAATCCTTTCTGTATTTTGTATTGTTGAAACCACCAAACTTTTTTTTCTGTCTTTCAAAAGTTCCATCCAAAAGATATCTTCGGTCTGGGTCTGGTAGTCACGTGGACTTGTACTGTCGTGTCTACATGTGTAAGGTAATGTTGTCTGGGCTGCAGTCTACATATCCAAGCTTATGTTTATGTTTATAGCCTGCTTGCAATACAATTGTTAGAACAATGCTTAAATGATGTTTTTTTAGATCTATTGTACCATGCATGGATACTCCGTCGGCCAAGGCGACATACTCGGCTACGGTGGGTTTTTGTTAATAGAGCCATACATAAAGTGTAGCTGCATTGCGTACAAACTTGCCTAACTTGTTGGTTACAATAGTATTTGATAGTTCTTGCTTGTAGTTTATTGTGTAAAGTAAATGTTTAAATGCCCCTTTTGCCTTACAAAATAGACTTGACATAGAAGTACAACAGCGAGGAAACGAAAGGAACTTTTAAACGGACAAACTGTAAGTGTGTAGCGTGTTGTTCAGGTATCTGTCCCTACTGCTCTGACCTGTTTGATGTCTGCTGTCGGTGGAGCTACAGAATCGAAGGATCCATCCAAATCAGTATTTCATTATGACCAGAAGGTGCCCATCCCGACTTATCTAATAGCCATCGTTGTTGGACACCTGGAGAAGAAGGATATTAGTGATAGGTGAGAATAGTTATGCATCTTCTGTTTTCTTTTTCAGTGCCATGTGCTAGCTAGCTGTTTATCAGCTAGGATGTTTTATTTATGTCATTTTATGGTTTTGCTTTTATCATGTGTCATGTGTACGTTTTTAGTGTACCGTAATCCTTGATATTTCATGTGGTGTGGCGTACAGTTAGTTACATGCATTATATTGAATGCTTGTTGGCGGCCATTAGTTGATTATAGATGCGTCATTGGATTTGCTCAACGTTTTTCCTTGAAAATAGAACCGGGCTAGTAACTCAGGTTCATTGGAACAGTCTTCTCTATTATAGGTGCGCTGTGTGGGCGGAACCATCGGTTGTCGGTGCGGCACACTGGGAATTCGAGGAAACGGAGAAGATTTTGAAAGTGGCCGAGGAACTGGCGGGCAAATATGTGTGGGGACGGTGGGTTTTAGTTTAGCCTTATTATTTCCTTGAGTCCTGTCCGTTGGTTTGGATTAACAAGTTAACTGCATATATAGCGTATAGTGTGTTTTAGTCCTTGACGTGGCGGGCGCTTGTGCTTGTACTTTGGTAGTTCAGCTAACTTCTTCAGTTATGACCTCGTCGTTCTGCCGGCCACTTTCCCGTTTGGAGGAATGGAAAATCCTTGCCTTACTTTTGTAACACCTACGCTTTTGGTGGGCTATTTGGTTATTTCATTTCTTTGCAATTCGTAATCTCAGTTCACGAAGCGTTTACGTCGTTCGAAACTGTTGCCTACTAGTTATTCGATTTTCTTATGAGGAAATATTTGAGGATTATACCTACTTACCTACCTGCATCGCAATGTTATGTGAGAAGAAAGCATGGAGTCGGGTATTGTATTTACCGGTGACATTATTTGAACCATTTGTGATAGTTATAGTGTCGTTTTTAGGCTGGCGATCGTTCACTGGTCAACGTTGTGGCACACGAGATCTCCCACTCATGGACGGGAAATTTGGTCACGAATGCAAGTTGGGAACATTTTTGGTATGTAATGTTTCAATAAACTTATATGAGTCATGAGGATAGCGCAGCGTTGAGACGTTTGGGACTTGGGAGCCATGGGAGATTAGAAGAAGAGTGTTTGCTTGACTTCGCTTTCTCAAAGTCAAATGGTGCGTTGTGCTAGTTTGGCTCTCTTTCCCTTTACTGATTTACTTTAACTTCAGTTCTTGTTAAAGCCGTATTGTACCTACTTTGGGAAATTTGCATATGATACGCACTAACGCACTTCCTAACTTCCTATGTATCATATGCAAAGTGTGTGCCCGAAGTTTGCCGCACAGGCACACACTTTGCATAGGATGCGTAGGAAATTCATATCATATGCAAATTTTACAAAGTTGGTACAGTACGGCTTTAGTTATTAGCCTTTGTATTGTTCGATTTCTGATAGGTTGAACGAGGGATTCACCGTGTTCTTGGAGCGTAAGATCCATGGACGGATGAACGGCGAGCTGGAGAGACAATTTGAGAGCGAAAGAGGATGGGAGGTGGGAATTGATCATTATTTAAAGCGGTGTCGGCGGAGATTTGTGAAACTTATTCGCATGCTTCATAACTAACTGCATTCCGTTTTTGTGCAAATTTTCTGTGATACAGGATTCTGATTACATTTAGTACAAAATCAAATGCAGTTAACTAGTGTACGTTTCACAAACCAAGTGCAATACGTAATACCGCTTTAAAAGTTTTCCTGATGATGTTTGAAGCGAGTTTTCATTTGAATAAATTCATTCTCGTTCTCACCTCTCACCAATATTCAATATGATTTGATTATTTGATGAGTATTAGTAGTGTATTTCGTTGTTGTTTTAGGAGATTTTCTTTTATATGTTTACTTTAGGAAGCTCTGGTGCCGACCGTGGAGAAAGTTTTTGGACCGACACACGAATTCACAAAGCTGATTCAGAGTCAGAAGGGAGTTGATCCAGATGATGCATTTTCATCTGTTCCTTATGAAAAGGTGTGTTGTTTTCACACTTTTCGACTATTTTCGAGTAATTACGTATATTTTATTTACGTCCACCCTGACAATGTACTAGCTGTATACTGTTGTTGACACGTACTACTAGTACTAGTTGCTATAATTGATGTATGTTTTAGTAATGACATTGTTGTTCAGGGTTCGTCATTCTTGTTGCACATTGAACAAACGTTGGGCGATAATACAAAATTTGAAGAGTTTCTGAGGACCTATATTGGTAGGTTAGGTTATTGGTTTGTTTTGGAATAGAGCCTTGTGTTTTCTATACATACTCTATAAAAACACTCGAGGTCTCCTCTAATGAAAATGAGATATCAACTTGAATTCATTGTTGTTCAATTCATGATTCAAAGCTTCTCTAACCTTTTATAGGATCTGTTATGTAAAACTGTTTCTAGTGACATTTCTCAGTTCTTTATTTGTTTTTGTTTGTAGCCAAATACGCGTATAAGTCGATCACAACTGACGATTTCAAGCAGACCCTTTACTCGTTCTATCCGGATCAGGAACAAGCATTGAATACAGTCGACTGGCAGAACTGGCTCCACGCTCCGGGATTGCCACCAGTCAGACCGAAGTGGGTGGTTTCTATATATATACAGTATGCTTTACTATACGAACGATACGTTGTTTGCTCAACTTGGGAACACTTTTGATGCGCTCACTTACACTTACACACTTACACTTGATCCACTAGTTATTACTTTGTTTAGATACGACACGACTCTCATGGACGTTTGTCGCCAATTGGCGAAGAGTTGGTTTGAGACTGAAGTCCCTTCCGATCCGACTCCTTTCCTGAAAATGAGCAGTAGTCAGAAGGCTTGTGATATTTTCACTTTGACTGATGTGAGAAACTGTGTTTCATAGATTCAGAGGTGACTATGTAATAGTTTAGCACATATAAATAATAGGTATAAATAATTAGCACATACATAAAAAATGCACGCACAATATCAAATAATCAGTGGTAGAATCGACCGATATTTCTCAGGGAACCAACCTTGATACAATATCTTTATCCAATTTAAAACAGTAACAACAGCAATAATATTCGAATAACGGTAACGGTCTGTCGAATGTTTAAAAGCAACCGAAGCAACTCGTCCAAGAGTGAAAGAAGTAGGAAGCTGGGATGGGTGTTGGCTTTACCCCAGACGCTTTTCCTATCTACGGTCTCTTAACATGCATAGGTGATTTGCATATCTAGCCGTTTGGCACCTCTTAAAGTTGCGTAATCTATAAGTGCAAGGCCTTGTGAGGAGGGACGGCGCTCGCGCGCGCAGTGTAATAGTACAAGTCCAAAAGCTGATTGATTGATGTAGTGGTAGAATGCTCGCCTGCCACGCGGGCGGCCCGGGTTCGATTCCCGGACGGTGCACCATGTAATAGTTTAGCACATATAAATAATAGGCACCGACATACAGAAAAAATGCACGCACAATATCAAATAATCAGTGGTAGAATCGACCGATATTTCTCAGGGAACCAACCTTGATACAATATCTTTATCCAATTTAAAACAGTAACAACAGCAATAATATTCGAATAACGGTAACGGTCTGTCGAATGTTTAAAAGCAACCGAAGCAACTCGTCCAAGAGTGAAAGAAGTAGGAAGCTGGGATGGGTGTTGGCTTTACCCCAGACGCTTTTCCTATCTACGGTCTCTTAACATGCATAGGTGATTTGCATATCTAGCCGTTTGGCACCTCTTAAAGTTGCGTAATCTATAAGTGCAAGGCCTTGTGAGGAGGGACGGCGCTCGCGCGCGCAGTGTAATAGTACAAGTCCAAAAGCTGATTGATTGATGGTTGGAGTTCGAAAGGGAAGAAAGGGGAGTTATTATATTAACTACGGCTAAAGTTAAATGAAACTGAATCTATGATAAAATAATGGTTATTATAAGGTGAACGGTATTAAGCTACGCTAAGGTAAATTAGGAGACTGTCACGGAGTGATATCCGTGACAGACTATGTTCTTTGTGTCATTGAAAGTTGAAAGTTTACTATTTACAGGTTGCGGTGATTGACCAAATTCGAGCAAAAGGAAAGCTAGCCGAAGACAGAGTGAGTTGTTTTGTCCTGTTTTTGGTTGTTTTCAGATCTGGAATTGTTGAGAGAGAGGAGGTAGCTTATTTGTTTGTATGAAAGAATCAAAATTCAATACTTCGTACACAGGGAGGTTGACCCGTTGATGAATGGCTGGATTTTGTTTCCATACCTTATCATTGCATTTTAGCTCACCACTCTGACATCCACATACGCTCTGGATAAAACGCAGAACTGTGAGCTCAAGTTTTCGTGGCTGATGCTCGGTCTCGAGAATCAGTGGAAGACTATTGTACCCCCGGCACTCGCCTTTGCTCTAGTTGTTGGGCGACTCAAGTTCTGCAAGCCGATCTACAAGTGGGTTTGGTCTCCTAGTTTCTTTTGGTTGTGTGCCTTATTCATTATGCGCTCTATGCGTTTTTTTTTTGCGAAGTACGAGTTGGGGAGTAGGGTCTTTGTGTTGAGCGTTCGTATTCGTGCGGCTTGTTCGTAACACAGTCAGCGAACGAAAGTTAAACTGAATAATACAAAGTATTTACGTAAACTCGACTGAGTTTACGTAAATATTTTGTACTTCCACCACAGCTCTTTTATCCAGAAAAGAAAGTCAATTTTTAGTGGTCATTATTTCAGAGCGATGTTCGAGTGGCCCTTCTCGCAGCAGCAAGCCGTGGATCAATTTAAGAAGAATATCCCTAACATGCACCCGATCACAGCTGCAGTGATTTCGAAGCTTCTACCCAAGTAATTGTATCTAATTTAGATAAGTTACGTAACGTATTCTGGATGGATGCGCCCGATAAGCGAGTCTGTCCGAATTATCCCGAGTGTTTATTCTACTATTGTACATCATGCGTCTCTGTGACTTGTAAGTATAACTTGTAAGCTTTCTTAAATTATTGAATTTTAATTGATTTACTTAATATTATCCACTATTCCCACAATTTACGATTTAATTATATGACCTCTGTGGTTGTATGTGTGATATAATACTCGGTTAATACATTGAATTGAGTACTTACGCTTGGTTCTCTTTAGTCATTGTCTAATTATATTCTCCGTTGGAGCCAGTTTAGTATGTAGAAGTTTTTTAAAGTTTAAAGTTTTGTTTTCTAGTTTTTGCTTACTGCCTACCAATTTGAATGTGACTTTGTATTTGTACTGGTTTCCTTGGGTTAGCATAGTGTTTGGTGTTGTATAATATTCGGATGTATAATATTTAGTTAGTTTGCATAATAAACGATGTACTTGTTTGGTTTGCTAGTGAATTAGAAAGTACTGGTTCGTAAGGAGTCAAGCAGAAAATTCTGACCTAGGCGTAAGACAACAATGTATCCCACTTGAAACCGAATAGAAGGGCTATTGTGGTTTTTTTTACTAGTAGTCATTTGTCGGCGGACTGTTGTTCATCTAAAATGTGCATCCTTCATCTATGAACCATGATGTTCGTGCTATAGGCTATGGGAGCGACTTATTATTCCGTGGGAGCTTAATTGGGAGTTCCTCAAGAACGCATATAATGGTTTTTATGTCTTTCATCCTTTCATGAGACAGTTCAATCATGTATTTTTGCAGTCCGAATTTTTCCAAATTGTTGTAGTTGATGAAATTTTTAATGATAATATATGTTTGCTAAGCCTTTTCTAATCGTATGGACCCTTTATCGTACTATAGCTAGCGGCAACAGTAGAACATAAACGAAATAGCTTAAATAATGGTCTTGTTTGTTGTTATCTTGATAGAATTTTTAGCTCTTGGGGTCTTTATGACGTTCTATGGGTGGAAATAGCTCCCAAAACGGTCAGCCCCCATACTTCAGTACATTATTAAGTTTTTGCTGAAATCGAAATGGACTACGCCCACAGATGTGACGTGCGACTTTTTAATCGACCAACGCCGAAAAGTGTAATTATTTTAATTTTCGCCCGTCTTTGATAATTGGCCTGACTGGATGACAACGATAATGAAAGTAATTATAAAGGGCAATTACAGTAGTTGGGGTCCACAGACTGGTTCAGTTTGAGCTTTCGTATATATGTCTGGCAACCAACGGACTGTGATGCGATATCTAGTGTCATAATCTACTGTAGACACGTGGACCCGTGCAGTACAGACAGCTTATTGGCTTATTCATCTTGTTTATTTTATTACAAACCTGTGCTACTAAGGGCTGACTGACAATTGTACTATCTACTCGTGGAGTTGGATTTCTAGTAGAACCATTACAGGGTTTTCTTATGTGGTACCACAGCTTTGGTAGCGAGTTAGAACGTTAGAAGTTTTAAATGTAACTCGACACAATTCTAAAAGATAATATTTCTCAATTGCGTACAGTTTTTGTGTCTATGTGTTGGGTGGGAGTATGGCATGGTGCACAATCCTAGTTTTGCATGGCTAACAACATTTAACGTAAGTAGTGGATCCTATAAAACAAGATTACGTGTGTTGAATATGGAACCTATGTTTATTCGACGCCGAAAAATCGATACGTCAACCTTTCTCAAGATGGCCATGGGCAAATTTGTTTTTCCCATTAATAGTTACGTAATCCTAAAAAGTACGGTTTCAGACCGTCCTTGTCGGCCGCATAGGTATGTCATTAAAAAAGAAATAAGAAATATAAGGACCCTAATAGGTATTTCCTCCGCATTGCAGCGTATGTAAATAAGTTGCCACCATGTATCAACGATTTCACCGATTATAAACCTAATCTTAAATTGCTTCTCGATTCTTTATTGTTAGACATATTTAACAAACCGGTGCCTATGTTCTATATCAATTAGTAATCTTGTTGTTTTCCTATAAATATTATGTTTCGAATATCATTCCTAATTTGCCGTGCTTTGCATTGAATTTTTCTTTTCGGTCACTAGGTCCCTTATTAGTATGTATGTGTCGTAAGGCACTTCATCTTAGGGTAACCATTTGGTTTTTGGTTTTTGTTATGTACTATTTGTATTATTGTGCATGTTCTTCTTTGTGCTGTTCCATTACCAATAAACTATTATTATTTTATGCACTTATTGTTAGTACAAATGACTAGTTGATCTGTTTTCTTTCGTTTTAAATAGTCATATTCCCCTGTGGATCATTTCGTTGAGTTGTTTTTGATAGGACATGATAGCACAATTAGTTTTTTTTCACGAAGTACAGTGAGTATTCCACTGGGATAGGAGTTAATAATATGCAGTTACATGCATTCTAAACTGATGAAACTACGACAGTGCGGCGCTCTTTCTGCGCGCGTGTTTTTTGTTTGGCGCACATCGCTATTCTATGGTCTAAACCTAAACACGGAACTCCCTTCTCCTAAAATTTATTACATATATCCCCACGAGTATTCGTTTCAAACTATTCAATTTATATTTTACGCGAGAATTTTTAATTTTTTTGTTTTATTATAGCTCTGTTGGCGAAACAATTATAAAAAACTTGTTTTGATAATTCAACAAACCCTATTTTCGCTAATTTCACTTTGAATCCGCGAAAAGCTGACTGTTTATTAAACCCCAATCAATATTAAAGCGAAATTCTAGCCTCGTTGGAAAATTTGCATATGATAAGCAAATCCTATGTATCCTACGCTAATTTTGTACGATTGCCGTGGACGATCGTACAAAATTAGCATAGGACACATAGGATTTGCTTATCATATGCAAATTTTCCAAAGGGGCTAGCATTTCGCTTTAAGGGTAGGCTTTAAGGGTAGGCTTTTGAGGGCGGCAGGCTTTAGTCAAAATACTATTACACTATAACGAAAATACTCAACACATAAGTGTGTAACCTGAGTAGCTGAGCGTAGGCCATATGCTGGAAATTGGGTTCAATAAGTACCCATTTGTGGTAATTATGCGCCATTTTTCTGAATTTTTCACCTAACTAGAAGCTACCTTGCAACTCCACATAATAGGACGACGACGAATGATTACTTTCAAAAGATTCTTCTTCTCGTTGCGCCTCATTAGTCTAGTTAGAGAACTTCACTAATTTGCTAAATCATCGAATTCACTGCTCGTCTTTCTGCTGATGCAGAATTCAGATCAGAGAGATCATATAAATTCTGTGGAGACTATTTATTATCTATAATCACTTACTTTGTTTATAGCGCGAGAACATCATACGTGCCCGAACGCGCGACTATTTTTTCGAAAACGCAATTTAAACGAATTGCCTTGCTTTCTGCACATTTCCTTTTATTATCTAGTTACTAAAGAAAGCGGCTATACGAGCTTTTCATGGGCGAAATGCGCAGATAACCTACCTGCGGCTGCCTACTTTATTTTATTTCAAATATGAGTGGAAATCAGAATTTTACAGCTTCAGCAATTGTTCCGACGTAAGGGTATTATTAAAGCGGTATGGCACGAGGTTTTGATAAGTAGAACTGCATTTGCAGTGTAATAAATCGCATTCTGTGCATTTCCTCGCAAAGCGGCTCGGAAATTTGTACATAAATAATACATGGGAATGCGATTGTACAACAAATTTCATAAACCACGTGCCATAGCATTTTTTCCAGAAATGAAGTCGTCCGGTCTTATGATGATCTGTTGTTTAGTAGCTTGCAGTGATAAACTTAACCTTCAGTGCCATAAAACCAGCTGGTGGCCGGAAACAGCGTTATAATAAGCAACTGAATAAGAGAATTCGTTGCTTTCAAAGTGTTGCGAACTCTCACAACCTTCTTTATTTAATTAACATAATTGTCGGTTGTATACTTACCGTTATCTGTTTGTTTGAATTCCCTCTAACGCAAAGGAAAGTGAAACCCCGTTCGGGCCATGTCTGCTCGGTCAGGATCGGCCCACTCGAATCTTCTAGAGTAGTATCCGTTCTGGATACCGTATCCACTTATTGGCCTTATATTCCGGGACGAATCTTCTTGTCAGTGTTAATGTACGTTGCGGGTTACGTACCCAAGAGCCCTTGAACGTTTTACACTTTGTGTTTACCTAATTGTTAATAAATACCTTAACACTCTTGCAAGTGGCTACATTCCTGGCGTTGGAGCCTGAGACCGTACATCTCTCCACAAGCTCTGTACTGTTTCGTTAGAAAGTCTATTTCCGCATATGTGGGTGTCAGACTTTTTCCCCGGAGAAAATGTGTACTTGCAGTGAATCTATTCGATCAACAGGTGTAAAAGGTTACTAGTGTATAGCATAATAAAACAGAACAATGAGGCTGAACTTAGGTTCTTTGGTTTGTAGATGTCTGAGTCAGTACCGAATGTTTTCTATATTTTCTATGATAGAAAAGAGTTACTTGCCTTTGCGTTTACTTACTCAGGCTCATAACTCGTCCTCTACACTGTACTATCCTTGAACGATGTTTAAAAATTTATTTTGAACTTTTTCGATTTGGAGTGTAGGATAGAAGTTAAAACTGAACTTTTCTTATAGAATACTGTGTATGCCTATGCTCTTGTTTATAATTGATGTATACTGAATCACATTCCAGGTAAAACTTACAATGCGGCTTACCACAGCTGTCATCTTCATGTTTTCAATTCTATTCTCAACAGTCACGTCGCAATTGCTTATGGAAGATTTATCTAACGACCAGCTGTAGGTTAATTCTTCCATTTTGAGAACCCTGTGCAGCGCACTGCTAGCGGTAAGTTGCTGCACAGAGAACGTAGTCGACTGAAAGAGCGCATCAGAGGCAAATACACCATGATTGTGCTCTTGCGCACCTATGCTTACCCCGGGCGCGTGTACTCCACATCCACACGTTCGCCGCGCGTATTTGGCACACATACGGAGATTCACCTGCCCGCCGCAACCAAAGCTGCTTCGAATTTCCTTGTAATGAATTAGGGGAAAAGATTAGTCGTTTACTATTGCTATTTTATAATTAAGTGAGCTTAAAACGTGCGGCTACCTTCGACCATGGGGTGAAATATACCACCCACGCTCGTTTTAATCTCCAAAGATTCATATTCTATGCAAATTGCAGGGAGAGTGAACCCGTACGAGTCGTTGATGCCCCGTGGCACAAAAGGAACAACAACTTGAACAATATGTTCCGCATAGGAAAAAGGAAGCTCGGCAATTACATGAGACTTGGAAAGTAGATGACCTACATACTTACCATGTCTAATTATGTTAATGTTGATAATTGCACGATAAGCCTTTGTGTGAAGGAATTGCGTTCATTCAAAAGCATACATAAAGATATCGTGATTCACAGCGCATCCTTAAAAATTTCGAAGAAAGTATAATTTTTAATCTTGAGCAAAGATCTCATCCATAATCATAACACGCAAATAAATATGTGCTTCCATTGATTTTACTGAAAATTCCGGCATAATTAAGAGTTTGATAATAAACAAATAATGTTAATGTTTTGTTTTGTTTTTCTTATTAGGAGATGCACGTAGTGTTCATCAAATTGGCAGCATTATATAGATTTACACAAAAATGAAGTACCTTTGCGATCGCACATCCAATCTTACAGCTTTCAAAAGCAGATTGGTATGGTATAGCTGTCAATGGTCCACATTTAGTACCTGGAGTCAAGAAATCTACATGTTTCGTTTATTCTTAAAGCGATATGAAGCTGCTTTTGAAACGTATGAAGGGCAACTGCATGATTTTATGCTAAGTCGGCTCGAATTGAGCTCGACTTTTTTAGTTTAATAATAATCATTTGAATACGAGACATATAAAGATATAAATTCAATAATCTCAAATCCGTTTGAAAAACGGGTCGTTATACTGCTTTAAATTTTTCCTAAAATAGTGCTCCCACGCTCCCAGTATGTTGAAGACCGCTTTATATTTTGGATTTTGTGGAAAAAAACACTCTCTCTTGTTTTTCCCAGGGCATCACCCTTTGTGTGCTGCAAAAATAGAAATAAAGAGAGGGAGAAAGGGAGAGTTGGCCGCTTTCCAAAACGAATGGCCTACTGCCAAATAGGGGCTTATCTTTTTCTCCACTACATCTAGAACTACATGCTATTTACTGGAAAACATGCCTGCGTCACTCCAAAACCAAGTCTATTTCTTGAGCCGTCGTTTGGTCAGAAGCTGTTCGACCAGGACCACGTCTATCACCTCGTCTACTACTACTTCCACCACCTCGTCGGGCACCATCTCTAGTTCCGAAAGTGAAGCACACATGCACCCATATGAACGCACCGTAAAGAAAAAGAGGGCTCTAAGGATCTTGGCATTCAGGCGAACTCTCACTAACAGCGCAAAACGACAGCTTTTTACTCGATTACATCATTTATGCATTGATATTTCTTGTCTTTATTAGCTGCCAGCTTCAGTTCTCGAAGCATGTTCCGAAATCTCTGTTCTGAAAGCCGAAGTCGTATGCCGTATGCTTGCCTGTTTGCCTCGATAAACAATTTGAAAGAAATTTAAAACGAAGTTTCCACCTGTACACCAATGCCCGTCACGATGATGAGTAAAAGAGTAAACGCGAAATGCTATATACTGACGACTGTTATCTTTACTATACGTTAGAATGCTTGGTATTTGAGACCTTCGTTTTTCCCTACGGCCACTCTAATAAACCACACTTGCTTCTTGAACGCGTACACAAATTTGTTGTTTACCTGGATAGTGTAGGTTATGCTATAAAAACCAATTTCACAAGGATCGAGCTTCTATTCTACAAGCTCAGTCGGAAACAAGTGTTGATTACTAAGCTACTAACAAACTCTATTTACAGCAAGATTGACAAAGAGAGAGAGAGAGAGAGAGAGAGAGAGATAGAGAGAGAGAGAGGGAGAGAAGATTGGCAAAGAGAGGTAGATTAGAGATTGCCACACAAAGATAAAATGTGAATCCAGGGAACCCAGGCATATTCATGCAAATTTCTACAAGTCGTAAATTTCTACAAGTCATGCAAGTCGTAGCCACAGTATGTATATTTTGCATAGATGAACGACTAATTTCATAAGCTTGTTTTCGTTTTGGGCGCTTGCCAAGAAAGGCTAGTGATATTAGAGAGGAAGAGGACCAAGGTTGTACAACGAAATGAAATAACAGAGCTGACTCAGAGAAGGGAGAGAGACATACACAGATCAGATAGTGCGATTTTCCAAAGGTGAGAGGAGATGGAAGAAAGTTATTGTTTAGAATAATTAGAAATTTAGAAATAGCAATTTTTGTTCATATGAGACGGCTGAAATGAGCTAGCTAGTAATTGTGACTGGACAAAGATCTAGAAATTGATGGCAAATATGTAGAGGTTACTTGGAACTACGGAAAGTACGCACTACACAGTTTATTTACTTTTAAATGTCGTACTCCCCAATGATTTCACATGTCTTATCGTTCAAGTTGTCGCATCATAGACGTACAATACACAGTGAAATTCCATAGTGTTTTTTGTTGCGTTGTCGATTTTACAATCGAATATTCTTTAACGGTCACTAAGTTAGCATGAGTAATCGCACTGGACTTATGTGCATAATCGTAGCACATGAGTATTTCGCAAGTACATTCACACACATACACACAGATGTTTACTAGGTGGCGCGCATTCAAAATAACACCCGCCCATATTTTGCAAGAATATAAGCAAGCGAGGAGTTTTTGCGTTTTCTCTTTATTTTTCACCCTTTTTTCAAAAATATCTTGTAGTACAGCTCTCTTTTACAATTGTTCGGTTTCTCCGAGACCTATACAATCTCCCCCAATGAGGGAATAGAAGTTACAATACTCTCCGAAGTGGTTCGACAACTTGCTAGTGTAGTTCCAACGCAAATCTGCACCCCTAGGTAATCCAGATTAGCATGTGGCTTCTACAGTTGTCGTATTCTATAAGACGGAAAACATATGCTGTGAGGTAGTCGACTAGCAGAGATTACATGCCGTGTAAACTGCAAACCATGCAATTTGACGACTTGAAGTTTTGGACTCTCTCGTTCATCTCCTCTTATAGATGTCCACCCTTTCCCTCTGGATATCCCCTCTGGTTATGAATGATGTTTACTGTATATATATATATGGTCTCTGTATGGTATCTCTCTCCTCTCTTTGGTTTCTCCTTCTTGTATACTTGTTCCTAGTCTACAGTCGAATTTCCCTAATTTTCCCTTGAAAAGTGAAAGTAATACTTTCAGAAAAAAGCAAAAAGAAGACAACTTCAGTAACTTTCATTCCCTTCGGGAGTCTACTCTGGCTGCGTGCCAAGAGACGTTTACTTCCATCGAATTTACCTCGGAACGAAGCATTCGAAGCAAAAGTTGCTACGCAACTTTTCTAATGCTGCCTTAGCTTCGAACAACAGCTGAAGAAGCTACAGATCTAGATAAGCTGTTGATTCTGTTGTGCTATTTTGCTTCCAATCTTGTTAATCAAGAAGATTGGAGGGAAAGAAAACACAATGTTCAGTGATACAGTCCTCGGCACTACTGTATCCGTCGCACTCATTAGAAAGAAGTTGCGAATGGTGCTCATGACAAAAGCCGCCCTCGGAAAGGAGATACTCATTGAGAGGATTGGAGAAAATCAGGTAGACAATTAGCATGTTATGATTATGTGGGTCAATCTATCTTATTTATCTAGTTTAGGTACATATACCGCGCAGCAAAAACCTTGGGTGAAAAAGGTAAATAGGTTACGTAGCTACCCAGGCCTCTATTTTACGGTTGATCAAGTAAGAACAGAATGCAGCTAAACACTGAAAGCCTATGTTTTGGCTGTGGTAATTAACGCAATCACATATCAGGATAGTTTAAAAATAGTGTCTTATTTTTGCACTCCTTTTACAGAGATCGGATTACCCATTTATTAATGAAAAATATTTTTATTTTCGTTCATAAGCGGGGGATTACACTAATGACTAATGTGAGCATGAAAAGCATAACAAACTAATCGAATGTCGGATTATTAAATGCTCCATGCTTATAATTTAAAGGGAGAGGCCCATAAGAATAAAGTTTTCCTCAATTTACTTGCACAGAATGTCCGGAATTTTAGAAATATTACAGTGAAAACAGCATTGTTTGAAGCTTGGAACTCACATAGTTATTCTCCGGCAAATAGTTCGGCCAGGTACCGTTGTCAGGATCAATTTTCGCGCTTTTAGGGCATTCCTGTGTTGGAAACGCCTCTTTATAATTTTAGTAATGATCTATATTCTTTTGAACATTATTACGTTGAAAAAGAATGCAAGTGCACGGATATAAACCGTAAAAACTAATTGTTGTGTTGCTGACTACGGTACCTGGTCGAACTGTTTAGCATAGAATATCTCTGCGAGTTCTAGATGCAAATTTATGCGGTTTTCACAGTAATAATTCTGAGATACCGGACATTGTGCGCAAGTAAATTGAAGAAATTCTTTTTCTCGTGGGCCTCTCCCTTTAACTTGCTCATAGGTAGACTTTTATTTGTTTGGTTGTTATTGTTGCGTTACAATGGTATGAGAAAGCTGAGTGAGAGAAAAGAGGGAGGAGTTAAAAAAAAGAGAAGAGAGAAGAAATGATGAAGATAGGAGATAGGAGAGTGAATAGAGGAATGAGATATAAAGGTGGAAGACTCTAGGGACGAAGGGAAGAAAAGGGCTCATGCATAATCCTAAGTTATAACCCGATATTGCAATTCCAGGGTTTTCTCTCAATTACTGTTCGATTGCACCTTGACTGGCATGGTGAAGGAGCCGAAATCCTACCGAAATCATTGGTTTTAAAGGGTTGTAGTTTGTTTATGTGCGGTTTATCTAGAGTTTTATTTTATAGCCGTAGCGTAGTTCTTTTAGTCGTATTTTTTACGCATATCTGCTCAGGACCTCTGATGAACATGTCATAAGCAAACTTTGTACAATCTATTTCAAAATGAGCATTACATACCTATTTTTATCCTCTTATAAAAAAATCATTTTTTTTGTTACCCAAATACACTGTTTTGTTTTGGAAATCAGTCGCGCTTTTTTAATTTTTGTGTTTTTCCCTTTTGCGACATTGTAAAGTCTAGTAAAGAGCGCAGACCGGCTATTTTTGCTAGATTACACATAATCTATTTTTTGTTTGTTTTTCCACTTGTTTTGCAAAACGCACTCGCCAGAGATCAATTTATATGGTGGGTAGTGCAGGTAGTTATAAATTCTAACATATCTTTAAAGATCATAATAATACTAGAGTCTAATTGTCTAAGTCACTGCTAACTTTTAATTAGCGGATTTAGATCCCCTCTACTGCCGCCATGCTGCACTCGGTACGCGGCACTGCTGCAAGTGTTCAAGAGCAACACGATCGATTGGCCATGATATTGATGGTGGTATGCTTATTATAGTCCGCAGTGATTGATGGTGTTGTACCGCATTTAGTCGGGCAATTGCATTATCTATTAGTGTGTTTATTTTCGGTATCGTTTCGTGTGGTAGTGAGATAATAGTAAAGGTAACGGTGTGATAATACGATATAGGATTGATATTTTAATTTTAGGGTCACATCTCCGAGACATCGTTTTATCGGCTCGCAATGAAAGAACACCTATGGGAAGTGTGCAAATTGCCGTTGTGCTTCTGCGCTCAACACTTTCGACGGTATGTTGTACGATGATACTGCTTCTTTCGGCTGACGACCAGTCAGGGCTGCCTGATTGTCAGACTTTTTGTGTTGTCGTCAAGAACCATTGTTTGGTTTTTTCCCAGCTTTCTTCAGGACAAACACTACGAACTTTTAAGTACAAACTCGATCAGCTGATAAACATAGCTTTTAAATAAACTTAAAAGTAAGCACGTTTCCAGGAACGGGTCTGAATCCGGGTACCTTATTCTCCAAGATCTCTCATCGTCCGCAGTGATTCAGCCCCTCTATGCAGGCCTTCGCGAACCACAAGTCAAGGCAGTGAGTAGCATGATGATGTGCAATCAGTGTACCTAGGTCTGTGTGAGTCAAGTATTGCTCACTCGTAGAGTGGAAATGATCAACATCAACAACTAAGTTCGGTTCGCAAGTTCTATCGCAAGTTCGGTTCTCGCCAGTTTTTTCGGGTTGGATGATTTTTGTTTTGCGAAGTTGTATTCGGATTTTTCACAGTTACTGTTGGTACTTTGTTTGGGTACCAACAGTACCTGTGAAATTTCTGGGATACCATTCTTCAACATGCAGTTTTGATTATTATACCTTATGTGAGAGTTCCCTCGCTCGTTACTTTCCGACATAAAATCACGAGCGAGAACCATTCAATTCCACGCGCCCGTCCTTTAAAGTAAGGAAAGAAGTTGTTCGCAGCAAATGAATGCTTTTTATTTGAGGTGCTTGAACAGCTCGCCATCCTGCACGCCTTTTCTCTCACGAATGAGACGTGGTCCCATGGAGCACATAAGATATTCAGGTAAATGTTCTTGTTCTTATTTGTGCTGTTCCATTACCAATAAACTATTATTATTATTAAATACGAATATTTTCGAGTATGGTATGCAAATACCTAGATGTTTGATGTTTAGTCGTGCTTTACTGTATTTCCATAGGCCATTATAATAAGTTAAACAAAAGTAATGAGATAAAGTTACAAATCAAATGCACATATTTAGGTCCACGTTCTTGGAAGTGCAGCGCGTGTACCCGGAGATAACGCGCGCGCGAATTAACCGCGCGATATCGCAGCTGAAACGCGATTTTGGCGAGTGGTTCGTCGACAGAAATGGCGATTGTTTGCTCAACAAACTGGCAAAGGTTGTGGATGATCAGGTACTAATTACCTTCTTCGAGATTGTTTCGTAAAAATGTTTGATAATATGCCGAAAGTTTCAAAGGATCAAGCACACAATAACCGTACTATGCATCTACATACAACTTCTACGCTAGAAAACTCCGTATTTTGATTTCTAAGGAATGTATTTTTATTGCGATGTTTCTGGAAGCTCTTCTTTTTTGTATAATGAAATTTAGAGTGTTTTTTTGTGAGTCTGACAACAAAACGTACCAAGCTCAAGAATTTTGTTTTAGCTTGAACGTTATAATGGCGAAGCAGTTCACTTATGTTCGGGAATGCAATCAGTTCTGGTGCATGGCGACCTTTGGACCAACAATATCCTTTGGCAGTCGACGATGGAAGGAGAATCCTCTAACAACCTCCTAAGTCTCATCGACTGGCAGGTTGGTGTTAGTGAAAGAGTGATAAATCTAGCACGAGTTTACTTTCGCAGTACTTTAGCCCCTCAGCCCCATTGTGAACGCTCCGTGGTGCATTAGTTGTCACGCACCGCGCAAAAATTAATGGTAAGGAGATGTTAATTCTGGAATTAGAAGCGCAATCCTATTGAACAGTCAAATAGTTTTTGTGGAGACAACTGTTTAGAGTCTCTTTATGAATGCTAGCAAGCTTTGGTAAGATACTTTACGTTATGTATTAATTACCATTAGCTTCAGACAAAAATTGTTTATTTGATGGGCCATTCTGCATTAGATTTCCTTTCCAATTAGTGGAACCGCATGGAGCGCTTGGGACAGGGGCAGTACATCGCGTCTCCGCCTAAATGCAATGATACAAATTTGTCAGTGATCATTTTTTTTCCTACTCGCCTACTTCGCTATTTTCTTTGAACTCTGTTTTTCAAGTATTTCGTTCAACTACCAATTTCTCGCAAATATCCGGAATGAAAACAAACTTACCAGCTTGTCCATCGCCTCCGGGGGTTCCGGGTCCGCCGGGAGCTCCTGGATTTCCTGGCTTTCCGGGGTGTCCCGCGGCACCGGGTTTTCCGGGTCTTCCTGCCTTTCCTGGAGCACCAGGCTTTCCTGCAGGTCCAGGATGACCGCGACCTCCAGGTCTTCCAGCAGATCCAGGACGTCCAGGGAGATAAGTAGTTCCTGGTGAACCGGCCTTTCCTGGAGAACCAGCTCTGCCGGGTGTACCAGGCTTACCAGCATCTCCGGGAGGTCCAGGTCGAGCGCTTCCGCTGCTTGAGCCTGAATTGGAAATTTGACGTCCGTGCATAATGCAGAGTATTGTCAGCTTTACCCCTTCCTCATATGACTACCGTTATCTTTCGCATGATTCCTATAACTACTGTTTGATCCAGAAGACAGTGTATATATATATATATAATGTATACTATAAAATAACATTCCTAAATCGTCACCAGAATTCACTTCTCACCGGGTTGTCCTTTGGGTCCCTTTGATCCTGGCTTTCCAGCGGGTCCTGGTCGACCAGAAGGTCCTGGATGTCCTGGGGCACCTGGTGGGCATTTGATACACTCGGATTTTTTGACATGGACACCAGGCGCAGCAATTCCAGGCTTTCCGCTAGGTCCAGGCTTTCCAGGAATACCATCCAGACCTTTCTGTCCAGCATCTCCCGGTGGTCCCGGAGGTCCAGCTGGGCATCCCTAAACATAACGAGTTCTTCCACTCGTAATAGAAACATTTTGTTTCCGGCTATAAGAAGATGACCGCTTTGCCGGACAGTGTTAATATACTTATTCCTCGAGGGATATGAAGGCGGAGTAATATTAAATTACTTATGGATGAGATCGAAATCTACAGTATTCTTCAAATTTTCAAAGCCTATTTTATCGGAACTAAATCTTCCTGTACTTAGGACCTTGTATTGATGCAAATTATTTAACTAACCTTAGCCTGTGGTCCACAATTGCATTGAGCTCCTCGCTTCGTTCTACCAACGAAAGCAGCGAAGGAATGGGGGAGATCCGAACTTCCACTGAGAGCCACCTCATGATGGATCAGTAGGGACCAAGTGTCATCGGACATTGTCTAGAACGGTTTTAATTAGATTGAGGAAGGAGTTCTCTATGTTGAGCAGCTGAGCTATGTATGGTATGCAGCCATTCTCAGTCGTCTACGTGCCTTCTCTTAGTCATTAAAGGGTCGCAGTCACTCCAACTTCGCAATTTTACTTTGAGAAAAATTCTAATAATAAGCAACTAATCGATCATATCAAAGAATGCATCCATCCGTATTTCAACGTGTGATAAGCGTTTATTTATGGCTAGCGTACTGTCTGTATCCTAGCTTTACTTCTGGACTGAATGCAGATCTTTTTACTGTCATGACTTGAGTGAGACACTTTTTTTTTCAATACGTGTAGTCCAGTTGATCATTTTCTTCCGAGATCTCGAAGTTGCTAACTGTCATTACCTTAATTTCCTGCATGTCCTGAAGCACCTCATTCTGCAAGGTGTTTAAGTCGTTCACGATGTAACCAATCGAGCAAAATACGACAGTGAACACGACTAGTGCAGCTGCCGATGACACACCGACCGCTAAGGTCATCCTGGGGCTAAATGAATAGAGTTTACAAAGTCCAAACTAGACTCAGCTTTAGACAGAGGTAATTTCTTCGTGAGCACCGAAATCGGCATTAGGCATTACCTAATCGCTTGAAAAGAACGGATCGTGAAAATACTCGAGATTAATCAGTTGCATATAGCCGGGTGTTTATCTTTTACTTAGGTGATAACTGTTCTAGAATCATCGGTAATGATAATCGTGAAAATACTCGAGATTCATCATCCGAATAATATCCCGATCAATTTAATGCAAGGCGTTTGAACCAGTTCGTCAACAATTCACAATAAAATCATGTTAAGGAAAACATAGAAGTAAAGGAGACTCACAAAGTAAACGAACTAAGAAAGTAGTCAAGGCGTGGTGCTTTTCATCTCATTATATAGCATTCTCCTTTTTCGGTCGTTTGATCTTTTTATGGAATTAAAAATGGATGAACTCGCCTCGTTCAAGCTACTTTCACTTTGCGCAAAATAAAAATGCTCTTGGAACCGATTAGGTTCAGTTCCACCTAAAATATATGAGTACTTGTGTCAGGGATGAAAATAGTAAGTGAGACAAACGTTAGATGTCTGTACCGAAATGTAGGGGTCTCTGATTTCATGTAATTACTTCCGGGGATAAACAAATAGATTTTTTTACTTACGCATCTGGAAAACCTAGGTTCATAAACAAATAACAACGGTCTGTCTTTCAGGCGTTACTTACGAAGTTAATTACAATGTTTTACAGCAGCAAAACTATTTTACCCGTTTCATTTCAGTTTTTGCCGGGGGGGGGGGCAATTACAACAATGTACTTTAAAGGAAGACAGTCGCTTCAAAATCAACTTTTTTATTCGATTTTTATTAGATGCAAGCAGATTTATAAAACAATATGCAGCCCATAAAAATCCACATAAAATGGAACTCAGGGAGAGAAATCAATGAGAATGAGTTTTGATAAATGACCGACGCCGGTGCATATATGCAATTGTCAGGGGTACTTGGAGAGTGAACAGCCTGCAGTGTTACACCTGGCGCGTGGTTTATCACTGCAGGATATTTATTATGAAACTCTATGCGGGCAATTATAAACTACGGTATATAAGTAAAAGTCATAAACAGGGATTTCTCTCCCTGAGTTCGTTTTGCCCTACTTTGGCGCTGGAATCGTCGTTTTCTTCACATACTTGAACAATTAATGAAAAGCGAATAAAAAATACGAATTTGTAGTGACTGCGATCCTTTAAAAAAACTTGCAATTAATTGGCTGAATATACTTCAGGTAAAATTTCCACGTTAATACTCAACTTTAATTTCTCCCACCCTTTCAGAACGTGCACGCCGGTAACGTCGCCGAGGACCTAGTACGTCTTCTCGGTTCTTCAGTTTCTCCAAAAACCCGTCACATTTACCTGCACAAGTTCGTCACCTACTACCTCGGACACTTGTCAAAAGAACTGAGAAAAAGAGGAGTTTACACCCTCCCCTTCAACCACAGACAAGTGATTGATGCGTATGAGAAGATGTTCGGACAGGTAAACATAACAAAACATTTATTACGAACGAATAAAAAGGTAAGGTACTATAACATGGTAATACATACAGGGATATAAATAACTACCTAGCCTAGCTCATGTAGTCGCTTTCCAACCTGCAAAAAGGTTTTGTACTTTCTTTTTGAGACGTTTTTGCTGAACGCCTGTAGGACTTTCACCTAGCTAAAGAATACAGAACAAATTATCGGTCAACAGCAGTTTCATCTAAAATATTAAAATCTAATGTTTTTTCAGGGTCTTTTGATTATGCTCCCCTCGTTGAATGCGTGTGCCGACGAAGGTAATGGCCTGCTTGGGGAGGAGAACGTGCGTGAGCGTCAGGCTCTTGTACTCGAACGGACCAAATCTCTGATCGAAGACTTCCTACAGTATAGAAAGAAACATATCGGCTGGTGAACATGGACTTGAGTTTACCCTGAATATTACGCTACATTATTATTTTTTACTGGTGCGTCTTTCGAAAAGCACTTGTACATTTCTTCTACACTACTTATTGTTTTGTTACATAATAGTAAATCCCAGTGCTACGTACGTAAAACGTAGCTAACCTCGTGATAGTTAACCAGCCCAAGCTGTCTGAATTCACTTGATCTAACGACCCAGATTACTTCCTTTATCATTCCACGTTTATTACCATAACTACGGGGTATTAATAAGAAATGTGTTCCCAAAAGCATAGTATTTATTTATTGAGCATAAACATGTATATTTTTGTTACGTTTTTGAGATTTCTCGATTTGGTACTGAATTTCATACATGCTACACTACATAGCTAACCTAGCTACGTTTTTTATGTTTATTTACGCTGGTAAAATATTCTTTTAAATTTGACCACTATTCGTACGAGTGTACATTTTTTACTTTGCGCATTTTCATCTATTTATTATTATTTTATTTATTTATTTTCTTCTCAAATGCTTTGAAAATAGCATTGTATCTTTTGCTGTGTAAATATCGTTAAATTATGTGTTGCTGTTTTGTAAGCACATTAATCCACTGTAATAAACATGTACAAATCAACAAAGTATTTATTAATTATTTATACTTATACACGTCAAGTTTGGCTCTTTTTTTTGATTAACGGTTGTGAAGTTATTAGAAAGAGGACTATATATGTTTACGGTATGCAATTGCGATAACGGACAATTATCAATTGGCATGTGGTTACGGTAAGATTAGTTTTTGTCATTGCTACAAAATGGGTATCATGCGGAATTCACAAAACAGTAGGTAAGTAGGAAAAACGGCAAAGATTATAATGAGATCATTTATATTGGGAGGCAGGTGCGAACCTTCTTAGAGTTTTGTTTTAATTATTAAACAAGTAACGCAAAAATGACAAGCTTATTGTCAGATAACTGCTTATTGGATAAGATAACAGATTAAAGGTCCACACCATGCTCCTCAAAATTCAAAAAAGAGCACAAGACTGTTAAACGAATGGAAAAATCAAAGAAGACGGAATAATGCGTACCCCTAATCTGTTTACTGGATTGCAACGGTAAATCTCTCAACTAAGTTAAAACAGCTGAATATCATATGCGAGTAATTAACTAATAACTGACAATAAACGATGAAAACTATCACAAAAATCAATTGACTACTTTTTTGCGAGGAAATGTACAGAACAAATGAAAATGAAGGTGAAAGCTCGTGTAATACTATAGTAGGCGGGCGGCTTGAGTTCCTGGATGTTGCAAGTCTTCAACTTCAAGCCGGCCAGCAAACACCAACAATAAACCGTAAAACGGAAAACGGAAAACGTAACACATATCGATAGAAAAAAATGGTGAAAAGTTGAGGATACGGTATATACGTGTCGTCGGGAGTACACGATTTGAATACAATAACCCGACACTCGAGAAAGACTATGTAAAGATGAGATACGCATACAAAAGAACAAAGACACATAGACACACTAAGGTAGCTTTCACCAAATACACTCCCTGGGGAAGAAGGCTCCCCGATACCTAGTGAAAGATGTTCGCTGAAAACTACCTAAGTAAATTAACTGAAAATACAACTAACAATACGAATTACAATTGCGCATGGCGATGTTTGTATACTGTAACTTAGTGCTTTGTGAACCACAGTCGAGTAAATAATACGTGCGTAAAACATAATATGAAAAGTAACGTAACACTGGATCGTAAGCAACGGGCTTATGGAAATACCACTGGGATTTAGGTTAAAACACAACAGTTACAACCGGGGATGGAAGAAAAACTGACTGATTACCACTAACTCGCGTGCGCTGGGCTTTTTTTACCCAATCGTTGTCTCAAAAAAAAAGAAGTTTAAAGGAAAACTTCCCAGGGCACGGGATCGCGGTGTATCTTTAAACGATACACTTTAACTTCATTACACACAGTTTTGACAAGCAACTGAACGACGTTTGGCAAGTTTTTACAATATTGGCCACTACTAAATGTGGAGGAACACTATTTCAAATAACAATTTGCATATTATGCAGTGTTAGTTATATGTAATAAAATATCTCTGTGCAGAAAAAAAGAGAAAAATATACAAAGCTCTCAGTGAGAGAAAGAGCGCTGTTTTCATAAAGAGGTTCCTAATATCGGAGATTCTTATAAAGAAGTTGTGAATAATTCGGAATAGTATGCTCTTTAATATACATAGATAGTAAGGTGTTGATGGTACAATCATGCGAAGATCGCTGGCTCGGACCTCCCGTTCCGAATACATACCCCCCACCTTGGGACGTTTTACCCAGAGGTCTTAAGCCAACATGTGCCCGTTCTTTGCCTCGATGGGGATCGGCTTGATGGGTTGAGGACATGCGAGTTGTGGTGTTTGCAGACTATTCAAGGAGGTCTGCGGTACTGCAGAATTCTGATTTTGAAGTTGTAGAGGGAAGAGGTTAGGAACCTAAAATTTTTATATTAACTAGCATAGAAGCAATAGGAATCGTCACATAACTGGGCATGCTACATGTCACTGAGAAAAGTAAATATTGTTTCGCCGTATAGCAAAGGGAAGGCCCTGGGAGTTGGTAACTACAAGCTACAAGCGTACAGTGACAACTAGTGTTTTGCAGTGAATACACCTCTACCGTACCGATAACAATGACTGAGATCCGGCCGCAAGGAGCTGCGACATCAACTGATCCGTTTGATTCTGTTGAAATTGCTGCAACTGCATCAGCAATTGCTGAGTGTTGAGCAACTGTGTCGGGTTAATTGGTAGCTGTGAAGCGAGTGATGTCAAGTTTGACAGGGTGGCCAACGAAGTTGAACCCATCAAACTTGCGAGTAATCCTAAAAAGCCAAACTTTAGGTTTTTGGCTCATGACCTGTCGCGCCACGATTTTACATCACTTCCGACTTCCAATGTGCATAGTCGTCGAGTGAAAATAAACCACCGCTTCCAAGCAGCAAGTAAGCAAGGAAAATGTCAAAATGCTACTCTGCTACAGTACGCGACAATATAAGTACTTCAAAAATGCACAATACCTGGCTCTACAGTAGGCGAGGGTGGGATCGAAGTGGGCGGATGGCTCGTGTCCATCGGTTGTGTCGCGGCGGCGGACGTCATCTGCGGTGCATGAAACGCGGATAAGGATTCCGGCATGACCACCTAACAATAGGACACGATAGAACACAAAACGACACAACATTGAGAAAAACCACATAATGGAGTAAATAGAGGTGCATAGGTCCAATTTAGAAGAAGCCACATTTTAAAGCGACATAACGTCTTGTTTTTTAAGTGAGTGCTGAACAACCTCATTCCCAGGCTTTGAAACTCTCTCATGTTCTGTACTGGAAATGTCCAGATGGACACAGACATTTGCATTTGATACGCGGGAATATAGTTGTCCAGCAAACGTCTTAAAACCACGTACAATACCGCTTTAAAGACCAAACTGAAAGATAACCACAACATTAACATGTCGCTTACATCCGGTTGAAATGGTGGCTTGCTTCCTGCCAAGGGCCCAAAGTCCGCGGGTGGTGCCTCTGGTGCTCTCATAGGTGTTTGTTGCGGAACATTGTTGTGCTGCAGCGAGAACGAGGCACCGATACCTGATGACGTCATCATGGGTAGCTTGATACCTAACGACTCCAGGGAGGTTTGTTCCTCTTGTGAAAGACGGAATGGAAGTGAGGAGGATAGTCTCTGGGGTTCCTCGCACGGCTGCTGCTCTAAAATGAATCATGGACATTGAAATATCGCCTGTTTTTTTGAAACGGATTTTGGATAACTGCATTTCCATGCATTTCCATCTTTCCATGCATCATATGCAAATGAGTATGAAAAAAATCGACTCAAATTCGAGCTTATTTAGCATAAATGCAAAGAACGCAGTTGTCCAACAAACATTTCAAAAAGCTGCGGGTATACTGCTTTACTGTAAACTATAGAACAGTACTTACACGGCAAAACTAGCTTAATAACTATACACAATTTATATTAAAAAGAAGTGCATAAGTGTAAGAGTATGCTTTCTTGTTGGTTGAGAAGTGGAGAAGTGAAGTGACTGACTATCTCATAGCCAGAACACAGCCAGCTAACCATTCCTACTTGACTTGCTAACAACGTGCAATTTTTTTAATTGCTTGTTGTTGTGTATATACAGTATCCAGATGCAGCATACCGTATGGATTAGAATATATGTTCGGGAGGAACATGTCCAGTGCCTTTTGTGTGGCAGATCCGCTGTCGGAACCGCAGTCGGAGTCCGTCTCCACATTGATTGGACTTTCCGATTCTGTAGTCCTGACACGACCAGCCAATTGAGCTTGGCACTGTTCCAAATGGATACTGAGAGCAATTTTCTGAACGAAACTCTTCGCGCATCCAGGACATTTGTACCTAAAATTGGAACAAATAAGCGTACTGGATGCGACAGGACATACATATCTAGAATTGAATCACAACGTTGTGTCAAAATCTTAATCATATGGCGATTAGTGTGTTATCGCTGCTCTCAAACGAGATGTAATAAACGACGTTTCAATAGCAGCAAGAATCTCAGAAAAACCCAAAACAAAAAATAAATTACGGTTTCTCGCCGGCACTCGTCGGAATTTGTCCCTGAGTGACGAATGTTGTCTCGCACAGTTTGCATCTAAATTGTTTTCCATAAATAAAACAACTGGAATAAGGAGCTGTTTCACTCTCTCTCTATTTCGCTCACTCTCTTTCTATTACTCTCTCTCTTTTTCTCTTACTCTCTCCCACTCCCTCCGTCTCTATCATGATGTCTTTGCTCTGTAGTAAAGACATACAGGCCAGAGGCAACGGCGTATCTCCTCCCGCACATGGTGCACGGGTAGTCGAAGGCACCGTGAGTCTTGTGCCCGACTGGTACTTTGGGAACTGGGCGGTGGATTCCTTCAGGGGACGATTCTCCATTGATAACAGAGGAAGATGAAGAATTGCTATGTGTGGCCTCGTGAGCGGTCAGCTGGGATTTCTGTAAATATCAGAATTTATGTAAATAATCGCGTCAGTGAATACTACTGAAGTGATCAATAACCACTGACACTCTGGTACCCGAAATCCTCCGCTAGAATATATCCAATGTAGAATCCACTTTAGATGCGCTGTCCAACCCCACTAAGCACTAGGATATCAGAGTCGCAATTATCGATTATCGTGTAGGCAAAGTAACCCACCTGAATAAAACTCCTGCCACAAGTAGTGCACGAATACGGTCGTTCTCCGGTATGAGTTCTCTCATGGGATTGTAGATTTCCTTGAGATGCAAATGCTTTCGGACAATATTTACATACGTAGGGGCGCTCTCCGGTATGAGTACGGATGTGAACCTTCAATGAGTGCAATTAATACCGTAGTCTTCACAGTTTCGTCATCTCTCACCTCCCTTCTCTCAGCCTCTAGCGCTATGTGGCAGAACCTTACAATACATACAATATTAATATCGCACTAGTACGTTTTGTAGTGCAACCGCTATAATTAGAAGCGAACCTGCAGACTGCCAGCGTACGCAAAACTCTTGCTGCAAAAGTTGCATATATGCTTCCTCTCGGTCTGCTCGTGAACTTGTTTTACATGAAGTTTCAGGTAGTTTTTCAGGGTGAAGGTCTTCGTGCAGAACTCACACTGAAAAGATCATTGTGAGCACTTTGGACTTTGGAAATGTTTCTTCTCTTTATTTCTACATGGAAGAATCTCCCCATCGCTCTATTTGAATATCGGCAACTACGCGCCCTTTTTTACATTCAAAAAATAGTAGATCACGTTGAATTTAGGTAAGCTAGGGAAGTGCCGTTGGATTACTTGGTGTCGATTGCCAATCACAACGCTAATCTACTAACGTATGCCGTATGCCTACCTTAAACACCTTCTCCCCGTGCGTTTTCTTGTGTGTATACAGTGCTGAGGGCGAAGAAAGACATTTATCGCAAAGTGGGCATTTGTAATTCCTTATTCCCAGATGGGCACTCTTCTCGTGTACTGTCTTTGTACCGTACTGTGCGAACGTTTTCACACAGTATCGACACTTGTACCTAAAGTAAGGAACGTTTAACCTTATTTTGTTAGGCCATGTTCTAAAAAGTGACACACTGGTTTGGTGCTCGTACTTGTAGGATGTCAGTTTAGAAATAAGAGGTAAAATCTGTTGTTTCGTTGTTTCGTTTTAAATTTGCAGGTTTTAAATCACTCTTTGTAATCACAACTTTTCAGTAATCGCTCACGGTCTTTCCCCGGTGTGAGTCCTTTCATGAACTTGTAGAGTGGCTTTTTGTGCAAATTTCTTGTCACAAAAATGACAAGAAAATGGTTTCTCGCCCGTGTGACACCTCTTGTGCGACTCGAGAATTGACATGTATGGGAACGCCTAAAAATTAAAATTAAAATTTTTTGGATTTCTCTGAATAACTTGGATATTTGAAGTTCTATGTTCTATTAGGCACTCTTTTCACCCAGGATATGTGTCTGTCTATGGGCTAGTGCTTGGAGAATTTGGTTTTATTCATAAGAGGTTATCAAGAGTTCTAAGTCGCTACCAATTGAAAAGTAACATGCCGATGCGTTCTTATATGCCATTGACATTAGAAAGAGCGCAAAATTCACCAATTTCCCTATTCCATATTTTTAGTGTACGGTGTCCTTCTAAAACTCAAGGTTTACATTTGTATGATAAGATTTTCCAGCTCTTACCTTCCCACAAATGTCGCAAATGTGTTTCTTCTCGTGAATTGGTCGTCCAGAAACACCGAGGACTGCATTTGGCGTTGGAGCTTTTGGCGTGCCATGATCGGATGATCCAGTCTAAAAAGTATCGATTTAATATTAGGTTGGGATGATATGACTCCATAGATTGATTTACTGTTTCAAAGAGAAGAACGTATCCAGTTCTTCTTATATAACGTGCGAAATTGCTGCAACCTACCCTACCATCCCAAGAGAGGCTGAGCTGGAATGACTATATGTAATTCACTGAGAATACTTGTTGTCACATTCATTCGAAATGCGAAATTCGATTTTTTTTAGCTAGTACCTCGATTCCACTGTCTGGGCTGTCTGCTCCCACATTCACAGGACTAACAGAACCTTCGGGCAGTCGTCCATCAACGGAGGAATTTGAACCCAGATCGGAAATGTCCTGAACATAATTATTTCTGTTAGATAACAAGGAACACTTGGATTAATAAAACCGTTCCAGTACCATCCATTTTACTGAAAAGATCGTAGCTAATGCGTGCATTTAGAAAAGCCCTACTCGGTTTACACTTGGTCTGTCATGGTCTCTGTAGTCTGTATTTTATTATTAGAATTATGTAGTCGAATCTTTCTTCCATTTCATGCATTTAGTATGAGTTCAATTCAGGCTTGTAAATCAAATTTGATGTTTTTGTCACGATTCCATACCTAACTACGTCTACGTACTACAATGTTTGTTTAGTATTATAAAAGAGACATGTGGATAAACAGCCTTGTTTACTACTTTTATACTTATTTGATGTATTTTGATGTGTGCAGTCAGTGCCAGGGGGTAATTGGCCACAGGGGCTGAAGCATGGACAACAACATCACGAAGGCCTTCATCGGTCAAAGGTTACTGACTGAGGAGCAAAAATAAGAGTTACGTGATCGAGCCGATAGATGACATAAAATTGTGGAAATATAGAAACATAGGCATACGTTTATTCTGACTTTGTCCTACGATTGTTACGGGGCAGAAGTCTTCGCTCTTTACTACAAGTACATTTGAAGTTTAGGTTCACATAGATTATACGGTCTTGTAGAAACATATGTGGACGACTATTCTGACTATTGTCTTACTTACGAAGTCGTTAGCTCTTGAGCTTAGTACTTACAAATATACTGAAGGTCAACGTTCACGTAAAGCTACTAATGCTTTCGAAAACGAATTCCATGTCCAAAACTATTCCCATTCCTCATATTATTTTATGTTGAAGTTTACCTAGGTCAAGTGTTGAAACCTATATCTCTATTCAACGAAACTGTAAATTGCCCAGGGTGTTGTTAGTTGTGCCGCAAACAGCTAGTTTTGAGGAGGAAAAAAAAAACGCCGGGCCAATGCGTGTGTGGGCTAGGGGCGCGCCAGGCACCGCCATCGTAATAATCTATGCGGACAACAAAAAACCTCATTTTTCCTAAAATCACGCAAACGTTATTATTATAAATATATGTTACCGTAATGGCATTTAGCATTTAGTGTTTTTCAGTAGGATTGACGTAAAGGATTCAAATTTGCAAACAAAATTAAGATCAAGACTACTGAAGAATTTGCAAATGTAATATGTAAACACTAACTTGCCAAGAAGCAGTTACTTCAGAATTGAATGAAATTAAGCCTAATCTCATTAGAAGCTCTTTGCATAGTGCAATTGTAAGTGCAGAAAAAAGAGCGCAAGGGCAGAAAAGAACAGAGAGTGATGAGTGGCAGAGACCATCCCTGCGTCTCTTATGCTCTTATGCATGGATTTTTATTACAAAAATTCAGTCTTATAGGCTTTACCAATTCAACAAGCTGTTTTTTATGGGAATGATGAATAGAACAAATACACTGTAAGAAACACTATGGTGGAAGTCCATATATTCAACAAATATACTGCAAGAAACACTTTATGGGTAAAATCCATATATTCACGTCTTACTCACAATCAGTTACTTTCGTAATAAATCATTTCGTCAAGTATACACACTAGGATTATGCGTATGCTTAGGCTTAGGCGTTTGCTTAAGTTACCTACCTCATCAGTGGTCGTATTGTTCGGTGATCCACTGCTCGTGCTCAAATCCGACCGGTCACTCGTAATCCGACTGACAGAGGTGAGGTCGGATAGGGTCTGCAAGAATATATATGATTGGATTTAACAAGGGAGCCCACAAGAGTAAGGAACTTTGTCCAACTCATTAACACTATGTTTTAACGTTTATTGAAGTTGTCGAGTGTGGCAATCCATAGTTCACGCTGCGACATAATACAGTACCCTATCGAAGACAACACGTTCTAATCGTTATGATGATCCCCTTCTAATGCCTTAAAACCTCAAACTGCAAACCTTGAAGGCAAAGTTTTCTTTGAGGGATTCCTGCAAGACCGCCGCCAGATCTTCACCCTTTCTCAATTGCTCGCTATCATTTGCGTTTGGCGCCCCCTAAATGAGGATATCAATAGTTTCCTCTCGCTGTTAATCCCTGGGTAGCATGTATCATCTCCCTGTGCGAATCCTCCACGAAGGACAAAATAATTCCCCGTTTTCCCGTAACTCAGAAGGTGAATAATATAGATTCTACCTGCTGTTCGACCACTACTGTCCCGCCCGTGGGTCGTTCTTCCAATAGTCCCATCGGAACGCTGTTTTGATTGAATTTACACTATCTTGAAGCTGACAAACCAATCGATATCTGCAAGACTGATTATAGTTAATTAAGAAACAAGACTGGGACCGTTAGGGTGCCACAAGGCTGTGCAACAATGTAATGAAGCGAATAAAGATGTGAAGTAATACTTTTTTTTAGAACACAGAGGAGAGTGCATAATGACGATTTATGAATAAAAACATCGCGGGTAAAAAATATATGTTAATTTCTTGTATTATGATAACATGTACGGATCGGTTATGAAGTATTACTATTGATGATAAGAAAAAGTAGTGTAAAATGGCTTCCGCTCAACATTTTCCATAAAAATATTACTTTTTTATTTATCTTACATCGCGTGAGTAGCTCACCGCGTGGGTCTCTTAAACGAGCCTAGCCTATGTGTGTTTTCCTCCTTCTTTCACTGTATACTTGTTATATTTTATGTATTGAATAAAGAGTTGTATATAAGTTAGCTTTGCTACACACTATGCAGTCTCCTGTCTTGCGAGAGATTTACAGTGTAAATGTAAAATGCAGTACTATAGGAACAAGGAAGGACAAGAGAAATAAGAAGACCAAAACAACGTTTTCCCTTGTCGTTTCTGTCCAGAAAAGAGCGCTACCAGTTCGCGTACAAAATTCCATGAAAGCACGCGCAGTCACACACTATGTGGTCATTTGTTTGGACACACAAAGAGTGTCCCGGAAGCAAGAGCAAGATGTAAAAAATAAAGAGTAATTCAAGAAATCAAACCCAGCTGAGTAGGTAGGATCCCTTGGAATCTCATGGAGTAGAACGTCTGTGAAATTCAGACAATTACACCGGTACATATGCACTTACGGTGCAAGGGGTTAATTATGAAAATGTGATGACATTTCATTCACCGCTGACGTTAATTATAGAGACTGTGCCTGTATATAGCAACTATTTTGGTGAGCCCTGCACTCTCCAGGCTTCAGTAGAAAACGCTAACTTGTATTTTTAGAGAATCTCCAGCAGTGGCTACTCTGGGACGGCACGATGTTTATTTTTATTTATTTTTTTGTTACATGGCACAGGGTGGCGCTGGTCAAATAGGCGAGCACGAGTAGTTTTTTTTTCGCAGAGAGAAATATAATGAGATGGAGGGAGAGGGGGAGGAGAGCGAGAAGGAGAACGACTTGCAGAAGGAGAGCGATGAAGGAGAGAGAGAGAGAGAAGGAGAGAGAGGATTAGGATTAGGCTGTGTTTCAAAGATAGGCATTCACAGCTGACTTGGCTAACGGTCAGAAAAAGAGATTGACCGCGAAAAATGAAAGACAAACATTATAAAAGTACTGGTTTATATCATGTTAAATAAACTAATAGTTGGCAGTATAAGCAGCACAATAACGCCAAAACACGCAGATTATAAAGCTAGAAGTTAGTTCAAGCAATACTTCGTGTTCGTGCACAAAAAAAAGCGAGAATAGAGGTATTTCACCATACCACAGATAGTGTTAGATACCTGGTTGTCAACCCCAATCTACCATGCAAGTCCTTACTAAAAATTATATATTACTGCAAAAAATACAAGTTATCGTAATAGTATTTGCATGGTAGATTGGGGTTGCCAACAGGGTCCTGTTTAAGGACCGCCCACAAAATTCTGCTTATTTTTGCTGTTGGTGTCAGTGGGTACCATCAACAAACGAAATGAAGCAAGGACAGCACATCAGAGAGAGAGAGAGAGAGAGAGAGATGTAGAGGTAGAGAGAGATGTAGAGAGAGAGAGATATGTAGAGAGAGAGATGTTGAGATGGAGAGAGATGTAGAGATGGAGAGAGATGTAGAGATGGAGAGAGGAAAAAGAGAGAAAGAGAGAGACGAACGGTGATGAATATAATGACAAAACAAATTCTTGCGTGAGTGTAAGTGCATTCCCTCCTCCAAACTATGCATCGGATTAGGAAACTTTCCGGCAATGTAGGCCGGATTCCATGGAAGAGGTTGCAATTGAATGAAAATCCTATGGTTCGCGGTGAGAGAACGAGAATCTGCACCAAACTTTACAGAAGACAAAAAAGGGCGCGGCGAATTCGCCATATCTTCGCCAGGTACTCGCGGACCACTTTATGGTGCTGGAGATAAACACATCTTGCGTTCTACAAAACTTAGAGAAAAGCTGTCCCATATTCCCAAACACCCACAAACAATAAGGAGTAAGTGTTCAGCAAGAGAGGTACAGTCTTTAATAAGCTCTGTTTTCCAATATTTTCTTGTTTTTGTTTGTCTCATTTGTCTCCAAAAACCGTTATCTTTAGGGCTCAAATGACTAAATGTTTAAATAAGTTCGCAGGTTCTTGTTATTTCAGCGGAAACCGGGTTCAGGCTCCCAAAGATAACCAACCCTCTAATTTGTTTCCAAATTTGTTTACGTTCAATTTTTTGGAGGTTGAACAAACAAAACCTTTATCTTTGTACCACGAAGTACCATCAATAGGAAAGCAGGAGAATAAAGTTTTATATTTGAACTGCGCTTACATGCATGTGTGTATTGTTGTGCTGAGGACATGAGTTGTCAGTAGTAGTTTATTCTAAAAGCTAAATGAGAGTTTTTTAAGTGAGTTTCGTTCTGTGGCCCTTGAATGGATCAAAAACACGTAGAAACATCGTAAACATGAGAGCTTATGAGCACTCGAATGGGTTAAGGCCAACGGTCAAGCCGCATAGTTGTTATTGAAGCATAACTTGTCCCTAATAACAAACTTTTCGAAAATATTTTCCACTTAGTAATTGTGTTGAGGAAATTAGATGAAACGTGAAAAGTTGAAGTTTGTTTGTGAAAAGTGGCCTACAAAAGTTCGCCATAAAACGAATACAAACACCGTAAGATGTAATTAGCTACTTTTCTGCAAAATTACTTTTTTTAAACATTGTTCGATTAAATTATAATAGCATTCCTTCAATTTACCAATGTTTGGAGGATCATTGAGTGTTTTTGCATCTTGCTTCGAAAGACACAAACTGCACACGGAAAAAGTGTCTTGTGTCGATTTTTTCTTTACAGTTGTTATGCTCCTGTAATCTAACCTGGTTGATTACTTGATTGAATGGAGTACAAATTAAATGGTTAGTTAATTCAGAATTTGAACAATGAATCACTTGCATGGATGATAGCTGACAAATACGAGAATTAAGTACAGTACACCTATTTAAAGGGAATATGTATGCCCTTTTTGAAGTTAAGCTGTATTAATAGAATGTGTGTTCCTCATTAAGGAAACAACAACAAAAATTGTTAAAAGTTTCCCATTTCAAAGAAAATGATTTTCAAAGTTCATCTTTTCCATAGTAAACGAGTTGCTTGACCCCCTGGCTTACACGGCAGTGCTGATGGAGCAAAAAATTTAGCATGTGTGCATACATCGGCATATAGCTTGCAACAGCGACATATTTGCATGCAAATGAGAATATTCGAATTTACATATTCAGTCGCCTACTTAAATTCATGTCTGGTGTGGAAACTCTAGTTTCGCAGTTGTTTTGCTCATTTTGAGTGCCTACATATTCCCTTTAGGGCGCGTTCGGGTTGCTCTTTCCGAAAGGAAAACATGCAAATTTATCGTTCGGGTTGGCTGTTTCCGAAAGGATTTAATGCTTTGAGAAAGCCAAAAATACAGTATGAATTTGCATGTTAACCATGCTAATTCATAAATTTGCATGTTCAACATGCAAATTCATACTGTGTTTTTTGCTTTCTCAAAGCATTAAATCCTTTCGGAAACATCCAACCCGAACGATAAATTTGCATGTTTTCCTTTCGGAAAGAGCAACCCGAACGCGCCCTTAAAGGTCACAAAGGTTACAAATAACATCATAACAAAGCTGTATTCTAATGTTAAGTGATTGAAGAAGTTACATTCCAGAAAGGAAAGAAATCGCGTCATACTCTACGGCAACTAGTGAGGAATGAGTTTCATAAAGATCTATGAAAGTAAATCGTGTCCCATCACATGAGCCTCTGTGTTTGGTGTGAAAAAGCAACTATATATTTTTCCGAGGTTTTCACTCTATTCTCCCATCGTTTTCCACAGGGTGCGGTCGTCGTTGCAGCCAGCGTGCCTAACCACCCGCGGTACCATGGCACGGCACCGGGCACCGTGCCGGCTCGCCGCCCGCTACCCACACAGGGTCCCGAACCTCCAATTTCGCAACTATTCACCGAAAACGCCGATGACCATTCTCTACCCACCTCATCGAGATTCACACTATTTCCATGCACTTCTATCGGCGTCTCTCAATAATAAACGATATTACATCCAGCTTCAGTCGCCTTAACGAAATGGTGCCGCCGGGTACGAGAGTGACCGGGGCAAAAAAATATATTTCGCACGAGGCTTTTCGCTCGCCGATGCTTTGTAAACGGTCTCTCTGCCTGACGTACTATTTCTCCCCTCTATGTTCTATTCTATCTCTTGTCTGTACCCCTCTTCTCCTTTACTTTTTCGGCTCTTTAACAAACAAATCCAGAAGAGGTGCAAGACGAGGTGCCGGTGGTCTTCAAACCATGAAGCTCTAGCCTAGCAATGGTATGTTCGGGTAAAATGTATGCTTAACCTTAACCTTAGGGGAGGTTTCCCAAGGGTATAAATAAGACAAAACGTGATATTGGTCTTATTACGGGGGTATCGGTCTTATTACGGTAGCTTCATTCGAGCAGAGTATACATAGATAGATAGAGCAATCACGCTTGACCCATATTTCGTTGTTATGTTTTGACCGGTAAGTCATACGGGTTTCTCAGTTTCTGGTGAAAATGAACTACTTACATGACGTGTCCAGTTACAAATCGGAAAAACAGAAGAGTTAAAGCTATCTTTCATTTGCGATTGAGATAATATATCTGTTTACCGGCTCATGATAGTTTTGTAAAGGGGCATGTGACTTGTGAACTACACAAACTTTAGGTGAGCGCACCGGTGTTTTTCCAGCAGTCCGTGCGCGCAGTGCAAAACGTACGCGAGAACGGGGCAGACCCATCTTGCACTTTTTAATGCGATCTAATCATAGGTAGTTTGGCTGGGTAGCAAAGGGGACAACTTCTACAGAATCATTTTACAAAGGATTCCAAGTCAGTTTACACTACCTACGGTGTTGCCTGAGCGATGTTTCTCTCTCTCTATCTCGCTCTCTCTCTCTGTCTCTCTTCTCTCTCTTAGTATCTAATTCTGAGAATAATTTCCAAATCTCGATTAGTCTCACGCGCAAATAACACTAAAAGGTGGTAGCTGGTAACTGGTACGACTCTTATTATCAATCTAGGATATCTGACCTTATAAGCGAAATGTTCTCACGTGCTTGTTGATATCGTGAATGTTTTACCTATCTTTTGCTTTTTCGTATACGGTTTTTTTATACGGACTTTAACCCACTTTGCACGCGAAGTAAATCCCCGAAGTTCATTTCAGTGATCTGATTGGCCCAGAGCCAAGGTCATATCAAAGAGAGAGAGAGAGAGAGAGAAATACAAAATGAAATTGATAGAAGGAAAGAGATGGAGAGAAATACTATGAGCAATGAGCAAGAGATTTCTAAATTAGCAAGCTCACGAGGGTAGGGCCGCTACGCTGTTGCAAAATTATCCATTTACCGTCGCAGCAAAAGTGAAATCAATTTAACTGAAGCTACCGGATATTAGAGTATCTAGAACAACTAGCTCAACCTGTCCGAGGGCTATTTCTTTCTAAAATGAGCTTCTGATATCAGTGAGGTGATAAGAATTTTCGGGACAGCAACTGCATTCTGACAGTCGACCTTCCAAAAGATCAGCAAAAAGGTTTCAATATTTAGTTGTCACTGGCTGACACCACGGAAAAAGCCCTTTCCGTCAAAAGGTCATCTTCAGGAAACTGTTTGGGAACTTTTTTGGTGTGAGCCGAGATATGTAGATTGTGTGCATTGCAAGTTTGTAAACCTCACTCTGAGCTCATTTCATCTAAAGACCGTTCATTGTAGATTATAAAATACGTGCCAAGTTTTGAGCAGTTGCTCAAATTCAGGAGCATTGCATAATGAAGGAGCATTGCATAATGAAGGAGCATTGCTTGATTATTGCACTACTTTATGTATGGCTCTAAAAAGTTACACAACATTTTTTGCACTAAAACGTCTCTATTCAGAATTCTCCCTGCTTTTCCCACAATTCTAACAGGGAGAATTTTCTGGATAATATTGCCCAGAGTTAAAAAAAGGAGACCGTTGGGGTCCGGGGAATCTAAAAGGGGTGAATCCGTGCCAGGCTGTAGGCTACAGATGAGCTGATATAGTGTGTCGACCCAGGAGGTTGGGAGTCAAAGGCCGACGAGACAGTGTTGATAGAAGGAGAGGCTGGTCAAGAGCAAGGGTGGCAGTGCCTGGTAAAGACGGCCACCGATGACCACGGGTGGCCGATAGCCGGCCGATGGGTGGACATGGGAGTTGGGAATAGAAGTCTGGGAACACGAGAGCAAACCCACAAGACTGGGAGTCTAACCGGGAATGCGTCTGAACAAAGTAAGAGTCGTTGTCTAAAAAAAGAAATGTTAACGCTGGAGCTGATGACAACATCCTGTGCTTGCAATGAGGCATTAGCAAATTAACATATTCCTTTCAATACTTACGGTAAATTTTCTTGAACTAGAATGCCATAAATCTACAGAGACCTACTTGAATGGCAATAAGAATGCGAACTAGGTAAACTCTCCAGATCATACAATTTGATGCAACATAGTGGTTCAAAATAAAATAATAAGTAAGAAATTGGTAAATATTCTTAAAAAATGACAAGAAAAGAAACGTGCAATGTCCAGTTAAAAATCAAAGAAGGCAGCCGTCGCCCGTGAAATATCTATGTGTCCCGTGCCAACACAAAGTGGTACCACAAGCCGAATAAAAGACTAGATAAATATCTGCATAGAGAACCGTGAGAAGGAAAACCAAGTCACCCAGTGGAAATTTTGCATAATTTTTGAACAGATCCTCAGTCAAATACTTTTCGGAGGCGGTAGAATTACAAAAGTCTCAATATTTGCGCTCACAATTGTACAAATTATTCGGTTATATTGAACTCGCCATGGTTTCAAAAAGTAAAACAAGTGCATAATAATCCGGAAAGAGTTTGCACTAGAAGAAAGCCTCATCAGTATTACCACAACTCACGAGAAAAAACGTACGGGTTGTACTACCATAGGAGTTAGGAATGAAAAATCGTAGATGCTGGAGTTCAATATCACCCAGTAAGCCCGTGTGAATCCAAAAATTAACTTTTACCAAGTGTGCCTTACCCTTACAGTGTTAGAGTGAGTTGTGTAGGCGAATGTGGCAAGATTGCTTTGTGTCAAAGTTTACCATTCTCTCGAAAACAAACGCCAGAGTAGAACGGTTCCAGCCAACAAAATGTGGGGGTGAAAAACATATTTTTTCTCGACATTCGCTCTATGATCGAGTTTTGCCTTAGGGTCAGGAATGGTCACTTAGAACTGGCATTGTAGCCGGCATTTTGTTGACAGAAACTTGTGCATGCAAACTGTAAACAATGCTGGTTCCACCGTGGGTACAGGCGCACGAAAGTGGCAGTTCAGGGTAAGACTTTAAATTGCAAAGAATTATGTAAAATTCATAGTTTTCCCAACCGATTTGCGTAAAATCAGAAAAGTTTTATCTACGGGACACACCGACACACTGTCCATTTTGAATTGACAGCAGAGGAACAATAACTTTCTTTAACAACAAATAACAAGGGAAACTTTGCTTTAATTGTTATTCTAGGAGTACAAGTGTACAAGTATGGATTTTGAAACCCAAAAACATGACCCAAAGAAAGAAGTGTTCCCGATTAACTTTCTCCATTAACTATGTATGTGACTCATAGTAAAACTAGTTTTCGGCTAAGACCCGGAAAACATAACGGCGAAAATTTCTTGTTTTGCAAAACCGCATAGTAGCCAGTAAACAATCCGATTTTCACTAAGTCAGAGGAAACTAGATATATAACGGTATATGAATATGTAGAAAAGATATGAGAAATACGAGAGAATGTTACATTTGTCGAGACGCAGACGCGGGGTATAGGATAGCAGCCGAAATAACACGCAATGTACTATAGGACGCAGACGCTAGTGGTGGCGCGAGAGAGTGCTTAGGATAAAAAGGCGCAGAGAATGGTCACTCCAGAAAACAAAAGCCGGGCGATCGAAAATCACCGGGGAAAGTGATATCACGTAGAGGGCGGAAGCGGATCCTGAAAGAAGCAAACTATTAGGTATAAACTACACAAATTACAGACTACAGAATAGAGACTTCAAAATACAAGATTACTGAGGAGGTCAATGAGTGATGAAAGTTATTTGGCTCTACCTTCTATAAGATCAATACAATGGTTCCCTGATGGGCAAGTGGCAAAATCCTAATGAGAGGAAGGAGAGCTGCGGTGTACAATCAGTGCATAGAGGAATATGATGTGATGATTTCAAATTGTTTCCGTATATATCATGATCAGGTACGACTTCGATTTCAAGAAGAAAGTGCTGCGCAAGAAGGAAAGGTTAGATTAGTCTAGAGGATAAGGACCAGACAAGAAGAATCTTCAACGAAACTCAAGAGTTGCGCGCGGCAACAGTTTGGGGGTGTTTCCCGCAAAAGAATTTGATGCGCGCCGCAAAAGTTTTTCCACCGACTCTGGTTGGTGCGGGAAACACCCCCAAACTGTTGCGGGAAACACCCCCAAACCGTTGCCGAAAAGGTGCGGAAACGGTGCGGGATAAGTAGCAACTGCAAAAAGAAAGCAGCGTGTTAGATTCGAACCATACACTCTTGTTAGATAATTTCTCTGAACAGCGCCTTAGACCACTCGGCCTCACAACACATGTGAGATCTGTGCTTGCGGAAAAATATTAGTACAACAACTGCACTTACGGCAGATCCTCCGAGCGCTTTCAAAAACGTTGCCGAAAAGGTGCGGAAATGGTGCGGGGCGCAAGTTGCGCGCCGCACCATTTCCGCACCGTTTCCGCACCTTTTCGGGAAACACTTTGCGCGCCATTTCTATTCCGCGCGCATTTTGTTTCCCATTCCTTTGCGGCGCGCATTTTGTTTCCCGAAATGGTGCGGCGCGCAACTCATCGGCTCTCAGTGAATATATCAACGACTTCATCTACTCGTTTATTTAGTGAATATGTGCATGCAGCTGTTTGGTCATCATGCCACCGGAGACTAGTTGAGAGACTAATGGACTCTCTGAATCTTTTGATGCCTGCATTTTCACTCCTACTCTCTCTCTCTCTCTCTCTCTCTCGCTCTCTCTGACCAGCTACTGGACATCGTGGTGGACGTGGCCAACGACAACAACAATAACGGTAGATGATCAAAAACCGACCGGCTTTAACGGACTTCGAGCTGGTCAGCCTCGGACTACTCTCGCTCTCTCTCTTTCTTCTATGAAGTGTTAACAGGGAAAAATACGACTTTACATTGAGTCGCAGTAAATTCTGGATACGTGGATACTAATACTGGAAATATGCAAAATTGAAAAGTGGGAAGTAGATGGCCATTTTTGTTTACGGCCTAGTGGTCAAGAACACAGAACGATAAACAAAGAGCGGATCGAAAACCACGAATACATATTTATGGAACAAAATATATATTCAACGATGTTATTAGACAGACAGGATTACAGTATTCTATACATGGTGTTTAGTGCTTGAGGAGGATTTATCCCTGAAGAATGAGAATCTATTTGATTGTCAATAATATCTATTCATGTACAATATTCACTGATTCTACGTGCCACACGGAGTGGCACGTAGAATCAGCACATGCAATGTGGAATGCAAGATTACAAAAGTACACAGAGGAGACAATATTCAGGGTATATGAAGACAAGGAATCAAGCACACTATGAACACAAATCACGTAAGATCTTGCTTGGAATAGTAACGGAGCCAAGTATAGAAACAAAAGATTGGATATATGTATATGTATGATCAGTGAATATTGTACATGAATAGATATTATTGACAATCAAATAGGCTTTGTAAAACCGTCAATATTTCATTTTTTTTTGTGAAAAGGGGTGGAGGGGGGTAATGTTTCTAAACTGCCCCGTGCAAAGGGCGGCTGTATATCGGCCGGGCCGCCGCGTACCATTCGGTGCGTGCTACAGCGTCTATTGCAACGATGTATATAGACAGACGAGCGCATCTGACTTTGGAAATCTATACGAATTTCCAATATTTACTCAAATTAAATAAAAAATATTAGAATGAAAGTGAGTATCGAAGAGATTGCATACCCAGTCATAGAAGTGGGTTTTCACAAATGTTGAAAAATGTGATGTAGAGAACATCGTAATAAAGTAGAAAAGTTGCCTTTTTTTATGCCTCAAGATAAAGGGTAACAACTGAGTGATAAAAAGAAAACTTTGCATCGCGAGATTCCAGAACTCGTGCGTAATTTGTGTACGTATATTCCAGCCTAACAAAACATGCGCATTCAAAGATTCTGCAATTTGACTCTATGCTACTGTGAATTTAAGCATGTTGGTTTGATTTAATATTTAGAGGAAGCGCTCTACATATTGTCAAACAGCGAACAATAAAAACTTCTACATAGGTAAATCTTGGCTTAAAAGTGGAGAGAAGTTTCAAATATTTCAAAATTTGTAGTCTTTGTGAATCCAGGTTTTGGGTCAAGGCCCGCACGGGCATATTTCAAAAGAAACACACGGAGTGGCACGTAGAATCAGCACATGCAATGTGGAATGCAAGATTACAAAAGTACACAGAGGAGAGAGAGAGAGAGATAGATAGATAGAGAGAGAGAGATAAGAGAGAGAGGTAAATTATTTGCAAGATGCTTAGGCAATCGTTTTTCTAGAGGTTCTTACTTAGTTTTAGGGCATATTTTTAGCTGACTAGGCATTCTTAAAGTCAAATAATATTGGAGTTGAAAGGAAAGTAACAAGACCACCGCTGTACTTGAGAAAGTAAACGACCACTACCGTGACACGACAACCGCTGTACTTGAGAAACAGCAAAGACTGACAATATTACCAAGTTATTTGATACTGTGGAACTGCTTGCTAAGCAGACATTGTGTTCTACACAGTTTCTCTTGGTGTCTGTCAGTTGTTCCTCATCTAACTCTGACACAATTCATTGTTCTTTTCTGCACTTTATGAGTGTCCAAGTGAGACTGTTCGAGAGTGGCTAGACATAAACTAAGGTAACAAAGTAGGAGCTAGTGTGACCGGGAAAGCATGTAAGATATTTGACAAATAATTGTGCACTAAAGGGAACGAGTGGCCGGAACTAATACAATAATGAAGTTTCCATGTATGCCAAAAAACGTGCGTGTTTCCGCCAATTCTACCGTATTTTGGAACTAAACGTGAATATTTAATATGAAAAATTATAAAGTATTCTCGTGTAGTTACAAAATGGGGAAGATTTTTAAGCATACTTGGAATTCCCATTAAGAGAGCAAAAATGTCTGCAATCTTTATACATCCGATCGTAATTCTTCCAATTGAGACCAACTTCCAAGGAGGCGGTATTGAGAGATTATGTGTATGTAAATAAGGTCAGTTTTTATCAATAATTTGCAGTAAACGCTTGGTTGGGCACTGTGCCGCGCATGCAAGCTATAAATTCCAAAACATCAAAAATTGGGTTTTCCTCTAAAGCGTGACCTACCCGGCTGGCGGGACATTACAGCTGCGTGTCCTGCTCGCCGGGGTTTTCGTTGCCAGTAAATAGTGACCAGAGAGTTGGCACGTATCCCAGGGTTAGAAATGAGGTAAGAACATGTCTTTGAAGAGACATATAGAAATTAGCATATTTGATTTTTTTGCTGTGGAACCGGAGTGCTTGTGGTGCTGGTTGCCGCCCCGGGGTCATCTACAGGTAAAAACAAGTTCTTCGGCCAAACAAGAAGAAAATCGACCGAAACCGGATCAGACATTTGAAAATACGCGGAAAGAGGGTGAAAGCGCCGAAAACAACATAGCCGATGGTCACGCTAGGCATGTGACTACGGTATATCGAGAAATCCGGGGATTTGCATAAATTTAATGCAATATTTCTTGAATGGGCTTATTCCTGCATAAAGAGAACATAAAATATGAGCTCAAATAAAGTAATACATTGTCTCAAGAAAGAAAGAAAATGGCTCACAAACGTAAATTGACAAAAAAATCAAGCACCTTACGAATTTTGGCGTAATTTGCCAGGAGGAGGTAATTGAGGATAAGCAGAGAAGTAACTTATATCTGTCAATGTGTTATGAAACAACAAACGGAACAATAATCATCACTGGGTTCCTAATTATCATATGTTGGTGTGTATGTACTTTCGTCTATATTTTCCTATGTTCTAAATTGTGGCAAGGCTCGTCGTAAACATGTTCAATAGATCAAGGAACAACAACTGCGCACATCTTGACGAAGTTGTGTTTAGCACCACGGGCGAATTAGGGGGCGCCCTCCCAGTCCTTTCTGTGCCCGCACCCTGGCACCACCATTCCACGGCCCTGCCTGGACATAGGGCAGCCGGGCGGTCTTTGGCCCAAGTGGACATTCTTAAAATGGAGACCAGGGCCCCTTTCTTTATGCAACTCAAAAAACCAACGCAAACACAACATATAAAAACGGACATTTGTTTGGGGGGAGCGGAAGAAATGCAGTGAAGTCCTTAATATGTGGATAAAATTCAACGATCAAATTAATCAACGATCAAAAAGAATACTTCCTAATCTTACAAGTGTTAGAGTTGCAAAGCCATTATGAGTGCATGGGTACCTGAGTATGGAGAGCATATCACAGAACTTGTCCAGAATTAAGAATTTACGGAAAGAATATTAAATATGCTGCATCATGATTGAAGAAGAACACATATAACGAGCTGCACCTGATCCGCTTAATTACAAGGACAAATTTCCACAATTGCAGGTTCGTGCAGAAACGTGCAGGTTCAAACACACATATGCACATCTCCCTGAATGTATTTCAATGATCTTCCCTGAAAAACGTGGAAAACAAGCTGCTCATAGGTCATTTCTCCCTCACGTGTTCAGTTGTGCAAACAAATAACATAAAAAATGACGAGATAATATTTTTGTCGAGAAAGTGCAAGCGCATTGAAAGTATGCGAAACAAATTATTCTCATTTATCTTTTTATTATTGTGTATTCTTTTTCCGAGCAAATCCTGTGATGTGACCAAAATGGGAATTTAAAATAATTATTTTTGCTCGGTTTTCAACGATTTCAATCAAATAGTAATTCGGTTCCTAGGTCCTAGGTATCACAAAACACACAAAAACGAAACCATGCATATTGTCTGTTTATCTACAGGAAAGTACAGCTAAAAATAAAAAAGAAGTTAACAATGTCCTTATCTATATAAAAAAGCATCTAAAAAGAGCTGAGGTAATCAAAATTTGCGCAGATTTCCACGAAATATAGTTGAAAATATGAACTTTTTTTTACCAACAAAATGAAAAGAATTGTTTGGTTCTGAGTGAGAAGTACATACTACAGCGTGCATAGAAAACTTCCCAAATCATACAATATTATCATTCAACATTATTATTAAAATGATATAATAAATGTTTATAATTGATCAGGCCAGACAAGTGAAACAGGTCGCCATCTGAATTTTATCGTACTCCTTGGTACAAACTGATACAGAGCCATTGATTCCGAAAATCTCTCCATTGTATTATTCCCTCCTTCTATTCTTCCCGTATAATCGCTCGTATTGCTCTGTTTCTTTCGTTCTCTATCGCTCCAGGCACCGCCACCGTAATGTACAATAGACACAGACACTGCAAACGAGCGAAAGTTTGTGCTTTGGAGAGATACCCAGATAGAAAGCGCGTCCCCGAGAGAGCGCTTTTAAATTGCACTTTCACCGGGGAACGGGTGGGGTAGTGAAATCCTATGGGAAAGGTTTATTCCTCGATCAGGGTGGAAAGTTACCATAGAGTAAACAAGATTGGTACCTTTCAATGTACCATTTTCGATGATGTAAAAGTTACATACATATTACAATGTAGAGGTACTAAAAGCTGTGCTGTTATCCTTACGATTAACGTTTCCTCAAAATATAAGAAATTGCAGATTAGGGTTCCTCGTTCAATTCCATGTTTGTATCTGTAACACCCTGTAATCACAATACTGGTCAACGTATAATGCTTACAATTAGAGAATCTCTACCTCGTCATTGAAGCTAAAGGGTTTCTATACCTAGTGAGAACTATTCCAGGCTTTATAAAAAAAACATATGACGTGCGTAATATGATGTCATCAGCTCACAGATCACCTTCCCATATTCACAATATGAATTGGTCATTTTCCTTCAGCCGCACCATAACTCCACGTCTGCACACACTCTCATTGGTCACTTTTTCTCGCTTTGGCTGATCCTACTCCTCCGCAACACTATCTCACCAAATTGGCGATCTGCGCTCCGATGGATGACTAACGCGAGACTAGCACATCCTGGTGCATCTCTGTGTCCAGGCTCTCCTTGGACCTACACTCCCTAACTGGTCACTCCTTATGTTTGCGTATTTTATTTTGTCATGGTGGTCGTTTTTGCCCAGCTTTTCCCTCTGGCTCTTTCTCTCCCCTCTCTCTCTCTCTATCCCCTCTCTCCCCCCCTCTCTCTCTCTCTGTCGAATGACCCTGAATCTCGGCGGGCCATTGCTTCGTTTGTGCTGTAGGGTACCGGCTTCAGAATATGACAGCATATCACACTCTGGTACCAAAATTGTCGCGATTGATCTAGTTCTCTAGATCTTTCATATGCACTCGTATTTTGTTCACTATGCTCGTCAAAATCTCTTCATGCAATCAGAAGCCCGTCCCGTTTTTTACGTTCTATGGGTGGTCATTGCTTCTTCTCACGTTCTCTACAGGAAAAGTAATCTCTAACCATGTTTGTCTGGGCTGTCATGGTCAGCAGCGTTCTATATCGTTAGTGACCAGTAGGTCTTCTCGAGCACTCTCCTAGAAATACGTGAGCTCTCATCGTCCACAATATGAATCCTTGTGTCTACGTCGATTCCCTGCTTCTGGAGGGGGCGGTGAGCGGTGGTGCACCGACTGGTACCCAAAACATTTGCTTCCTTCATCAGGACGCTGGCCGGATTGGGAAAAACTACCCAACTCATATTATTACGCTGGGAGGCATGATTAGGCCGAAAGCTTTTTACTAGAGGGATTTCGTGTTAGGATAACAAAATTTTTACTAGACGGAGCTCATGCTAGCATAGTTAGGCAGGAACTTTTTACTAGAAGGATTTGTGCAAGATTATATAGGTGCGAGTGGAATTTTTATCCAAACAATATCCAGAATCTTTGGCAAGAATAAGTAAAAGGGTGAGTGTAAGAGTAAATAAAATTGTGAGTTTACACAAGGTATACGAGCTTTTAGTGAAAGGATTTGATTTTAAATTGCGTAAATACCGTGTTGAGGTGCACTCTCAATCAATGCGCATATCTGTTCGCAGAACAAAAGGAGGAGATAGCTATGTACATATAGTTTTTTAGAAGCAGATATGAACATCTAATAAAAAGAGTTAGCTCCATTTCGCTCATTAGCATATTCTACTGCTGGTTATTTGGGTCCCACGTTGCGTGAAATAAAATGTGTGAAACACTTATCTTGAATTTTCAAACGCACATCCTATTTGCTAAAATTTTTTCATAATAATGTGGTTTTCTCTAATGGCAACGCAAATTAATAAAATTTTGGTTTATTTGAGCAAAGCTATTTAGGTCAACGTAATATAAAGAGCCAGCCGCCCTATGGCGTGCTTTATTGTTTGTTGAACGTCAGTAGGTCAGTTCTATCTACAAAGGTTGATTTAAATAAAAAATAAACATTAGAATCTCATATGTAAAAACTGAATATAACAAATATTTTGATTTAGAGGTAAAGTTTTGCTGGTCTGATGCGCAACTGCACGAACCATAAGCTTTGTTTTCACAGAGAATGTAGACTTCGACAAGTTAAAAGAAACTGAATGTCGCTAAAATATGGACAATGGACACAGGATATATAAAAAAAAGAAGGGGTGTAATATGTTTGATGGTGGCAGCACTACCAAAATTGACTAAGGCAAGAAGTCCAAGACGAACAAATGAAAACAGTAATCTACAGAGTATAGTAAAGGGGTCAATTAAGGGGACTGTTCCCTAAGCTCCTCAGACTCCTTCGCTCATAATACACATAAAGTCGCCCGGTAGGAACGAGAGAACCACAAGTCTTAGCGACGACTGTCTTTAGTGAAAAACAATTGAAAAGAAGAGATTTAGAACCGGAACAGATATCAAAATGTCCGGAAAGTTTTCAATGGAGTAGTTGAAAGAAAAGGGAGCAAAAATACGTATGAAAGGTAGATATATGGAGTTTCTGCAAAGCAATTAGTAACATTACAATGTTAAGAATTAAGCATATCTGCTAACAACCTATGTGATCAAGTAGTAAAATAGAACCGTTTACGGTATGCGTTTGAATAGGAAACATAGACCGTTTACGGTATGCGTTTGAATAGGAAACATACTTTCTAGTAGGAATTTTACTGCCCCAATAATTTTACAAAATTAGTGAAATTTCCAGCCAGAGTAGAGGTGATCTTCAAAATCGAAATAAAACTGTAAAAATAAACATGTAATAGCGCGAAAATACAAAAATTGTGTGTCTTTATGTATTTCCTAAAATAACGACGTGAAATAAAGTTCCTAACCGCTTCTCTCCGCATTTCACTCGATTCAAAAACTTAAATCCAAAGAAGATGCATAGTCGATGGGAAACCGGTCCGGAAAGATGGATTTCTCGCGGAAAACGAGCGGCGAAAAGTGAAATTGAGCATTATCGCTCGTGGGGATGTTCGTCTCGTACACTGGATATTCCTTCTCTTGTTGTTTTGGAGAGAGCGCTTCGCGCGCCCCCTGGCGAAAGCGAGATTTTCGACCCTGCCTTGGGCGAAAAACAACTGCGCAATCAGCTTGATCCGCTCTCTCTCTATCTCTCTCCGTCAGTTATCCAAGACTAGAAACACGGAACCCGGATTACCCTGAAGGGAGTTGAAAAAAGAAGCTAATGTATAATTTATTAGATCAACTAATAAGTGATTTTTCTCTACAGCGGCTGAATGTATTACAGGCTAGATACCGGTGCCAGAAGACTTAATAATTTTGTCATCAGCAACTTGGAACGTTGACATGCGGCCCTGTAAAACGAGAAGGGTAATGAAGAACCCTAAAATTCCGTCAAAAGAAACATTTCCTAGGTAAGACTCTGATGATAATACCCTGATGAGTGCAGCTCGCGAGAGTACATCTGCCTACCACTGCCTTCTGAACTCTGAATGCTGCATTGCACTAATAATAAGCGCTAAGCCAAAAAAAGGCGGTGCACTGGTTTTCCTTTTTTATTGTAACATTAAGGATGTTCATTACATGTAATTGCTTGGTTTCGCAATCCAGTCTGTAAACTGTCTCTCGGACCTTCTGGCCGATTCTTGTCTCCAAATTCCCGTAGCTTATGTGTATATCTAATCGTATTAGGCGATATCGCTGTTTCTCGCATTCGGATAGTTTTCGCTTTCGATAACACAAATATTTCTCGCTACACGGCTAATCGAGCAGCGGATGACCCCGAAAGCTGGTTTTTGAGAGAGTGAGAGAGAGAGAGAGGGAGAGAGAGGGAGAGAGAGAGAGAGGGAGAGAGAGAGAGAGAGAGAAGAAGATGAGGGATCGAGAGATAGACTATCTATGTGTTCCTTCTAAACCTCAAGCCAAACAGGATTTTCTAGTAAAGCCAAAAGTGACAGATCGTTTCTATACGCCTTTTTTGAAAGAAGTGCTAGGACACACTGAAATTTATGAAAATAATCCGACTCGCATTTTCGGTGATTCCTAGCCGTCTTGGTTGCGAAGTGGTTGTGTACAATGTAACGTTGGTTGGACATCCTGTCACGCCTTGGACTGGGCCCAAAATGCTAGCTCAAAACGGTAATGACAGAGACCTTCGAGATATTTTATATTTAACAATGTTACCACGTGGAAGTTTTGGAAGCAATTGTGCGGGCTGGTGACCTTTAGGTCCCGACAGTTGCAACAGTACTCTAAATTTACGAACAGTGTACTGGATTTCACTAGCAATCCACATTTTTGATATCATCACAATCCAAGACTGACCCTCGGAAAACGCCTTGATCCGGTCCGACAGTATAGCGGCAAAAGAAAAAACCACACAGTAGTTATTGATAGAGCGGGATTCTGGAAATAGAGAGAGAAGAAAGTGAGAGAGAAAGAAAGAGAGAGGAGAGGAGAGAGTTATAGAGAGGAAATAAGAAAATAAGACCGAAAGAGAAACCATGCTCAAAACAGGATATCTTCTTCGGTTGAACACATATGCTTTGCACGATCATTTTTCTGCCAGGATTAAATTAGGGGCTCAAGAGAAGTTGGAAGTGGAATCAACTCAGAAGTTAATGTTGTGCATTCTGCTACCTTTGGAACGACAAAGTGCTATCCTCCAACTTCAGTGACTCGTATATTTTCCTTGAGAAAAAATCGGATTGATGTTCGCTTTGGGCCACTCGGATCGATCGATAATAAGCAAAAAATTTAGCAATATTTAATTATTGAATCAGGTAGATCTTCTATCTTCCCAAAAACACTTCTACCGAAAGCGAACTTTCCATGATGAACACAAATTGGCAGAGTTTATTTAGAAACTCAGCTTCTCATGCGCCAATTGCGCTTCTTGCGAATAAAAGAGCTAAAGTATTTTCACATGCTGACATACTCGCAGCTCTCGCAACTTATCCAATGGTAAACACGCAAGTGTAATCGTTCTTTTCACTGTAAAATCCGTTTTCCCTCGAATAACGGTTGACCCTTAGGCCCTCACAATACCAGTATTTTTTGTCAGATCAGCATGAAACTGGATAGACTGCTGCATAAAAGTGAAAACAAGTATGGCTTTAAAAGTTAACCGGATATTTCAAGAGCTGTGTAGAAACCATGGAAAGAATGCAAAAGTCCCTCTTCCCGGGCCGGCGAAAGCTTCTTGTTTTATTGTAGTTACTAATTAGTAATTAATAATTATGACGGTGGAGTCGAACCGTCGGCTGAAGTATCTCTAAGACAGTGCCTTGGTCCACTGCACCACATTCCAAACCAAACCCACCAAAAAAAGGAAATGAATAAAAGGTAATTTTGCTGTAGGCTCAAAAACTCTGGTCCATAAAAATACAAATTTTTTCAGTACACAGTCTGCGTGTTTATCTTTATCTTTAACTTATGTAAAGTCTTTGCCCGACCGTAAGATATTAATTCTTTACCGTACAGTTTTTTCACACCAAAACTCACTGCGACTTTTTTTTCACTTTTTTCTATTCCCGTTCCATAAAATATCGCTTTTGACTTTTGGCACCCGCAAAAATCCGAAGGCATTTCATGTTCCCAATGGTTTTTGTTTGTACTGATTTTGTAGTTTTTGGTTTCACACACCATGGACCGACAGTATTACCCGAGGCCATGCAATTTCAATGGAGGACGCTTAATGTACTGAAATAGTGGACTAAAAGAAGCGATTGAGAGAAAAATGGGGTGCTGTCTCTAGGATTTCTTCATGTTTAGCAGACATTCACTACTAATTGAAATATGAAAAGCAGGTGTATTTTCACATTGATTCCAGTGAAAATGCATAAAAAGTTGTGTTCCTGGTGATTTTGGGTTTCATTTCAGTGGAGTAACGTACATTTCTGTAACCTAATCTAATTTGTGTTCCTGGTGATTTTGGGTTTCATTTGAGTGGAGTAACGTAATATTCTGTAACCTAATCTAATTTCCTAATAATCCTATGTATCCTATGCTAATTTTGCGAGATAGCCGTGGACGATCGCGCAAAATTAGCATAGGATACATAGGATTTGCTTATCATATGCAAATTTTCCAAAGGAGCTGGCATTTCGCTTTAAGTTTTCAGTGTTTTAGTCCACTGGTGATACTTACTGGTAGTTGTGGTGTTTATTGAAACTCTTTTGAGCAGCACTCTATTTTATTTCGATAACTTTGTTTATTGTCCTTCTGTATTTGGCTTTCGTTATCCATCTTGAATCTTGAAAATATTGTCATGCATTGCAATGAACCAAACATTTCTTGTTGGTTTCAAAGTAATCTAACTTCATTCAATACTAATTTACTTCATACTAAAGTCGTTACAAGTAATACGATAAATTACATAAAAGAAGGAAATAATGTGGTGCTAAAGTTTCAAATCATTCACCTTTTATTCATGTTTCTGTATTTTTTTGTCTGGTTTATTCGCTTTCACATTATTTTATATTGCGTGACTGATTTTTCTAATAAAAATTTCAAAACTTTATTAGAAAATCAAAGACGAACTAATAGACACACGAAAATTAGGTAGAGATTAACTAAAACATGCATTATGTTTGTCATATTAGCTTATATGTTGCAGAAACTTTGTAGCGAATACAACAATTAACAATAAGCACTGAAAATCTACTAAAGCGATATAAATGTCGGTTTTTTAAACATATGTTGAACTACTGCATTCCCGTTGTATGCAAATGTTTATTAAAGTAATCGCGCAGTATCACGTAGTTATTAACATACAATGCATGAGAATACAGCCTCCACATGCGTTTCAAAAACAGCTCGTTATACTACTCTAGTTTTAGAGTTCGAGCACATAGAAATTTGTGCTTGAAGCATGGCTTCGTTCGACGTGAGTCTATGCTATATTTCTCTAATAGTATTTCAAAGGACATTACCGTTACACCTTGCCAGTATAGTGTTAAATGTTATTGGCTTTTTTCTCAACATTTTACCGATATATTTTGTAATCAGGTAAGTTATTCTTGAAAGATTTTATGAACCGGACCCTCAAACTGTACCTAAGAGAAAATTGAATCAGAAAATTGGCATGCATGCGGCGTGGAAAAAAGTGGCACGCCGTTGGGTTCTGGCGTGCAGGTTGCCCGGCGAAACCACGCCGCTTGCAGAAGACGTAAAGCTGCGGCTTGCACTCTCAGTTTCGTCAGTGTTGTAAGCAATGTACCTCTTTCATTAAGATATTCACCGCTTTCTTTATGGCACCTTTCTTTCCACTTTTAGGAAACAGATATTCCACGTAAACCTTCGCTTTCTCGTCGTCAACGCATCTATTTCGGTTATGATCAGAGCTTGTTTTATCATTGAGCGATCCGTTGTCCATCTTATCGTTTATAATACCTATGCGGTGGGATTTTAGTTGTTCGGTTCGTGTTCGTAGTATTTGTCCCTCATACTCATAGAGCTGTCATAGCTAGTTCTGTCCAGCTGCAATGAGTATTGATAAGGTTTAATTACCCAAGTTTGAAGTAATGTCCTGATGATGACCTACGGTCGAAACGTTGACGAATAAAACACATATAATATCCTTTGTGTTGTCAATTCTGGTTGGGATTAATGCTCACAACATCTGTACAAGAAAAATACAGTATTGATAAGGTTACAACTTCATGAAAGAGCAACGAAACTAATAAAATAATAGTTTAATGTGAGAACGGAATGAGAATATTTTATACTGTTTGAAAGACTATTTTTGTGCAGGACGTTTGCGAATTACCATTTGAAGATACTACTTGTAATATGATGTCAAGCTTATCTGTGAAGCCAATTGAGGTTATTTCTTTACCCTATTTTCAAGTTTTTTTTTTGCAGCAAAAGGAAAAATATATATGTTTGTATGAATTTTCGACGTTTGATCGACCAGAACAAAGTAGAACTCTTTCCTTTGAAACTCTGTAAAAACGAAAGAAAAAAGTACCTGTGAATCATGAGTACCTGATCTGTATTTAATTGACAATGTAAGCCACAAAAATATTTAAAGGTTCTGATATGTACGATAATTGGGATTGCTATTGAACGAATGGTATCACTTTGCTATGTCGGGTATGAACTGCTAACGATGCCTTATCTTGGACTTATGATCGTATTACTTTGTGTGAGTATTAGAAATTGTCATACATTTTGACAAACATTTTGTAGAGTAAACATGACAAACGCATACATTAGTCGGACGCTCTCGAGCCTTGGAATGTGTGCTTTAATTTTGAGGTGCTACGTACGGACGATTGAGTTTGAGTGAGACCATTAATCTTGAAGTAAGTCGAAGTATTGACATAATTTAGTGGCTTCCGCTACTATCAAACCTCCAGGGTTACCTGTGGGATATCTATTATCCACGGTTTGAACCAAGTGAGGTACCACAAATGGTAAGCGATAAAGGCTATACATGGTCACAAAACGTGAAAGAAACACTAGGCTCAAAGTGAAGATTTATACCTATTTGATAGGTTATTCTGAAGAAATAAAAACAGACTACGATAGAATCAGGATAACCCTGTCACACGCTATTTAATGTCCATTCTCATACCCAACTTTTAGGCCTACTGCATGGGTGACCTGGACAACGATAATATAGATGCAGTGTACAAAATGCACATTCCTTCATGTTTTATATGTTTGATATGCCTTGTTATAGAATATTTTATTGCGAAGAAAAGATTAAGGTAAGTGCTGCTTATTTCACCTCGACTCTTGAACTCTCAAATTAAAAAGGAAGGGTGCCAACAGAAAATCGTCGTGAGTATGGGCTTGTACATTACAAGTTAATTTTCAGGCTCTCACTGAAGACCACTACCCACAACCTCTCAAAACGCTACCAACAAAATGAGACGATTCGAGCAGCTAGGTGAAACGTTTGCTTCATATTATCATAACTGATTTCGCAAGTAACGAAGCAGAATTTCTCAAAGCTTCAGCTCCTCAATATAAAGTTATTTTTTCATTGCATTCCATCAACGGAAACGGTTCCCTGGTTTTCTTTTGTGGGCCAACCCACTGGGTGACGTTGCCGTTACCAAGTTTCCTCGACCGTTGTGAAATGGCCACGACATGGCCACCAAATGGTCGCTAACCAGTCACCAAACGGTTTTTTTTGTGAAAACCATTTGGTGACCGGCCAACGACGGCAAGCATTTCGTTTTCCTGTGTCAGAAAGCATAGACCTCAAGAAACGCACACTAATAAATCCAGCAAGTAGAGGACGACGCTCTAGCACAGCAATGTAAAATCAATTTCAGAATCATTTTCCCTACTGCAGTCGGTTTTCTGATCATCTACGGTGTACATTTGCTGATTAATTTAAACTACAGTGTTGATTTGCCGCAGGACGAAACCCTTCCAGATCAGGCATTCTTCTTGGTAGGTTTGTTCGCAAGAACTGCTGTTCTTTGATTGTTCAATATGATTGCGCTTCTAATCCCACAAATGACCGATGTTCGAAACGTATGATGGGCAACTCCATTCATATGTAGTTATGATAATTGCGCTCGAATTGAGCTCGATTTTTTATTCTATCATTTGCATAGAAAGATAGGATGTTACTATATTTTGTGGTACTTTTAACTTTACACATTTTATCTATGTACAAGGGCAACACTCATGCTACGGGAATGGATTGTTTATGGGACTAACCTCTTATAGTCGTGTTATCTTTCAGGAATTTCTCGGTTTCATCCTTCCCGCCTATTTCATTGCATATCCACTAATATTCTTGGCTTGGAATGTCAAATTTGGTCAGAAAATGCTCTTTCACAAAAGCTCGTCATTAATGTTAGCTAAAGAACAAGACCATCTGAAGGTTTGAACTTTATTCAAAGAAATACGAGAATCCAGCCTTTACCATTATTGTTTGTCGTTTGAAGCCGTAATGGTCTAAAAATGTGCCAAGACTTGCCAAAGTGAATATTTCATGACGGCTTTTGTTGGGCTTGTATTGTCTAACAGCTGAATAGAACTAAATAAACAATATGAACGGTTATTAATTTAATTCTAAGAAATCATTTTAATCAGGTTGTGCTGAATATGTGGAACTCTCAAGGACCCCCACGGCATAATCGTTGGCAACGGGCGTTTTCAATGGTAGAGCTGAGAAGAGGGCACAGTCAGCCGAATATGACAATGCCAACTCCAATCGGTTGACATAAATTAGTCGACGGAACTTTCTAAACCCAAGCTCCCATGGAAAACACTAAAACACCATTCTTTTTCTTCCTTTATTTATTTAAAATACCCTTCCTTTCTTAACTTTGTACTTGTACAAAAGAAAAAATTCAGCACTGTAATAAGGAGGAAATTCTCTACGAATTTATGTCTTTTTCTACCACAGCCACAGCTGTCCTACCAATTTCACATTTTATCTAATTGTATATTCAAGCATTGTTTTATCGAACAGTGTTTGGTGTGCACTGAACTTATACGGGTTATTAGCCGCTATTACGTATAGGTTCACTAATCACTTTACATACATACTGTATATCCACATTTATTTTTCGGTCAGCTATATATTGTAATGAAATTTTTTGAATAAAGTCATTTAAAAAGGCGGTTCTCGATTAATAAAACATCATGGCGCTATATTATTGAAAAATAATATGCACTGTTTGCGTAGTCGTGTTTCGTTTCTTGTGTATTTTGTATTTTTGGGATATCGTGAACTAATGGACTTATATTTATAAAAATAAAAAAAAAGTATATCATGAATAATAAAAATAAAAATAATAATAGTGATATGTATTGCCTAATTGAGTTTTAGTTGACAGTTATCGAATTTTTATTCTTCAGGAGATCTTAGGCTTCCATCCTTGAGTGTGTTTCGCTACGAAACCCGGCTGCGAAATCGGAATCCATTCAACTCCTTGGATGTCTATTGTCAACCTACTAAATCAAACGTTTCATATGCTAATCATGTCTAGTATTGTATAAATATCCAAATATAAACGAGGATACGGCTCAATTCTATACTTCTATCTGCATCTCCCTCCTACTACTCTACGCAAGTGTGCTCTAATTTATTTCCTTCTATTAAACACGAAAGTATGGACGACTTTTGTTCGCATTTACCCATATTTCTCCTAAAACAACTACTAGGCATGGCCGCTGCTAGTGTTTTACTAGCTCAGTGCGGCGGTGGTAAGGTAAGCGTTACTCGTTTTTACCAGAGCAGTAATTGGGGCTTACTAATTGGTACTTCCTTCGGGAGCACAGTGAATAAAAAAAATTCTTTTCAGAAAGATGTTGATGACTTCGACGATGATAGTGTTATGCGCAAGAAAATGCGGGACGGAATTGGAGAGTCTGAAGGAGGGGGTATTGTTAATCAATATATTACAATTGAATTAATATCTGTTTCGGATATATTTCTTCGAAGCAGAATTTGCTGTTGATTAGAATCGGGCCAAAATAAGATATCGGTGATGGATATAAAAAGCGTTACGATAGTTTAAACTCCATTTCTAGAAGTATTAATAAGATATTTGTTTTTGTGTCAATCAAATTAACATCAAACTCTAAACCAAACTCAAATTTGCATAAGGTCATAAAATCGACAAGCCCCTTTGCGTGGGTAAAACGAACTTTAGTCCCGAGAACACCGTTTTGATTGATTAAAGCCACGACTCCATCAGGGTTCCGTCAATTCATTACTTTCAGAAGCCCCGTCCGGTGATGGTAAGACCAGCAAAAAGGATAGTAAACCTGGAACCGCACCTTCGGCTGGTGCGGCTTCTCCAGCAGCTTCCCCTGCGAGCCCTGCACCGGGAGGTCCAAAAGCTCCTGCGGCCGGAGGAATTGCTGGTTAGCATATGTGTAACCATATTTCGGCTAATTAGAAACTATGTTAGCAGCTAGCTCGGCAATTAGTTGTTTTTCGTTGCCCAGTGCATCTTACTTTCCTTACAACCGTGCTGTAGTTGTAGTAACATATAACGGTGAAATTTCAAGGGGTATATTACAGTAACCTACGATCAAAGTCTAATTGAAGGTGACGTGCACGAACACCTCCACCCAATGCGAAACCTTTTTCCTTGTGTAATCTATTAATCTATAAAGAGCGAAGTTGAGGTTGCATACGGTATCTCTAGGCACACATGATCCCAACTATCAAACACTGGCCGGTGTTGGTGGAGAGGTGTTTGGTGCCGATAAGAAAGCAGCCGGAGCCCCTGCAGCAGGAGGAGCAGCCGCAGGAGGGCCGAAGCCCCCGGCGGCTGGAGGAATTGCCGGTGATTTTTTTATTCCCACGTGTAGTCCTATCTCCTATCTAGTGATAGGCTATTTGTTAATAACCGAAACATTCCACGTTGCAAACAAATTTACTCTACTCTTCTCTTACACAATATGAGACCGCACTTTCTTGTGTTTCTTTCTTGTGCTTTAAGCTGATTGAAGTTCTGGGTGACCTTTTCCAAATGGTAGCGAACGTTCTTTTTGTCGAGGTTCGTCATTTAAGGAACTCATGATCCCAACTATCAAACACTTGCCGGTGTTGGTGGTGATTGCTTCGGAGCGGATAAAAAGGGCGGAGGAGGCGGCGGTGGTGGTGGTGGCGCTGCTGCTGGCGGACCTAAACCTCCCGGTCAAGGCGGAATTGCAGGTGAAATGCCTAAACCATATCTTCCCATACGTAATTTTATAATCGTTGTCAAGATATTATGCTTGATAAAAAACACAATCCTACTTCAATGTCACTGTATTACTAAAATTGGAATATGCATATGCAACTGCATTTCGAGGTATAAAAGGTTAAAAAGGTTAAAGCAAAATACCGTCGGATTTTGAAACACATCGTGGACAGCTGAATATGAATTCGTACGTATTTATGCACTGTTGCTCGAATTTAGCTCGATTTTTTATTCTAGTTTATGTTAATTTCAGTTCAGTGTTCTTCAGTTTAGAATTTATCTCGATTTTTTATTATCTTTTATGTTCAGTTCTAGGACTGGCCTTCCGTTATAGAAAATAGAAGAGAAGGAGACTGGGAAGCCTCATAAAGCGTTATTTTATAGCCACCCACGATCCCAACTATCAGACACTTGCTGGAATTGGTGGTGATTGTTTTGGAGCCGATAAGAAAGATGGGGGAGGGGGAGGAGGTGGAGGCGGTGGCGGCGCTGGTCCGAAAGCTCCGGCCGCAGGAGGAGTCGCAGGTATGCGTATTTTTTCAGGAAGTCTGCCCGACGACGCTACTATGTAGTGAGAAAAGTGACAGAGATCTACAAATACTCGTTTTAGCACTATATATTCATGAACCTTTAGTCTTGCCCAACTAAGTTTCCCGATTATTAGCTTTACAACAAACAACTATTAGCTTTCCGCAGGTTTGATGCACAATTTTAGGAACTCATGATCCCAACTACCAAACACTGGCTGGAGTGGGAGGAGACTGTTTTGGAGCAGATAAAAAGGGAGGTGGAGGTGGAGGGGGCGGCGGTGGCCTCGCTTCACCCGCTGACAAGAACAAGGTGGCAGGTGAGTAGAATTATGGGGAACTGAGCTGCAAGGTCTAGAACACCACCCTATCTTTGGTATCGATCATACAAAATAGAAAAAATCAATATCTGTTAGCGGCTTTTATATGCTTTACTTATTCCGATAGCTAAAATTGGAAGTGCTAAGGAGAACTTTTAGGAACCCACGATCCCAACTATCAAACACTTGCCGGTGTCGGTGGTGATTGCTTTGGAGCCGATAAGAAAGGAGCTGGAGGCGGAGGTGGTGGAAAAGGACCCGCGCAACCGGCTGATAAGAACAAAGTTGCAGGTGACTGTGTTAGCTTAGATATGTATATGGGGTTTTGTTAAATTATCCGTTTTGATGTGGAATTTGGTATTCTTTCAAGGACATATATAACGAACACGAAATAGTTCTGGATTAATTCAAAGACAGATGTTTAGTAAACTTGATATTTGATAACATTAGAATTCTAGCAACCCACGATCCCAACTATCAAACTCTCGCTGGTGTCGGTGGGGACTGTTTTGGAGCCGATAAGAAAGGCGGAGGAGGAGGAGGTGGGGGAGGCAAAGGACCCGCGCAACCGGCTGATAAGAACAAGGTTGCAGGTAAATTATGTATTTCTGTTCCGATTTTTTATGTGTTTCTGATTTAGTTTAGATATTTAGTTAAATTTGATATTGCCTAAGAATATGCCTAAGTCTAAATCTACGCTCGACATGTTCATTTAGACAAGAAAGAACAAATAAGAAATAAATAAATAAGAAAGTCAAGACAATACAAGACAAGGCAATACAAGCTCTGACAATACACAACAACGGCCACTACAAATATTAAACGTTGAGGAAGGTGATTTCGACAATCTTTAAAGAAACACCACAGAAACAGAAACTAATATATTCTTCAGCCACTCACGATCCGAATTACCAAACTCTTGCTGGTGTCGGCGGTGACTGCTTCGGAGCCGACAAGAAGGGCAAAGGTGGAGGTGGCGGGGGAGGTAAAGGGCCCGCGCAACCGGCCGATAAGAACAAAGTCGCAGGTTGTTTTTGGGGAAAATATACACTGGAGCCTTCTTTTGAATAGTATAGAATCACTATCACGACCCCCGACTAATAATCATTCGCGAGGGATGCCAAACGCTATATTGGATCATCGATCTTCTATGTCCATAGTTTCTAATATCTCCAAACAATAATCCTTATTAGTCACACATGAATAGCATGATCAAAATCATGTGGGCTTCCACCTTATACCAAACAAGCTACCTCTGATAATCAAAATTAGTCGAGTAAAGACAACATACGTTATTCTTCAGCCACTCACGATCCGAATTACCAAACGCTTGCCGGGGTCGGCGGTGACTGCTTCGGAGCCGACAAGAAGGGCAAAGGTGGAGGTGGCGGTGGAAAACCGGCCGCCCCAGGCGACAAGAACAAGGTTGCCGGTGAGGTTTTGAGATTTTTTTGACATTTCTATGCGTTTCCGGTATATTCAGTTAATTTTTCGTACAACAGTCTGGTACATGATTAAATCAGTTTTCTCATAATTGACGGAAGTGCCAATACATACGTAGCGCATATTATGATCGTTTGGATTTCATCAGGGAAGGGGGAGAGCGAGATCGAATAAAAAACATCAAATTTACTCTATATATTTTCAGCAACCCATGATCCCAACTATCAAACTCTGGCTGGAGTGGGCGGAGACTGCTTCGGAACCGACAAGAAGAAGAAATAAAATTCCCTTATTAATTTATTAATAAAAATATTGCTTATGTGGTTAAGGTTAATTTGTTTTAAAATATATGGTTGGTAAAGTTTATTAATAAGAAAAATTGTATTAATAAAAAAATTGCTTATGTGGTTAAAGGGATGAGCTCACCTTAAATTGTGTCTGTTTTTTTTTTGTTTCTTTATTTTCTTTAAGGGATAGTAAAAATTTGGAATAGAAAAAGTAGTGTTGAATTTCAATACTCACGAAGATATTGGGTGATAAAGTGGTGGATTGATCGGGCCGAAATGCAAAAAGGGCAATTGTCAATTGCCCTTTTTGCATTTCGGCCCGATCAATTCACCACTTTATCACCCAATATCTTCGTGAGTATTGAAATTGAACACTACTTTTTCTATTCCAAATTTTTATTATCCCTTATAGAAAATAAAGAAACAAAAAAAACAGACACAATTTAAGGTGAGCTGATCCCTTTAAGGTTAATTTGTTTATCAATAGACAACATTCGTCAAGGTCCGTGGGCGAAATTGGAGGTCCCCAAGTGTAGATAGGTTTCACTAGTCAACGTACATGCAAACGATAACTTAGTTAATCGTGTTGTATAACGATTTACTCTGATTAAAATATACTTACTCTGATTATAATGTAAAGTCCAGGATAAAACAATTCACATATCTTTTTCCAGCTTACCCTGCGACTGGTGTCTAGGTTTGATTAGCATTGACCAATGCGAATAGATCGTCCCCGGCCTTTTCAGTTTTAGAGGCAAGTATTCACAGAACGTTGAAATCGTTGTGTGTTGATGAAAAACATACTGTGCTATTTTCGACTCCAAGAAGATCATCACTGATGTGTTTTTGTAATTTGATCTGTTTGGCTCATGCCTGTGCCTTCTCTGTCATATGTAAGGCGCTGACTCATGATGATAATACAAATATCCTAGTTTTTAAAAATATTGTTATTTAAAGCGAAATAACGGCCGGTTCTTGAAACGTAAGTCAAATAACTATATTACCATGCATTATATGCAAAATGAGAATTATTAGCATAAAAAATCGACCATAATTCGACACTACTTTGTATATGAACGCAGGTACTTGAGTTGAGTTTCAAAAACCGGCCGCGATTTCGCTTCTAAGTTATATGTATTACGTGGAACACCTGTGGAAGTAGGTAGCATTGCGGTGCATCCGGACGGTGGTACATCCAAGTAGTCGTTGTTGGTAAATAATGCATGCATCCTAATAATCAAAGATGGATACATATAGCTTTAGTTGTGATTCAGAATATCCCTTCTTCTCGGACTACAATTAATTTTTTACTTCTTCCCCGCTATCATTAGGAAGGGGGAGTGTTCCCTTATCCTAAATTCCCCCTATGTTGACGCAGTCACTGGAAAATATTTTCGTTGCTTTCTAGCTGGAATCTCAGAAAAAATTGTTTGTGCGAATTGGCATTGCGGAAAAAAATTAAGATACCAACGCATCATGACAACTGCTCTTTATTACACAGCGAAATGGAATTGGGTTGAGATCTAGATATATGTTAGCTGCTAAAGCATTAAAAGTTTGGGGAGCATTCATTCACATATATTGATCGATAGTTAAGGCTGAAGAATGCTGAATTCGAGTGGGTTTCCTGAAAGTTAGCGCAAACGCAGGCTTAGGCTACCTACACTGTATTGAACATAATGGTATGTAAGCAGGTTCGGTTCGTTTACTCCAAAGACAGAAGTGTTATAGAACACAATAGAGTATTTGAGGTGCATGAAAATTGAGTCCTGATTTTAACCTCAGGAAATTAATATGCCGATTCTTTTACAAAACACCCCATAGATTTTTTAATCATAAAAATACAAGCCGGCTACGCCGCCTGAGGCGTCTTTCCATACTTATGAAACGTCAGTAATGTAGATGAAAATCTTTACGAATGAAGGCAACATCGTTCTATTACATGAGAATATCTAGTTTAAGCTGCGGTACTCTTTTATATCCAAAGCGGAACAATGTATTCGCATTCTACCACCGTAACCTGAGGGCTAGCGCACCCTACAGTTATTTTTTTATATAATAAAATATTGTTTCAATCGATCCCTTCATTTGTATATTTCGTGCCCGCGTTTCTCCGGTTAGGTATATGCAGATCTCTGGCGGCCACATTTCGGGTGTTACACTGCGGGCCCTCGCTAGCTAATAGCTAGCTAGTGTGTGTATGCACGAGTGTAGAAGCACTTCTTTGTGCCACCCATGAAAGCTTTTATTTATAGAACTGAAATTTCAATTTTGTAGGAATTATGTTATCATCCTAACTAGTATCTAATTGTAATTTGCATAAAAATAGTAACGATAAAAATATAAGATGAGATAAAAAAAAGAACGTATGTATAAAATACTCATTATTATCCACTGTACATGACATGGAACAATGAAGTACCGCTTAATTCATGCCCCTAGGTAATGATAATATTGTTCAATTGTCTCCCTTCCATTTTTTCATCTGTGGTCTTAAAATTTCTTAGAATTTTTTCATACTTTCTCTTCATTCCATTTCTCTCTCTCCCCGGCGTTTATCATCCGGCTACCGTACCCCAAATCATGTGGGTAAGGGCCTGGCAAGCGCCTTTTCGGCGTAAATATATAAAAAGCGGCAATGGAGGTGGCCCAAAATCAGAGATAGCACGAAATTTGGCCTTCTGCCAGCTGGCATCAGCTGTCGGATCTTGGCATTGTTGATCGCCTAAGTCAGATATGAGCGGAAGAGCACTCTATTACCGGAGATGCAGGCAAATTGCTTGCTCCGCATACTATATAGATGAGGATAAAAAGATACAAAGCTTTACAACATACGATGGAAATAACGAGAGAGTAGGCTATTTTGAGATTCGTAGATGCGTTGACGAGAGAGTGTGCAAAGACAATAGGGCAAAAACGAGGAGTGAGCGTGAGCGTAAACAATTTGAGGTAATACAATGAGAGAAACAGGAAGTCATAGATGATATAGAATCACGTATATGAAGAGTGACTAAACCAGCAGGATGAAATAGAATTCATTCAAATATATTAGCATAGAGAGACGCAGATAGCATTACTCAATGCCTTAGGCTTCTGGGAAGCAACTGGGAGGGTGTACCCAGTGAGTGGGCGGGATATAAAAAGAGATAGTAGAGAAGTGGAAATCCTACATTTCCATTCCCCACCTTGATGTTCTTGGTCTGAAATTCCTACTCCTTTTCAGATGTGGATTTTATTTCGATTTCAAATTTAGATGGACTAGTAGTCTAGCTACTTACAATTCGCAGTTTCTTCACTTATGCAAACATTTTTAATTCATTTTGACAACCTCCTACTTTGATAAAATATTTCGTTTAGTCTTCCTGATCTGTTATGTCTTTCATACTATCAAACGTGCATGCATGCTTCTTCGTCAAACGTGCATGCCTGCTTCTTCGACTGGAAGTGGACCTGTATCTGAACAGAAGTTTATATTATATCATTCTCAAATTTCCAGAACCACCAGCGTCGACTCGACAACCATGGCCGAGTATGAAAGCTACACCAAGGATCCGGGATGGCCGTTCCTGCGCCGTTCCCGCGAGGAGCTGCTCAAGGTAATTAGATAACGTCTGCATACAGTATACATACCTTTTATCATCAACCACATTTTAATAGCACTGCCGAAGGTTTATATAACGGTTTATTGGTTACAAGAAAGACAATACAAGACAATACAATACAAGAAAGAAAGTATGTCTCAGTCGACTTTACCTGACAGTGAGTTAACAACACTGAAATTTGAATTCACAATCACGGCACACCGTTAGAAAAGTGAAAAGTGTTTTGAGCAAGTGATCCTTAAAAATATGGGAATAAATCATAATTATGCAAACAACGTTCTATTAATTTATAAATCCATTTTCGCCGTGAAGATAAACTGTTCTAGGACCAATCCACCCCTTATGACTCCAAGAAGAACGTGTGGATCCCCGATGCGGAGGAAGGGTTCGTGGCTGCCGAGATCCAGGGAAGCAAGGGCGATATTGTCACCGTGGTCACCGCCAAGGGAAACGAGGTTGGGAATCATTGGCGAAAATGCTATTCTGGGTTACTTACTCGTAAGCAGCTGTTAAATGTCTGGAATGTCTTCAAAACATTCTTCCAATGTTTATATTGCAAAACTTAGATTAACGCGGTATAACATCCGATTTCTGAAACGTAGGTTGGACGCCATGTATGTATTTCCATGTAGTGTATGCAAATAACTGCACGATTTTTATTCGAAGTATATAGCCTATGGAAATGCAGTTATCCAACATTCCCATACGGTTCATAAACCGGCCGCTATATAGCTTTAAAAAAAAATTGAGAATGACCTAACAGGTCTACTGAATCAAAATAGGTCAAAATATGCGCACAAGGTTTAATTTACCTGTCGAGAGATGCGCCGGAAAAATATTTGAAAATGCATGCAGTATGTATAACATTAAATTAAGTTCAGTTCATTTTCATCTAAAACATCTCATTCAGGCGACCCTCAAGAAGGAGCTCCTCCAGGAGATGAACCCTCCCAAGTTCGAGAAGACCGAGGACATGTCAAACCTCTCTTTCCTTAACGATGCCTCCGTGCTCCACAATCTGCGAGCCAGATACGCTTGCATGTTGATCTACGTAAGTCGAGGAGAAAACAGATAATCTGAAGTTTTAGCTTCCTTATGTATTCTTTGTACCCATTTAATTTCAATGGTTAAAGCGAAATGGTAGTCTGTCTCCAAAAAAATTCGTCGAAAATTGAAAAAGAGGGCGGAGGAAATATCAGTGCGTTCGTCACAGCAATAACCACGCCCATTCTTTACTTGGAAATTCTATATTTCGTCATTTGGATGCTGCGGAGTACCTTATAATTTGAAAAGGCGCATTGCTCGACTCCGCCCACATCGTTACTAGTATAAGAGCCGGCTTTTCGCGCAAGGCGAATTTCCCCATACAAAATAGCAAAAAATGGTTGTTTGAGAACATTTTTATTCAATATGCACTTCTTTGTTTGTGTTTTTATGTTTATTTTCGTTCATAACCTTTTTCAAACTATTTTTGGTGAAAAAACCCCAAACCGGGTGGTATTTCGCTTTAAGATGACCAATATGGGCATCATTTAAACCCAATATGATATCATATGAAGTACCTAGGAATCACATACCAAATATTTTTGCCTGTCAAAAAGCTACTTACTTTAGACCTACTCCGGTTTGTTCTGCGTGGTTATCAACCCCTACAAGCGTCTACCAATCTACACCGACAGTGTTGCCCAGATGTTTATGGGAAAACGCCGTAATGAGATGCCGCCTCACTTGTTCGCCGTCTCTGATGAGGCTTACAGGTATAGGCCACATAATACGGAATAACGACATAATGTACACTTGCAATAATGAGCTGCGCACAATAATAACTGAACACGGAAATCATCTACATAGCAACCAAAATACCCACAGTAAACTGTACACTTTCTGTGTAATACGCAACATTTCTAATTGGCTTATGGAAAAGGTAGAGAATAAAAATATTATTATACTAAAATAATGAAAAGGAAACGAAACGTTAATGTTATTTTGCAGAAACATGCTGCAGGATCATGAAAACCAGTCCATGCTTATTACCGGAGAGTCTGGTGCCGGAAAGACTGAGAACACCAAGAAGGTATTGAAAAGATTATTTTTAATTAAATATCCATTGGTGGAAAATCTTATTTAAAAGTTACACATGCACCATCGTCGCGCACAAAGAGAGGGTCCGCCACAGCGCGAAGTACTTGGGACTGCCGCGGCCGTTTTATGGAGGAGGCGCGTGCGCCACAAGTTAGCCTCAGGAGCTGCACGGGTGCGCCGTTTGGCATTCGCGCACCCGTGCACACTAGAAGGGGTGTACCGCCCCGCTGTGGCGGACCCTTATTGTGTTCGCAGGGATGACGTGGAGTGTTGTGACCCACAATAGTTCTTTCTCTATTGTTTTCTTATTCAGGTTATTGCCTACTTCGCTGCTGTCGGTGCTAAGCAGACCGCTGCCGAGGGCATCAAGGGAGATGGGGGAGAGAAGAAGGTGAACACATATACTTCGCAAAAAATGTGTTAGCAGCATTACCGCACTGCTTCGGAGACCTAAGCAAATTCAGACTAGACAGGTGCAGAAGCGCGCCATTTGCAACGGATTTTTTCACTGTCGATTTTTGTACAATTTCGAGTTTTACCACATGTCGTTGCATGGTACAAACCACTAACCCTGAAATCAGAACACAGTTGTATGGAAATCTTTATTAAACAGTGAATAAACACACACTATATATTTTCTTGTAAGTTACAGATCATTATGCTAATTGGTTCATCATTTCAGGTCACCCTCGAGGACCAGATCGTGCGTACCAACCCCGTTCTGGAGGCCTTCGGTAACGCCAAGACCGTGCGTAACAACAACTCTTCGCGTTTCGGAAAGTTTATCCGAATTCACTTCTCGCGTTCCGGACGCGTCGCCTCCTGCGACATCGATCACTACCTTCTGGAGAAGTCGCGTGTCATCAGACAGGCACCTGGAGAGAGGTGAGTTTTGTTATACAGAGTAGAGAGAGCGAGAGAGAGAGAGAGAGAGAGAGAGAGCAGGACACATAGAAACGGAGCGAGAATGGATATTGGTGCGAGAGAGGGTAAGAAAAGGTCAGAGAGGGGAGAGATGGAAGAAAGGAAATAGAGCACTCCTTTTGAAGTATGCATATCCCTGCAGATGCTACCACATCTTCTACCAGCTTTTCTCCAACTACAAGCCTGAGATCCGCAAGCAGCTCCTTCTCGACCAGCCAGTATCTGGCTACTGGTTCGTGGCCCAAGCCGAACTCCTCATTGACGGAGTCGACGATACGGAGGAGTTCCAGGTACGTAACATTTAAATTTTCACCTTATTTATGGTCTCATCTTTACTTTTGCTTCACTTCTTTTATAAGAATATATATTTGATGAAAAAGAAACGAGACCAATATAGAGGGTTCAAAGAGTAGAGTATGACCTAGTTCGAACAATTCGGACCCAAATTGAAATTATTCAATTCGCACATCTAGCACTTTTCTGTCCTCTGTTCCATCCACTTTCTTTTACAGTAAGGCTAATGTTCAGATGACCGATGAGTCATTCGACATCCTCAACTTCTCGGAAGAGGAGAAGTTGAACTGCTTCCGTATCATCGGAGGACACATGCACATGGGAAACATGAAGTTCAAGCAGAGACAGCGCGAGGAACAGGCCGAGCCAGATGGCACTGACGATGCTGCTAAGGCCGCCCAGAATTATGGAGTCGACACTGATAAATTCCTTGACGCCCTCACCAAGCCCCGTGTCAAGGTTGCGGTTTGATAGGTTTACGTTAGTGATGATTCATGGGTAGTCGTAATATCGATTTCTTGACTTACAGACAAATAATAAAATAAAAATAAAAATAAAAAAAATTATTTATCTGTGCAGGTCGGCACTGAATGGGTGAACAAGGGTCAGAACGTTGACCAGGTTCACTGGTCAGTCGGCGCCATGGGTAAGGGACTCTACAACCGACTGTTCAACTGGCTCGTCAAGATGTGCAACAAGACCCTTGATCAGAAGGTAGTGTTTGTTACAACATAATTCGCGTTCTGAGGTAGAAATTAGACATGTACCTTCTGCTAAAGCAGTGTTTCCCGATGCAATAATAAACATACTTTCAGGGAATCTCGCGCGATTATTTCATTGGTGTGCTCGACATTGCCGGTTTCGAGATCTTCGACTTGAACTCGTTCGAACAGTTGTGGATCAACTTTGTCAACGAAAAGCTGCAACAGTTCTTCAACCACCACATGTTTGTGCTCGAACAGGAGGAGTACCAACGGTGTGGAATTATTAATATAAAACTTATTAATATAAAACAAAATGGCGCACAATATTATTTAAAAAAAGAGGTGTTGGAGTAATACAAAGTGTTCCCTAGTTCGTTTCCTATTTAATCCGAATGCTCCTTTTCAGTGAGGGTATTCAGTGGACTTTCATCGATTTCGGTCTCGACCTGCAGGCCTGTATCGAGCTGATTGAGAAGCCTCTTGGTATCATCTCCATGCTTGATGAGGAGTGTATCGTGCCCAAGGCCACTGACATGACCTTGGCCCAGAAGCTCGGTGATCAGCACTTGGGCAAGCACCCCAATTTCGAGAAGCCCAAGCCGCCAAAGGGCAAACAGGCGGAGGCACACTTCGCCATGCGTCACTACGCCGGCACTGTGCGTTACAATGTTACCAACTGGCTCGAGAAGAACAAGGATCCACTCAACGACTCGCTCGTCGCTGTGCTTAAGGTACGATATTAGTATTCTGCAAGTTATGATTCAAGGTTTTTATCAACGTGTAACTAAATACAAACAGCTCACGTTGAAGCAGCTTACAGTGGAGTGTACATGGTCCGCATAGCAACATCCTTTAGGTTTCTACTGGAAACCCACTCTTGTGCGATCTCTGGGCCGACTACATGACCCAAGAGGAGGCTTCGGTCGCTGCCAAGGAAGGCGGTGGTGGCAAGAAGAAGGGAAAGTCGGGATCGTTCATGACTGTCTCTATGCTCTACAGGTAAGTACTTGCGAAAAATACGGTAAACTACGGTACGGCAGGCCAACCAGTACATGTGCACAAAATTACGGTAAACCATGTATGTCAACTTTTCAATTGTGTATGTATGTTACGGTATGTCAAACAGTGGGACTAAGTTAGTTCTCGGTCCTTCCGGCATCAGATTGTCTGTAGACTACGGCGAAAAACCGGAAGCATATGGAAGTGCATGTGTAGATAGATGTAAGATGGTTTTAGATATATACAAAAAAATGATGAAAGAACATTTTTTCTCTTCAGAGAGTCCCTGAACAACCTGATGACCATGCTGAACAAGACCCACCCTCACTTCATCCGTTGTATCATCCCCAACGAGAAGAAACAGTCTGGTCTGATCGATGCCGCGCTCGTCCTCAACCAGCTCACTTGCAACGGTGTGCTCGAAGGTTTGTTTACTTTTTGTTGTATTCTTATAAGCTCTTCATAGATAAAGATAAAGATAAAGATAAAGTGAACCGGGTTATATCAACCGAATCCGCGGAAACGGTGCACGGGGTCCAGCTCAGAGGCTGGACATACTAGCCATTTAAACTTCCCGGTGGCCAATCTGCTCGGAAAGTCGATTTATCTCCGCCGGTTTTAACCAGCTACCAACTTTTACACCGGCTACCAACTTTTACTTTGGTGGGGTGAGGGGGTTCCGGCCCGGGATCGAACCAGTGACCGGTGGCGTGAGCAAGGGCCTTGCCACTTGACCACGCCCCCCCCCCCTCTTCAGCTCTTCATAGAGGGAAAATAATTCGGGATTTATGAATGATGTTGAAACGAGGGGACATTACATGTACAAATAAACATACGCATGCGGACTGAGCATTCAAAAGAATCCACTCCTCACGCGATTCAAATTATAAATTAGACTTTTTAGAAATTGTGTGAGAGAAACTATTGAACAAATTTTTGTTTAATATGGTTAATTACACAAGTTTGAGGTTAGCAAAATAAATTTTGTTGAACCGGATAATAAGATGAAACGCATAGGGCTAGTTTGGTAGCAGAAAATACTTCAAGTAAATGGGCGAGACTCCAAACTAGAGCTAATTATTCCCTATAGCAACCATTACTTTCAGGTATCCGTATTTGTCGCAAGGGTTTCCCGAACAGAATGGTTCATCACGACTTCAAGACCCGCTACGCTGTGCTCGCCGCCAGCGAGGCTAAGGGAGCTGACGACGATAAGGTAATGGGTTTCCTAAGGTATCATGAGGGGTCGAGATGTCCCGAAAACACCGTGTTTTCTTGGACTATTTTCTGGAAACATAATAGTATCATTATAAACTACGTAAACATACGCTATCCATTGAAATAGAAGCCTCCGATGATTAGAAAAAATATTACTTTATTTTTTAGGTCTGTTCTGAGATGATGCTCTCAAAGCTCGTCAACGAGGGACACCTCCAAGAGGAACACTTCAAAATTGGCCGCACCAAGGTCTTCTTCAAGGCGGGGATCCTCGCTCATCTTGAAGACGTGAGAGACGAGAAGCTCGGAGTTGTCCTTACAGGACTCCAAGCCTACATCAGATGGTACATTGGACTGGTGAGCATCACCTGTTTTTTTAACTAATTCGAAAAATCGTTAGCATAATTATGATTCACCTTGGTTGCCGGAAATATTTGAAATAAAATACACCATGACATTAGAAAAAAAGGAAATCGCTGGATCTGGAAGCTTATTCGTTGCTACAAAAACGCACATGTACTTTAGGAACTTCTGGAAGCTGTGCTCGGAAAAGCGTATTCATGGCCACAAAAACGATTATGAACTTGCTATTGAAAGAGTCTTTTCAGGCTGAGCGCAGACGCCGCATGACGCAGAGAGCTGGGCTTTTGGTGCTCCAGCGCAACATCCGCACCTGGACCGTTGTACGCACGTGGGATTGGTATTTGCTCTTCGGAAAGATTCGTCCCATGCTCAAGTGCGGAAAGGAGGGCGAGGAGATCGAGAAGCTCAAGGAGAAGTGCAACGTGCGTGAAAAGTTTTTATGACTATATTATAGTATAGACTGCTTAATTTTAACAGAAGAGACTCACGATTGAGCATAATAATTCACTTGGAGCACTGATTAATAGTCAACAATGGCTCTACATTACATATAATAAAAGAACAGTTTAAACACAATGCTTTAATCAACTTTTCAGGTTGTTGCTGCTCAAATCGCCGAAGAGGAGAAACGCCGTCAGGCGTCGGAGGCTCAGAATGCCAAGCTGTTGGACGAGAAGAACCAGCTATTCGGACAGCTCGAAGACTCCAAGGGCACCCTGTCTGATGTCGAGGAGCGTCTGGCTAAGCTTCAGGCACAGCAAGCTGACGCCCAGAAGCAGCTCAACGAACTCAACGACCAAGTTTCCGATCAGGAGGAACGCAACAATGATGTGCAGCGCGCCAAGAAGAAGGTTGAAAACGAGTTGGAGAACCTGCGCAAGCAGATTGCTGAGGTAATACATAACCTAATCAGAAATAAGAAGGGTCACATGATCGCTTCTTGAGGACCGAGCTGAACTGAACCCAATTGTAGCATCGGCCGATCTCAACTGACAAAATACGTAACTAGAGAGATATAGTGATCCGTAAAACCATTTTCAATTTTCTAGATCGAAGCCAACCTGTCCAAGGTGGACCAGGAGAAGCAGAACAAAGACCAGCAGATCCGCACCCTTCAGGATGAAATGGCCCAGCAGGACGAGGTTATTGCCAAGCTCAACAAAGAGAAGAAGCACCAGGAGGAGGTGAACAGGTATGCGCGCTTGTTTGTTCTGACTGGGAAATTATAAAGTGGACACAAGAAATATGTCTTTTATCTTTTACACTTTTCTGGTCTGGACGTTATCCAGAAATTAATCTTGATAGCAAACATTTTTTAGTTGCAACAATGATCGAAAAAAAAACTTTTTTTTTTATCGCTTGCAATAATTGACTCATTTTCAGAAAGCTCGTTGAGGACCTTCAGGGTGAGGAGGATAAGAACAACATGACGACCAAGGTTAAGGCCAAGCTCGAGCGAGCGCTCGACGACCTGGAGGACTCGCTGGAGCGCGAGAAACGCGCACGTGCCGATCTTGAAAAGCAGAAGCGCAAGATTGAGGGCGAGTTGACTGTGGCCAACGAGAAAATCGAGGAGGTTGCCAGAGTCAGACACGACATCGAAACTAACCTCAAGAGAAAGGAGGGCGAACATGCCGCGCTCCTGAGCAAGCTCGAGGAGGAGCAGGGACTTGCTGCCAAGCTTCAGAGGTAAAAACACCGAACGCTTTTAGTAAGCAATACATATACTAATACAATGTATTCCAAAAAACACGTATGTTCCAGTGTTCCCACATACCAGTGGGAACCTTTTACATGAGGAAAATCAGCCACGTGCACAAATTTGTCGTAAAATTGCGCGTCTGTTTTAGACAGATCAAGGAGCAGCAAGCTCGCATTGCCGAGCTCGAGGATGAGGTGGAGAACGAAAGACAGTCTCGTGCTCGTGCTGACCGTGCAAAGGGCGAACTGCAGAGGGAACTGGACAACATGAACGACCGTCTTGACGAACAGGGAGGAGCCACTGCGGCCCAGATTGAGATCAACAGGTACGAGCTTCGATGGACGACACCGAATGTGCGCCGTAGAAAATTTGAAATTCGACCCTGTACTATAGTGTTTTTGTAAGATAGATTCGTTGAATATATACCGAATAATTTACTGTGATCATTTAGAAAACGCGAGGCTGAGCTCGCCAAGCTGCGCAATCAACTCGAGGAGCTGAACCAGAGCCACGAAGCCCAGTTGGCCGCTTTGAGAAAGAAACACACTGACACTGTGTCCGAACTGACTGATCAACTTGACCAGGCACAGAAGGCCAAGGCCAAGGCTGAGAAGGATCGCGCCACTGCCCAACACGATGCTGAGAGCATTCAGGTGCGTGCGAGAAAGATACAGGATATACAGAGATAGAAAATGAAGTGTATGAAGATCGGAAACATACTAAACTGATCGTATCGCGGCAAGAAATAAATCGCAACGGCACTTATTTGCTATGGGTATAATATAAAGAAATAGCTTTCCCTTATTTAGGCCGAGATTGATTCCGAGGCGTCCGCCCGTATGCACAACGAGAAGATGGCCAAGCAGTTCGAAATGCAGCTCAACGAAGCCCAGTCCAAGGCTGACGAGCAGATGAGACAGATCGCCGAGCTATCCTCACTCAAGGTTAACTCCTAGACTTTTGAAAACTTATAATTACCATAGATCCACGGTTTTCACTAACAATTAGTCTCAGATGTTTGAACCATCCAGCAGAACAAAAATAAAGCAATCTAGTGGCACGCAAAAGTGGATTGCGAAACGTTTTAGATTAAAAAAAAAATGCAAAATTTTATTAAGTATAGCTTACAGGGTCGTCTTAACAACGACAACTCCGATCTAAACAAGCAGCTGGAGGACGCTGAGTCGCAGCTCAACCAGCTCACCCGCTCCAAGGCTCAATTGGTCAGCCAGCTGGAGGAAGCCAAGAGAACGGTTGACGAAGAGGCCAGGGAACGGTATGGAAAATTTACAAAAGTTTGAAAGTTAGTTGTTCTCGTCTCCTCCAGCATCTAAATGTGTTATAGTACAAACACATTTTATAGTACGAAATTACTATTCTAGCAACCCCCCCCCCCAAGCCCCCAGCTATATTACTATTCTAGCAACCCCCCCCCCCCAAGCCCCCAGCCATATATATATATATATATATATATATATATATTTGCTCACTTTCAGACAAAGCTACGCCGCCCAAGCGAAGAACTTCCAGCACGAGATCGATCAAATTCGCGAGTCGATCGACGAGGAGATTGAGAACAAGAACGAGATGATGCGCCAGCTCTCCAAGGCCAATGCCGAGATCCAAACCTGGAAGGCCAAGTATGAGGGTGAAGGCCTTATCAAGGCCGACGAGCTTGATGAGGTCCGTCGTCGCCAGCAGCAGAAGATCAACGACTTGCAGGCGGTGTTCGACGCGGCCAACTCGAAGATTGTGTCACTGGAGAAGACTAAGTCGAGACTTGCAATTGAGCTTGAAGAAGCACAGGCTGATGTTGAGAGAGCCAATAACTATGTCAATCAGCTCGAAAAGCAACAAAAAGGCTTCGACAAGGTCGTCGACGACTGGAGAAAGAAGGTGGACGACCTCGGCAACGACCTCGACGCTGCTCAGCGCGATGCTCGCAACGCCTCCACTGACCTTTACAAAGCAAGAAACTATCAAGATGAGCTCCAAGTAAGACACACTTGTTACATAACTACATAACTTTTTTGGGCTCTTATTAGCCCTATAGACGGTTTAAACAACGAAAGAAAGAAGAGGTACTCTAATTGCTACTTGAACTGTACGCATCAAAAAATCCTCTTGCTCCATATTGGTCCCAGCACAATATATATTATATTATATTAAACTCTTTATTTAGAAAAAAAGAAAAACATTATCAAATGTAAATATTGTTGCTATAATATCTCAATGTTTCAGGCCGCAGCCGATGATCTTCGCCGTGAAAATGGTGGACTCGCCCAAGAGATCAAGGACCTCCACGTGCAGCTTGGCGAAGGTGGACGCTCCGTACAGGAGATGCAGAAGATCATTCGCACCCTTGAGCTCGAGAAGGAGGAACTCCAGCACGCTGTCGACGAAGCCGAGGCTGCACTGGAAGCTGAGGAGAGCAAGGTTCGGTTTTGCAACTGAAATGTCAACGTTGTGGAAAATATGCGCTATATTCGAGAAAGTGCCACTCCATTGGACTTCTACTTTGCCAGCGATTTCATGGCTGGGAACCATGCCTTTTGCAATAAGGACATGCATTGGTTGGTGTGAGATGAGTTACATATGGTGTGCAAACAAAATATTATTTGCTTTACAGGTGCTCCGCGCACAAGTGGAGGTGTCTCAAATCCGCGCCGAGATTGAGAAACGCATCCAGGAGAAGGAGGAGGAGTTCGAGAACACGCGCAAGAACCACCAGAGAGCCATGGAGAGCATGCAAGCCTCTCTTGAGAACGAGACCAAGGCTAAGGGAGAGTTGCTGCGCATCAAGAAGAAAGTAAGTATAGCAAATAGTTGAAAGCTTTTAGGAAGGAAATTCTGGCATTTTCCGATTGAGTGTCCAACTGATTAAAATACACTTATTTCAGCTCGAGTCCGACATCAACGAGCTCGAAATTGCTCTGGATCACGCCAACCAGGCCAACGCAGAGGCTCTTCGCAACTTGAAGAAACACCAGGAGCAGATCTCTATGCTGCAGCACCAGGTTGAGGATGAGCAGCGAGCCAAGGACGAGGCTCGTGAGCAATACTTCACCATGGAGAAGAAGGTAGGCTCATTTGCTTTCCTGCAATTTCTTCCGCAATTTCTTTGGTTTCGCAATTTCTTTCGCACACATGGTCCTGGTAGACACTAGACTAGACACTTAGTAAATTGTTTCGGAATGTTGTCGTATAATCTGATTTGGAATAAATTGTTGAATGAATGGAGGTTACTGGGGACTACACTTTACAGGCAACCCTTCTTCAATCGGAGAAGGAGGAGCTCGCAGTCGCACACGACGCAGCTGTTCGCGCCAAGAAGCAGGCCGACACCGAGGCTCAGGAGGCTACCGATCAGGCCAACGAGTTCTCAGCCCAGGCCAACACCCTGGCCACCGCCAAGAGAAAGCTCGAGGGCGAGATCCAGGCTCTGCACTCCGATCTCGATGAGACACTGAATGAGTTCAAGGTAAAGACCATTCAAATCTAGGAATTATCAATTACGATAACGCGGACAAACGCGCCATCTTCTTTTTTGGAGCAGCATTTTCAACAAAATGACGTTTTCGATAAGGCCACTAGTAAGTTCTCTTGAGAGCTGCGAGCTCATAGATACGTTAACTCAAAGATAATCGAACATAGAACCATTGCAATATTTATACAGACCGCTGAAGACAACGCCAACCGTGCGATGGCTGATGCATCCCGCCTTGCGGATTCTCTCCGCCAAGAGACGGATCATGCAGCCAACCTGGACCGCGCCAAGAAGGGACTCGAGCAGCAACTCAAGGAGTTCCAGGTCCGCCTCGACGAGGCCGAGGCCGCAGCGCTCAAGGGAGGAAAGAAGGTGATAGGACTAGAATAGACTGGAATAAAGGGTGGAATAAAGGGAGGAGCGAAAGAGAAAGCTCACTACCCTAGTGTTTTGGGCAAACATGATTTACTTCGTTTCAATTCGTTCAAAAAATCAATTTGTTGCAGGAGCAATTTGGTTTGCTACGGAAGCTGTTGTTCTTGCTTACGGAGACTCGTAATACTTATAGGGAACCGAGTTAGTGTGTACTGTGTACTTACTAAATGTGTGCTTCAGGTGATCATGCAATTGGAGAAGCGTGCTCGCGATCTCGAAACCGAGCTTGAAGGAGAACAGCGTCGCTTCCAGCAGGCCAACAAGGACCTCTCCAAGGCAGAGAGAAAGACCAAGGAGCTGCAGTTCCAGATCGACGAGGACAAGAAGAACTTCGAAAGACTCAACGATCTGGTGGAGAAATTGCAGAACAAGATCAAGACACAGAAGAGACAGATCGAAGAAGCGGTAAGCTTTAAATTGCATGAAAACAATCTAACCACTTTGACATAATATTTTTTGAAATAACACACTTTATTTTTCTGATAATTTCAACCATATTTTCACTAAATAATTATCAAGGTTCACAAAAACACAAAAAAAATGGAAATGGAAAAATAAGCAGCGAATCAATGATTACAGGAGGAGGCTGCCAACGGTGCCCTTCACAAGTACCGCCAGGTCCAGCACCAGCTCGAGGATGCTGAAGAACGCGCCGACTCTGCCGAGAATTCGCTCAGCAAGATGCGCGCAAAGTCGCGCACGGCTTCAATGGCCCCAGGTGGTGGACTCCAGGGATCGGCATCCGTAGCCGTTATGCGCGCTCCATCCCGCAGCAAGTTCTAGAACTTATGTCGGCGGAGCGGCGTTTTCATACATTGCGTGTGAATGAGTTGCTAGTGCACTCTTCGTATTCTTATCTAATAAAAATGCTGCTTTTGCAGAAAAATCCAGTGTTCTTGTTTATGGTACGACTTTCATATTCTTCAATAGTTACATGAAAACTTATAAGAAACCACAGAATGTTCACTACTGTGATGGAACTTGCGGAATCATGCGAATGGTTTGAAAATTTTATATTTTTATTTTTGGTTCATGGGGCAGCACACGTGCACCAATATGAACCAGTAGACAGAAAGTAGAAAGTTTCTGTGTGGACAGAAAGTATTTAAATGTAAGACACTTTATTGACATAAAGATGTATTCGTGTGTACATACAAACATGATAACTGTGTTTCCTGAAGATTTAGACAATTGAAGAGAGTCGGCGTCTGTATCCTCCTTCAGCCACATCGTTGAAGGATTCAGAAGCAGCAGAAGCTCCACTTCTGGGAGGGCAGGGACAGTAGGCAGCATCACCACCAGGTTCTCCAGGTTGGCCGTCGGCTCCGGGCTGTCCAGCTGTTCCAGGTTGCCCATCGTTTCCGGGGGCTCCTGGTGCTCCGACAGGTCCGGGAGTTCCCGCATTTCCAGAAGGTCCGGGTTGTCCCGCAGAGCCAGCAGGTCCAGCAGGTCCGGGAGCACCGTTGGGTCCTGGAGCAGAAGGCAAGTACCTCTTTCCATTCTCTCCCTTGTTTCCTGGTGCTCCAGGTTGTCCAGGTGCACCGGGAGCTCCTTCATCTCCAGCTTGTCCTGGCTGTCCAGGTTGGCTTTGTCCGGGACTTCCAGGAGTTCCAGGTTGTCCATCAGATCCGGGTTGTCCAGCTGGTCCGACGGGTCCCTGGGGACCTGGTTCTCCGGCGGGACACGTGATGCACTCTCCACCAGCAGAGTCAGACCCTCCAGATGCTGAATCACCAGGCTTTCCGTCCTGTCCAGGCTGTCCGTCGTCTCCAGGTGCTCCAGCTTCTCCGGGAGGTCCAGGAGGTCCAGGTGGGCAGTTAGATGGCTGAGCTCCACATCCACACTGTCCACCACTTTGTCGGCGACCGATAACGTGGCGCTTCTGCCGAGAAGTTGCCTCTTTCATCGAATCCCAAGCCAGAGATGAGTGGTGCTAAATGCAGATTTTTATTGTCCAATGTTTCGAGTTTCGACTGATTGTGCGGTGTATAAATAATTCAGTGAGCTTGCTGCTCTAAATTTGTAGATATTCCCCTGCACTATATTATTACTTGAGTTAGTACAAAGTAAAGTACAAACCCTAGCATTTCGCTCTTTCGGCTTTGTTATATTCTCCACATTTCATTATTTACCTGAAAATCATCCAGTTGTTCAATGGCATTTTCTTCAAAATCCCTCATATCGTTGAAGATGTGAACCACTCCGAGGATAGCCACGACGGTTCCAATACCACTGAGGACAGCAGCACAGTTGGCGAGAGTCTTTAGGGACATACTGAAAAAATAATTGGTTTGGAAAATCTTATAGTCCAGTGTATTTTGGAGAAAACCCGAAGCGAATAACGACACAAATTTGAGATAAGCTCGTAACATACAATACATAGTAGCGAGGTTTAGTTTACACTGGTCAGAAAGATATAATGTCATTACAATAAAGTGTGGAGTATGGTCAATTATTTAAAGAAAGCAAAATGACATTACTAATAACGTAATTCATTATAAAAAAACATTATGTTTGTTGTATGGTTCTATGTCTATAAACACTTTTTTTTTGTTATTAGTAAAGTTGTAGCTCAATAGTTGATGTTAGTGACCGTCCCTGCCGCCTATTTATACCTATCGAATTGCAGTTTGATTTTTAGTTTTACTACCGCTACAACAAGTTGTCGGGTTCGAACCTTCCGGGTCAGCTTTTTCTTCAACTTTTGAAGATAGAAACAAAGGACTGCTCTCGAGGCAGTTTCGCGCGGCCTTTTTGTTTTGCTTCTTGCTATAGGTGAAGGTCATTCAGTCAGTAAATGTTGCGCGAAGTTGCAACTCCTGACAGGCTAATGTGAATTAAAAGGATATGTAATAAACAATACAGTGTATGTTGGATATTATAATATTGCGCTGAAATTACAGCGTGCACAATAAGGCAATGTGGATGCATATTAGTGAAAATAGAACTCCTTTAGTGCTAATAGAAGTTGTTTTCCGACGAGTTATCATATTATACATATGTAAAGGAGCCATGCGTAAACCCAACCCTGTACTCCAACAGATCACATATGCGCGTATACTCTTTACTCCCACAAAACAAAGCTCGTCCGGTATTGTCCAAGGTGCAAATCTTTCCCTAATTTTTTTTGCTCTTCTTTACATGGACACAACCCCGGCCCTTAGACAATCATTAAAGGGACGCGGTCACCGTTTTGGCCCTTATGTATACTGTGCGCTGTGTTCAGCGCGAAATTCCTTGATTAAAAAAGTTGCGCCCGGTCCAAGCGCCACAGTTAGCCTAAAAAAAACAAATGTCATAAAGCCCGCAAGGTATGCGACCAATTAATTAGTGGAATAACGTTCGTCGAGTCATTATCAGCACGGCCATATATTGATAATAAAAATATAAAGTACACATAAGGGCCAAAACGGTGACCGCGTCCCTTTAAAATATACTTATCTTTCTGAGATCGATACTCGAAGTTTTAGAGAAAAAAAATAGGATTCTTTACAGTAGAACCAATAATACAATTATGACTTGTGATAAATTTGTTCCAGGGAAAAATAAGGTATCTTGTGACCCTCCTTTGCGTTGTTGTGTTATGATGCTAAGGGTAACTGTGATTGACGGCTAGATTGCAGCGTGCAGCTAACCGCTTTCAGCGGAAGGCGGAACACTTTTCGGAAACAAAGGAAACTGTCAGTGCACGGCACAAAAAAAGGAGGCGGTTACCTAGTTCATTTCGAGCTGTTTAGTATAAATAGGTTGAGCCGGAAAGCTAAGGTATGCATTTGCAACGCTTTCACAGCTTTTACTTTCTTATCTTATATATGTTTCTTGCATTTTATTTTATTTCTTACCCCTTCAAGAATATGTTACCGCCATGCTTTCGTAAAAGACACGCCACTTCTGACATATCTATTCAAAACGTGCTTACTCAAAACGTGCTTACTGAAAGAAAATTGAGAGTAGATTCCGCCAAATTCTATTCATTTATCTAATAAGATTTCTTTCAGAATGTCCCTAAAGACTCTCGCCAACCTTGCTGCTCTCCTCAGTGGTATCGGAGCCGTCGTGGCCATCCTCGGAGTGGTTCACATCTTCAACGATATGAGGGATTTTGAGGAAAATGCCATTCAACAACTCGATGATTTCAAGGTAAATATTGTAATATGTTCAGGTAAATAATAAAGCACATAAAACTAATTCCTAGGGTTTATATTATATATAAAAAAGTTCACGGGAATATCTGCAAACTTAGTGCAGTTGGATCAGTGAATTATTTACATACCGCACAATTCATCGAAACATTGGACAATAAAAATCTGCATCTAGCACCACTCGTCTCTGGCTTGGGATTCCATGAAAGAGACAACTTCTCGGGAGAAGCGCCACGTTATCGGTCGCCGACAAAGTGGTGGACAGTGTGGATGTGGAGCTCAGCCATCTAACTGCCCTCCTGGACCTCCTGGACCTACCGGAGAACCTGGAGCACCTGGAGACGACGGACAGCCTGGGCAGGACGGAAAACCTGGTGATTCAGCATCTGGAGGGTCTGACTCTGCTGGTGGAGAGTGCATCACGTGTCCCGCCGGAGAACCAGGACCCCAAGGACCCGATGGACCAGCTGGACAACCCGGACCTGACGGACAACCTGGAACTCCTGGAAGTCCTGGACAAAGCCAACCTGGACAGCCTGGACAACCTGGAGACGAAGGAGCTCCCGGTGCACCTGGACAACCTGGAGCACCAGGAAACAAGGGAGAGAATGGAAAGAGGTACTTGCCTTCTGCTCCAGGACCCAACGGTGCTCCCGGACCTGCTGGACCTGCTGGCTCTGCGGGACAACCCGGACCTTCTGGAAATGCGGGAACTCCCGGACCTGTCGGACCACCAGGAGCCTCTGGAAACGATGGACAGCCTGGACAAGATGGACAGCCCGGAGACGACGGCCAACCTGGAGAGCCTGGCGGTGATGCTGCCTACTGTCCATGTCCTCCAAGAGCTGGCGCTTCTGCTGCTTCTGAATCTTTCAACGATGTCGCTGAAGGAGGATACAGACGGCGACTCTCCTCAATTGTCTAAGTCTTCAGGAAACATAGTCATGATTCATGATGTTTGTACATAAGAATACACTTTTATGTATGTCAATAAAATTTCTTCCTGATCTACTGAATTGGTTTCTGTCGAAGAGTATGTTCAAACACATTATCTTTAAAAAAAAAATTAAATCGTACCTTATCTTATTGTTAGGTTTCAAGGTAAGGTAATTTGAATGAGGTAGTTTTTTTATAAAGGAGGTCATGTCGGTTAATCTACTTACTTTGCTAGCCATCCCCCCCCCCTCTTACTAGAGTGACGTTTATACGCTCTTTACTTCCGCTTCAATATGGAATCTCTTAAACAACCAAAGAATGGAACGAAAGGAAGTGAGGTAGTATTCATATACATATTGAAAGATGTAATTATAAACAACACCGCCAGCAAATTGGATCATACACATTGCTTAAGACCAATCATGCGAGTTGTCGGCAAATAAGGCCATACAGATTTTTAACTAAGCACTACCTGTTATACAACTAGGACTTCCAACACCATCTTGCTTAAAAATATTTCTTTAAAAAACATAGGAAAAGAAAGAAAAGAAAAAGGTTAAAGAAGAAGATGATGACGTGGACGAAGAGGATGAAGAATCCCCACCAGCATCCAATAGAGAGGTCGACATGAAGGACACCATTGTGAGTTCTCGATTTCTAAAGGAAGGTGAAGGTGGGATCTGACTAGCTTGTTAAGTGTCATCGGACCAGTAAAAACTACGCGCGGGTTCCATTCAAATAAAATGAAGCAAGAAAAAAATATAATTCTTCCATGGTGCTTGATCTAATAAAGCCGCCATCTATGTACCTAGCGATATTATATTTAAAGAGGTACTTACGCGCATATTACATGTGCACATTCCCAGGTTCCTGATAGTGAAATAGTGGAGGATGAATTTATATGCGGAATGATTTGCAAGCTGATGGAAGCAAAAATGGTGCAGGACCAGAATGTAAAGGTATGAAGGTACAATGCAACACAGGTACAATGCAACAAAGGTACAATGCAACACATTCAATTTGATGTTGTCTTATTTGTTTTTCTTTCGGTTTTCTTGATTGATTTGATTTCGGTGACAACTTATTTGATATTCTTTCGGAATACGTAATTATAAACTAATCTTATTATATAAAGGAGAAGAGTTTATTTTTTTGTTTGTGTGAACGAAACGAAAATTAGAATATCTAAAGGCTATAAAAGGAGAGCGAAGCACAGACTTGGGCAAGCGAAATCGAATCTTATTTCATGATTTTTCAAGATACGTTGCAAACGTTTCACACAAGTGTGCTCACTGTTCCTGCATTGATAGGTTCACCTCGAATTGCACCTTTTTTTATAATTTATGTTGATAGTATGACCTATGACGGTCAAAATGCGAAAATTGCAGTAAATTTCCTTTGCTCCCCGTAGTAGGGGAACTTGCTCAATAAAGCTAAACTACCTCGAATCTATAAAACAATTGGAGTACCGCAGCCATGGTAAGTGGGAAATAGCGCAGCGAGGCTGGAGACGCTAGAAAACACAGGACCCTTTTATCATCCTCTGTCTATCACAACAATATCTGCACCTCCAGCCCTCCTGCGCTATTTCCCACTTACCATGGCTGCGGTAATCCAATTGTTTTATAGATTCGAGGTAGTTTAGCTTTTTTGAGCATGCTCTCCTACTACGGGGAGCAAAGGAAATTTACTGCAATTTTCGCATTTTGACCGTCATAGGTCATACTATCAACGTAAATTATAAAAAAGGTGCAATTCGAGGTGAACCTATCCCTTTAAACTTTAAAAGTCGCCTCAGGCGGCGATAGCCGTCTGGTTATAAATAATAGGTTCCGGTACAAACATTACTTGTAAATTGCTAGCTCTGTACTCAATTTACATACGACATGGTCAAAATATATTATCACTATGCAAAATAACGTTGAAGGTGAGGAATACTTCTCGTGTTTCAGCTGCCGGGAGCCGATCAACCGAATGCCAACCATAAAACGTGCGTTTTGCTTGCCAACGTTATCGCATAATTAATTTGTAGCAGTATGTATTTTGAATTTGCATGAGTGGGGAGAGGTTAGGTTCGCACGGTTTACCCAATCGTGAACCATACTCAGTGAACAGCATGCTCATTTTTTAACAGGATGTGGAGATTAAATTATCTTTACTAATATACCGATAGGCCTGCAAAAGGACCTGTGATGGCACAGGCTGATCTACAGCTTCATGAACTCGTCAAGTTATGTGAAATGTCAAGGAAAAGCCTTCTCGGCCAGGCCTCATTGCTTCGGATACCAAAGTGAATGTTTATATATTGAATACGAAAATTGCACACTTTTTCTGTTTCACACTGCTGCTGCAGAACTTACAAACATAGCCTCAAAAACTGCATGCACTAGTCGTCCAAGCGATTGTTGCCTCACTTGATTACTGTAGAGTCATGATTCACAGTTTCAAGAGTTTTTTTTTTCACTTTTATTTTACACAGTACCCGCAACAACTACGGTTATGAATGTCCAGCTCAAAAAAAAGGCTGTGAGTTTCAGGGAAAAGCTGCCTCTGACAATTTGTGGTGACATACATGGGAATTTTCCGCACTTGAGAGATGTGAGTTGGCTAGGCCGTCAATTTATTCTCCTTCAAGAATCCATACAACAAACAAATAACCGGGGCAAAGCTTGCAGCACATAAATAAATAAATAAATGTACAGTCATTTTAGGTGTTTCGTTTTAATGGTGGCCCGCATAAAAGAACATATCTATTTCTAGGGGACTATGTCGATAGGGGAGTACAGGTACGCGTTCTGTGACAAAAATAAATTCAGAACTATTATACTACAGCATATAAATAGTAAATGTAAATTATTCAACACTTACAGGGATGCGAAACATTTGCACTTTTGATGGCGCTCCAGTATCGATATCCTACGAAGGTAAATCGTAAATTCTCTAATATTGAGCATCTGAATGTGTACTTTTATGGGCCTTCATTAGATGAAGTAAAGAATGTGTGAGACGTAACGTAAGAGAGAAGTGAGATGGAGAGCAAGGTAGGTGTGATGGAAGGGAATAAAACTGTAGCCCGTTGGTGACTGTGAATTGAACCCGCGACGAGAATAGCGCTAGTGTTAAACGCCACCCGTAACTACATACGTATGCAGTTGTCATCGACTGTATTTCCCACTTCTTGACGCAAAATTCTGTCATAACAGGTTCATTTGCTTCGCGGCAATCACGAAGATGCCAACACCACTCTAGCCTATGGATTCTATGATGAATGCAGGCAAAACTTTCCGCATGGCGGCGACGCGGACACGGTAACTTATTATTTGATATCCTGTTATTCTTGCTGTATGTATGCATGTAATCATTCTGCACAACATGTGGAACATCACTGCATCTCTGGCAGCTGTAATTTTTTACCGTCTTGAAACATTTCCATTTTATGTATAGTCGTCCTATTATGATCACTGTAGATCTTCGTTGCTTCGAACTTGAAACGTTTCTATATCATAATTCAGGCTTGGAAAGCATTTCTTTCGGTTTTCAATTGCCTTCCTGTCGCAGCAATTGTCGACAAGTCGATAATGTGTATGCACGGTGGATTGAGCCCATTCATGGGTTCTTTGCAGGATTTAGAGAAGGTATTCCGGTCATTTTAAACTTGCACTTGAATGTACACATAGTTGACATAGTTTCATCGGAATGAATTTTTTTCGTTTGTGTTTCGAAAAAAGTTGTAGGTTCAACGTCCATGTATTGTACCGCCGTATGGAATCTTGTGCGACCTCGTTTGGGCAGACCCAGTGGACAAATTTCCAGGATGGGCTCTCTCGCATAGGGGTATAGTTTTCAAATGACGCTGGTATAGCCGAGAACGTTTGTGTTGAAGTAACTTTTGTAGCTTGGAAGCGCGCTTAGTTGTGTGTCTATCTTGAAATTGACTGATTACGATTATTACAATAATTGAAGATTAGGATTTATTAATGTTTATTCCCGTTGTCATTGCCTCATCCAAACATTAATAAGTAATCATAGTTCACGTATTCAATTTAGGAATCTCATTCACCTTTGGCGTACCTGTCGTTGAGGAGTTCTGCTCGAAATACGAAATCGATATCATTATTCGAGGCCATCAGATTGACCACGACGTAAGAGTTGATGATAAGTTTCATTCATAGAATCGTCATATATCGCCAAGTCATTTTTTTTTAGTTCACGGACTAATTTTCATTTTCTGATTGGTGGAGAAAAAAGGGAAGATATTATAGTGTAGATATTTCTTTCCATTTGCAGCTTCTCTCACGCGTTATAAAAACACTGTTTTTTCAGATGTACCGGAACGGGTATCGCTTCTTGGGCAACGGTCGTCTCGTGACCATTTTCTCCTCATTAAATTATATTAATTACAAGAATAACGCCTGTGTTTGTAATGTGTCCAGAGGGGTGAGTGAAATAACTAGTCCTGATTTGCGAGCTCTGTTTTTTGTGAATAGCACTTTATTCAGTCCCATGCATAGTCCCATAGAGTGAGGTTGACTGTAGAAGACTGAATATAGATAATAGAGCGAAATGCCCGTCCTGAGGCTAGGCAAGAGGAGCGCCCTAAGCGTGGCATGTTTATAAGATGGTAGCACTGGGACATAGACATGAGAATGCAGTTGTCCAAAATACGTTTCAAAACCGGCCGTTGGGTCGCTTTAATCTTTGTTACGTTTAGAAAGATATCCACTTTGTCGTATTCCGCTGCCGAAAGTATGCCAACAGACGACGAGGAAGAAAGAGTAAATGAACTTATCGTTTGCTGACAGAGAGAGTTATTCATGGGAGAACGACTAATAAGGCGTACCAACAATATATGTATAAGTTCACTGCTTCCGGGTTATCATATTCAACGCAAACAATAAATAAAGTACGCGACAAGTCATATGGTACATTATATTAACTTCCCATCCCTACCTAAAGAATTTATTTCCTGGAAATGTCATGAAATGTTGATTGGGACGATTATCACGCATGAGACTAAACGACTAAAGCATTCTTTTCAGAAAGCAGCCGATCGGTGAGAGCGTCACGATCAAAACAAAATGTTGTGAAAACCGAAGATTCTTCCGATCCTCCAAGTTGTTGAGAAGGGATTTTTTCTGATTCTCATGTTATTGATAAAGTATTTTAAAGATGTTATCATTTCAATGTTGAACTACTGCATGCTCATGCTCACATACCACAATAAAAAAATTATACACGCAATTATATTTAAAACAATATTATATGTAAAATTCAGCACTTCTCCTAATTTCGATACGCTTCGCAGTACACTGGCGATGGCGACCTACCGTACAGTATTCCAAATAGAACTTTTCAAAAATCTTTGCTGTTGATAACGTGCGTAGATTGGTTGCGAGCAAAATTAAATTAATAAACAATATGATACAGGCCATCTTTCTATAAACCAAGCTAGTTCGCGAGTATTTCTTCGGGTGGAATTTATCATTTTACTGTAATTCATGTTAGGAAAATATTTATATGATAGATAGACTACCGTAGTTGAGCGACTGCGTGCCGCAGAAAATCGCGGTAGGATCAAACTAGTATGGATGCTGCATCTTTTCCGCATATCTTTTGTATTTAATTTACTTGTGCTAGATTTATGCAATCTTCATGCTCCCGCTCCGATTTTTTGAAAGTTTTGTTTGATTCCTCGCTCTTTTATTTTTTTCTTATTACTTGCTGCGCTCAGTACTCTTTCCGTAAGAACGTCCGGTCGAGCAACCTTCGTTTTACAATTCGTTAATTTCAGGCGAATGTGGTATGTCTGAGTTTGGTGGCTTCAAAATTCCTGAAAGTTTCCGAAAAAATGCGGCGCCGGGAGGAACCGTTTCCGCGTTTGGAGGAAGTATGTTTGTAGAGTTGGTACATCGTGGAGGGAAGAATATTTATATGTAATTCAAAATACGCGTCTAGTCTATACACCGTCCTTATATTCACGTGATCTAACTTATTTTAGAACTTAAAAGTTCACCGTTTTCTGGCATAAGCTATGCGGACCTTGATGATCCGTCCGGTGCCCCAGAGAAGCCGAAGCCGGCAACTCCATCATCGTTTACCTTCAAAGCCGACAGTGAGGCTTTCATTTAAGTTGTTGTCCGTATGTCCGTAATTAGATGGTCGTGGTAGTGTGCAAAATTACGTGATACTTCTTGATGAGTGCTTATAATGCAAATGTCGCGTTGAAACAATAAACCATAATTATAAAGTAAGTAAAAATTGTTTAAGAAACTGGCTTTATATTTATACTAAAACATTGTTGTCGTAATAAAGTAATAAATAAATGTTAAAATTAGTGATTCAGATCAGGTCTGTTCGCCTTCTATAAAATAACTGATTTGCTTCCTTTTCTGTTTAAATTGAAATAATTCGGCCGGCTAAATAAATAAATACTGGAGAAGCACGCGCAGACTTTATATTGTTTACAACGTTTAGGAACGGCGGGAGATTTCCGATCCGGACCGGGAAGCGACGCCGGTGCATCGACTTCAGAATCGATTGCGGGTTCTGGAGATGGTTCGAAGAAAATTAGTCCGTCTGCTTTCTTCCGAAAGAGAACGACAACGATGTCGTCTCCTTTGTCTAGTGGTGGAACAGGTGGGTCAAATACTAAATACTACACATACACATTTGCTTCAAAATTTACATGTGCTCTCTTCACTTAGAAGAAAATGGTCCGATCCTTGTGGGAAAAATAATCTGAAATCTGAAATTGGTGCAATTCGACCAAAATAATCTAGTCATCGCACGAAAGTTGCAAGTTAACGGATAGTCAAAGGAATACAATGTTTATGATATCTTGATGCGTATGCACTCACAAACTGCAACTGCAGTGTGTTTTTGAGTTTGAGTCTGTATTCGCCAGTTTATGCTTGAATGGTTGCGTTGTAGCCCCTCGTCGCCCTCCTGGTGCAGCGGGCACATCTACAGCATCAAGTGCTCAGTTGGCCCAGTTAGCGGCGGCTGCTGCGGTGAAAAAAGCAGCCAAGGTTATGCGTCAGCGATCGTCTATTGAAGGAAAGGTTAGTGATCAGCGCTCATGATCATTAAATATTACTCATGGGCATAAAGTCTTGCACACTCCTGGTATTGATATGGCGGAGACATATTGAATTTACGTTTCGCTGATTTATGTTGCCATGGGGATATGTTCATTTCGACCACTAGGCTAAACGGAGCATCTCCATTCCATTTACGCACACTATTTTTATTCATGTCTTCAAGCAACACTGCTTGTTCTCATGTGCTTCTGAGTAGCGCGGACCCCAGAGTGATTTAATTTCAGACAGCCACTTCGCCTACAAAAATGACAACCAACAGGAATCCGTTTTCCCTGCGGAGAAATGTTGGAGGTGACCAACAGAGTTCGGCTGCAGTTGGTGATGTACCTGGTGCATGTAAGTCAGATTCGTGTCTCTGAACTTTTCTAGTACTTCCATCGATAGCAGTCATACAATGACGTGGTAGCTTGTTTGTTTTTGATGGCTTCCAATTGTAATTGCTTCATAAGTTAACCCTTTCGAATTACTAGGACTGAAATTTATAGTATGCTCTTGGAATTTTCGAGCGTTGTCAATAATGCCAGTGCAGCGATCGCTGAACAATTCGGTATTTAATTTATGCAGCTTTCGATTTTTTGTATCTTGTATTTTTCAGCATATACACATGCTCCCCGACCACACACACGTTCCGGTGCTGCACCTCCCGGGAGTAATCCATTTAAGCTGACGAGGCCCGCTTACGCTAAGGAAGGTAAAAATCCATTCGGAGGAACGATGAAAGCTATAGACAGTATGTTTCTTAGTGCTGTGATTCGGTATTTATTGGTACGTTACCAGCTAACAAAGTTTATTTTTATGTCTTCTACATGTGTCGTTCGCTAAGATATTCAACTAATATATGTGACATTTTATAGCTAGATATTTATTGTTTACCAGTTGTGTATGCTAGTCTGCTTTGCTTAAGATGAAATTGTAACATAGTATTTGAAATTGAGTGTAGCGATATTACATTACCGCCCATAGACTTTTTGTCAATTTATCTGGAATCACTAACAAGATCATTGCAGAAAGTGACAATTTATCTGGAGTTCAACATCAGCGCAACACCCCGTCACCTAGCGGTGTTGTCATAACAGTACAGGATGATGGACATCTAATTCCACCTGCAGTCCAGGCACCTACGATACGAAATGGATGTTAGTTTAAAAAAATTGCCAGCAAGAACCGAGAAAAGTTTAAGACAAACCTTTTTTTGCCTGCTGACCCATCATAAAAAGCAACAAGATACTCGTTTTTTAAAATCCTAATTTGTATTCTTTTCTTTGCAAATTTGATTATTCTGAAGACTAGAAGATGAGTCACTCTTTTTTTCAGCGCCTTCTCGTCGTCCACTTGCGGAAAGGATTGCTCGGAATGAGAAAAGCAATTTTCAAGCACAGCAGCCACGTCAAACACTAGGATCCAGTTCGAGTGCAAGTCTGGTTTTTTTCTCGTACGGGTCGGGTGGTAAACATGAACCACTTTGATTTCTCTTCACCTCTTCACCACCGTTTTGGTCTTGGCGGACCGCTGACGACATGGGCTCTCTGAACTTATGTACTACGAGTACCCAATTTGCCATTCTTATTTTTTTATTAATAATTATATTATTTAGACGTGATGTCTGTACTTCGTCAATTGAAGGCGTTGATTGGAAAGCGCTGCACCACCGAAATGGAGAAATATCAGTTGCTAGATGAGAGAGACAAACTCATGTGCAAATTACGGCAGGTTCGTTTTTCCGAAAAAAGTTGGATGTTTTGCACTCATCACTCATAACTTTTTGTCGCAATGTATTTATTTAGCTCGAACCGTCGACTCGTGTAATCGGTACCTGCCCAGATTTGTGTCCAGAAAAGGAGCGATATTGTCGCATCGTGCAAAAGAGAGTGTCGATGTTCGAGTGTGATGAAAACGGACGAGTCAGCCATTCGAAGTTTATCAAGGTGCGTAGTTCGCTGTATAATGTATGTGGGGATCTTATCACTTACGAGAACTGGTGTTTAGATGGCATTAGACCATTAATTTAATATTTTTCTGTTACATATATATTTTTCCATTTTCTAATGGGCATTCACTTCAGTACTTTTTGTTGGTTTCTAAATATTTCTCTCAGGACTATTCGAGAAGTGCAGCTGATCAAGAACGACCTTTACGTCACGAGCTCCGACCGGGTCCTCAGTTGATCATGTCCATGGATTATCTGCTTCTTAATGTACGTTTTTGTTTTTATTTATTCCGTTGCATGCCTTCTTTCGGCCTGCTTTATTGATTATTCCAATTTCGCATGTTGGCGCGTTTTCCAGATTGCTGATTCTAACCCAGAGCCCAATCAACTGGTTGTCTGGTATGACTTTTTGTGGTCTCGGACACGCGCAATTCGCAAGGAGCTGACCCAGCAAATGCTCACTGACAGCACGGCTGTACTACTCGTAGAGAGGTTAGTTGTGGTTTAGTATTGATTTCAGGTCTTAACCAGATCCATATGTATTTCCTAATACTTAGTTTTTTTTCCTGGACTCATTGTCTTTTGCATGTTGTCATCAAATACGTTGTTCGATGTCTTTTGTGTTGTAGATGTGCTCGTCTGCATATATTTGTGTCATATGCTCTCTGCTCTCTTGACATGACTGAGTTTGACCAAAAACTCAACACGGAACACCTTGGGAAGTCGCTACAGGTGATTATTTAATTTACTGTTGACTTTTTGTTTTCACCTTTCTCTTTTTATGAGTGTGTGAATTTGTGACTTATTATTATTATTATTATTATTATTATTATTATTGTTGTTGAGATACGATCCATTATGGGGGAAGATTCTTTAATTCGTTCGTTCTTACGCTTGGAAATTCAGACGCTTCGTCACTTGTACGAGGATTTGGAGCGATGTGGTGAATACTGTGATAGTGAAGCAGAATTTCGAGCATATGATATCATGATGTATCTTCATGATCAAAACACAATGTCGCAGGTTAGTCGGTTAGTGGAGTTGTTTTAGTTTGCAGAACTGAAACTGAGATGTGTGGAATAATGCGCAGTCCAAAGTCAAAAGGCATATGTTGAATGTTGAGTAAATGTTTATGTTAGTGCAAACATCCTCGGGTTGATTCGCAAAGTATATTGGATTGGACGATGTACAGTTGTATAGTTACCAATTGTCATGTAGTTACCATTGTCGTGCACTAAGAACTCAACTTTCCACCTTTCCAGGCGCTTTCCTATCGCAGAGAAGTCCGTGAAAGTGCGCCAGTGCGCTTAGCAATTGAGCTGGCGAGTGCACTGCAAAATAATAATTATGTCAGGTAGTGTTATTATGTAATCCATCCGTATACGTTTGCTATTAGGCTTTTATCGGTATTGGTAGTGTTTTTCCATTTCCAATAACCTCAATGGTTCTGCTTTCTGTTGGTGCTCACACAATCAGTTATTATAATAAAATAGAAAACTAGTAAAATGCAAAAATGAAAGTGTACTGGTAGAATCACGAAGTATCTGCGTGATCATGCTATTATGTTTATACCCGTTTTGTTTCGCTACTAGTTACGTACATTAGTACATTTTTACCACTGGTACTGGTTGGAGCGTCTAGCCACTATTATTTTATAGATTCTTCCGTCTTCTTCGCAACAAAGCTACTTTCCTTCAAATTTGTGCGTGTCACCGATACTTCGAGAGGGTGTGTTTTCTTTGACTTTAGTGTGCTTACTACTCTGAGGAGGGAGTTGTAAATAAGACACCAACCAGTAAATTGCCTTCAGGCTCGCGCTGGGGCTTTCCGGGTATTGATGATTGCGTACATGAAGAACACATCAATCCCATTCGATTCGATTAGCTCACAACTTGGGTACGACAATCCCGATCAGTTGAGGACGGATGCTGCCCTATACGGACTGAGGTCCACGGACGGTGGTTTGGTAAGTTTGGGTTTCCCCTGAATTTGGCATAGTTATGTAAAACTCACGTTTGGTGTGCAGTGGAACCCGATAACGTACCCCAAGCCCAAGTCACACTCTGTATATTTTCTGCCTATCCTATGATGCGTTTTTATCATGCGTCATGCGCATAACATTGTCTCGGACCCACTCTCATCATAATCGAATTATGTGTCCTCTATTTGTTTTATGTTTAGTGTTTAGGTTTTGTCGGGTGACACGTTCAGTTTGGAACCCGATGAAGCGCCAGCTATGAGAAAATACGAATGGATTGATGAAAAACGAGGATATTCGCTGTTGAGTCGGGTTAGTAAGTTAGTATGTTGGTATGTTCATTGCGACACATTGCTGTATTCCAGTAGTCAGTTGTAGATCACAAGTAAAGGAAGAAAAACGCAAAACGCCAGCTACCGTAAATGGTCTTTTATAGTTTCATAGAACCTGTACTTTTGAAAATTTACTAGGTAGGCTTGTTCATTCGTTACTTGGTCGTAGGTCGTAGGGTAGGGTTTAACTATCGAATGCATTTAGTTTTTTTTACCTACACCACACACACACCGATAGTTTTCGTAATGTAATTCTATAGCATTACTATTAATTGTGTGCCGATTTTATTGTTTTTATTATTTTTATTATTAACAATAACTGTTCAGATTCTTTCTGGCGGAACCCCAGTGAACATTCCATCTTCTATGCATGTTGTGGATTCTTTTGACGAATCAGGAGTTTACTCGAGAGATCCGGTCGTCGCCGATGTTTTATCGAGGTTGGTGTTTTCATTCTCTTGATAATTGAATAAGGGAAACCTGACATGATCGGAAGTCGGAAGTGAGGAATCAAAAGAGCTAATTTAAATAGTCTCAAGTTTCAGTGTGCGGGCGGTATATTTCTGCAAAAATAACGCTTTCCAGGCATAACATTGACAGTGGTATTGATATCGTGGAAATAGAAAATGATGAACAACAACACAAACGCGATGAGTTCAGCAAGTCCAATCAGTTGGTGAGTGGTATGTTCTGGCATGTTTTGAATCAAAAAATGTACTGGCTCGTATTTATCATAACTTCTCGTGTGTCCTGTTGATTTTCCTAGCGTTAGTGTAGCATTTCACCACAGTAGTCAAGTGATATTATATCGTTTTTGTGAACGTCTGCTAGCTTCATTGCTACATACAACTTGTGCTCGAATTTTGAGCCGTGTTTGCTTGAAAGTTAAGTTGCATTATTTCAGTTTGAAGCGGGGCGTCAAAGATTGGAGGAACGCGAAGGGGTATGCTGAGTTTTGTATTTTAGTTTACTCTTATTTTTTTCTGTTCTTTGGAAGCTATTGTTCCAAATTCCAAATCCTCTGCTGTGAACTGTGAACACGACTTTACAGATTTATTTTGTATCTGCGGGGTTGTGCCGTAGATTTGATTATTGTGAATTATCCTGAACTTATGCTCCAATTTCAGATGAAGAAGACCGCAATTTCATTATTGGGAGAAGAAGCGCAGCCGGTGTTGCAACAGAAATGCGAAAGGATTGTGGAAGAAAATCTTATTAGGAGAATCCAGGTTGCCATCGCAAACGAACAAAGGTATGCTATTACGGTAAACCTTTGCTGTTTTCTCTCATGCTCACCTTTTTGTGTTGATTTTACTTTGCGGTAAGTCGCTGAAGTTTGCCACTCTTTTAGCAATTGTATCGCGGAAATCGAGGCTCGCAATCGGATTTTGACGCGAAAACAACAAGAGCTCGAAGAGTACAGACGGATAATCAATGCTCTCACGGAGAATGTTAGTTTGATGTATTTTTGAATGGCTACGCTGCAATGGCTTATAACCCTGCCCGGTGTGTAAAATTGTCTCTTTGACGCATGCTAGTGCTAGTGGTTGTGGCTAGTGTTGCAAACCGTAGGATATTCTAGGCGATGGAGGGGGAACTGGGAGTGGGAGAACCGAAGAACCTAATCAGTTCCTTTCTTTCAGTTCCTCGACGCTTCAACAAGTCTCGTGTTGAAGCAGACTGTGCGAATTGAATACGGGTGGGTGTTTTTAACTTGGTGTCTGTTCCACATTTCTTACGATTTTGTCTTGTCGTGGTTGACAACACACTCAGAGGTTTTAACATTAAATTTGTTCCAAACTTTTTTGTACCGGATAACGACCCAATGTCCGCGAGCAGTCCCGAGAAAAGCTCCTAATCGGAATTATGTTATAATTTGTTTAAGTCTGGCGTTGAACTCCTACAAACACTCGACGTGTGAAATCATCTGTAAGCGGGTGTGGGACGATCTACTCAACCATGTCGTGGACACTGCTGTGAAAGCTTTGGCAGATGAAGTATACTCTCGGGAGCTGAGGACGGTAAGGCGAACCTCCTATTGACCTCTGATCTAACGTTATTAAAATGCATGTCAATGTCAACGTTACAAAAAATGTTTTACCTTCTGTTTCGTATTCCGATGAGGATTAAAGCGTGAGGCGTATTTAAACGTTACTTCTACACATTTTGCGTTACCCAAACTTTGATAAGTTTCGGATATTTCATATTTGTTATCGCTAGCATTTTCAAAGTAGAGATATCGAGTGCGGCGTGTGGCGTGTTCTATTTGATTTGCGATATGTTTTACGTCGTTCACTTTAAGCATCAGGAGAAAGTTGAGACGATCCGTCGACGTCTGTACACGATGTGGTTCCGTCAATTCTGGGACCAATGGAGACGCGTGGTTTTGATGAGAAAACAGAGAAGAGAGAGGGAGAGGAAAGCACTAGAAAGCTGGAAGCCGTCGAGGCGTGGTTGGTTTCTTTTTTCACTATTATACTTTATTTTTTGCTTCGCACTATTCGGTGTTGCGGCGGCATTTTGATACTGTTTGCGTTTTTTCGATTAGCTCGTTTTTTCGATTAGCTCACGTAAATCCCCCCCCCCCTCGTGCGAATTATGTTAGTTCAGAGTTCTTTTACATCTTCGTGATATCGTATTTTATAGCTTAGCTTGCCTGGTACCAGTTCCTGTGATTAGCATGAACGAGCAGACGGATCTTGGTCTTGGTTTTTTTAATGTATTTTTATTCTATAGATTTCATATGCTATCATTTAGCGTACTTGGTTGATGTGAAACCATCGACTTCAAGTGCTCCGGAGGTGAAAAATGCAAGGAACTCTATGGATGGGGATCAAAAAACAAGGGTGTGCCCAAGTTTGATTTTTGATTTTTTTTTTGTTGTATGATGGTTGTCACAGTTACCATCTAGATATTGTAAAGGGAAACTAGTACTTAAAAGCAGAAATGATAAATGTTTTTTTTTGGTGTGGATTGTGACTTCTTTCTAGTTTAACACCTTTGACCTTTAGCTCCTACTTCTTCGTCGTCAGCGACAGGGACGAATTGTGTACAGCGCTTTCTGCAAGTGGAGAATCTTTGCAAGACAGCGAGGTGCTTCTAGGGGAATGTTTGAGGTCATTTGCTGTAAATTTCTTTACTTACATGCTTCCATCCTTCCTTGTAGAGTAGAATCATATTAGTGATTTTTTTCATGCTCGTTCTGAAACAAAGAAGATCTTTGATAAAACATGTGATCGTTCACCGTTAGCCGTTTAAGTAATCACTTAAAGGGACGTCAATCCGGTTTTGCAATTAATCACTTAAAGGGACTGTCAATCCGGTGCTCAAAAAAAAGCTTGCGTTTTTTTGAAGGTAAGGAAAGTGAAAATAAAAATAAAAATAAACAAAAACTTTTATGTAAGAAGAAAAACAATTTCAAACCCCTCCAAAAAACTTCTTCAGTATGGGATTCGAGTCGTGTGGACAGAGCTAAGCCAAAACGCTGTCCACCGGACGGTTTGAATTACCGGCTCGCCGTAACGTACCCGTTTGCGTGCGTTGCGGCGGGTTTTGTTCACGTTTATGGGTTTATGACAAAATTTGAAATATTTTAATCTACGGCCATTTTTGTGGGTACACTATATTGTGCGCCGTTCGAGATTTACTTAATCTGCGCCAGGAGATGCCTTTCTGCGCAGAATCCCCCTTGACATGCCCTTTAACACTTGACAGTCGTTTGTCATATGCTATTTCGGTACCTTTTGGCTATTAATTTTTTATTTGCGACCGAGCCGAAGATAGTTTTCTTGGATTTTGTAAAAATGTCTTTCAGGGCTTCATTACCAGGAAGCGTGCACATCCACTCTTTTTAACTGATGAACAGTTGAAATCGAAGAAGATATGTGAAACGCGGAAAAGCTTGTCAGCATGTGAGCAGTTTATTATTTTGACTTGTTATTTCTAGCTCCCTTACATGATTTAAGTCTTTCGCAATGTGTTCTGTAAATTTCGAGACCTTGGTTTCAGAAGACGCCTAGTGTGCATGCATTTACTGCGTTTTCACGTTTGGATTGTACCGAATCCGTTTTTATTCGCTTGTGTACGTATACTGACTCTCTCCCTTTACTCTTTTTCGTATCTCATATATGTTTAGTCGATCATCCGCTAGTTTACTTTGGGATGCCGGTGCCTTCTCTAAATTTTATGAATCGGCAAGACGAGAAGAAAATGCTTAACGGGCTTTTGCAACCCAAGAATCGGAATAATGGTGAAGGTGTGTATCTTTTCACCCTTTTGAATCTTTTGATTTGCATTTCTTAGTAATTAATAATTACTTATCTCTTTATTTACTATTTAGTATCGCAGCGTTCTCTGAGTCCGTGCTTTACATTCGCTGAGCCGGTGATACCAGACCAACTACGAAATGGTGACGTTTTCATAAATAAACCCTTGGAAGAAGATGAGGTGCTCATACATGGGACCACTGGATCCATTCTTAGAGAACAAGGTTGGTTCTGGGTTCTGGTTTTTTCCCGTTTAAAAACTTTGTGCATCGTTATATATTTCACTTGTCAGGGCTACTTTTTTCCTTTCTTGTTCTCTGATTTGGGGATTTGGGCTTTGCGTAGTTGTACAGTTAGTTGTAGTTGTTACTGTACCGGTGTGTTAATTTCCGCATAGAAAAGTTGTTCTACTTCTAAACTTAGTATAGTGATGTATTGCGTGTATCGTACTATTGAATGTGCCTTGACAATACGGTAAACTATTTAACACTGTTTATTGTATCATGAAAAGCTTGAATTTATTTGCGAAGAATTCAGAATATCATTAGTACGTGGTATTTTGTCTCTGTATGTTTGGGTTCCGGGTTCCATTTTGCGAAGTGTTCGTTATATTGACGGCTCGGTATATTTCTACGAGATTGGCGATAACGTCGTACAAAGTGACCCAAGCCTCCCTGCTCTCTGTGTCCAGACCTCGGTTAGCAATTCGAACTTCGTCCAGCACTGGGGCCAGCATATGCTGAAAACAGGGTATAGCAGTTTTTGTGGGTTACACTTTACACTCTTACTCTTAGTATCTCAATGCTTGGTGATTGAACTTGCTACTGTTCTCGAACTTTATAAACAAAAAAATCCACGCTATTTTTCTTAAAGGTTTAACTTTTTTTCTGTATTTGATCTATAAGTTAGCCTGACGCCGTATCAATTTTGATTTCTACTCTCACTCTCGATCAGTAAGTCTCTTACCTATATCCTAGTCATAAGTGTGTATACCTCAATATGATATCGTTGAATGTTCCATTTGATATGTGCCCGTGCAATACGGTTGAGTTGTTCAGCGAGCACAGTCTCATTGTCCATGGAGTGAATTATTTGTCCGAGTCCTGCCATGTAGACCTTGAAACACTTTAGTTTGCACTTGAGCTGCAAAGTTACGGGAAGAGCGGGCACAATTTTGTGGAGAAGAGCAGAAATTTAGAATGTTAATAAGCTGCACTTGTCTCTCAATGTGGAGGCGGGGTGTAGTTGTCAAGTGTAAAATATTGTTGTAATATATTGAACCACTCACCGATGCATGCCGTCTCAGTTCGATGGCGCTCATTAGGGATGAGTCAGGAATGGCCCGAAATTGTGGCCAAATTTTCTTGTACTTTGGATGTTCTGCGAATAGCCTAAAACTGAGGGGTCATTATCACTGTGCTCTCGAGCTTGGCCTAGTTATTGGAGCTCTTGTTAGTAATTCATGCTATGATACGTGTGTGGGTAGAGTAGCTAGTTTGTTAATGTAATTTGGTGTCGAGCGTGACCGTGACGTGGCTGATAAAATTAGAGAATGAAACAAGTTGGAAAACGTACGCAACGAGCATCCGCAATCCATACTTGATGCTATCAGCTTCCATTGGCTTGAAAGTACGCATGAGAATTTCTCGTTGCTTCTTGTTTAGGCGATTCAATTCGTTTGAAGTCTTCCGAGCTAAATTGCTGTACTGTACTGTGCTGTTGTTATTATCTTCTATCTTCATCTAAAAAGGAGGCTTTCTTTCTTAATAATTGTGCTCAGAATAGTATGAGAGCATCATCTACCTTTTTAAAGGGAGATTCTTGCCTGACCGCCTGACCAGATTTCCGAGGAATTTTCCGATAGAAAAAATACTAAACACAAACTCTATAAGCTATGAACTTTTTTATGTGCGTCAGCTCAGCGAGTGCTCACTCATTTCTGGTGTTTTGTCATCGTTCCCCATTTTTTGTAGTATTTGGCGAATTAGCGATATCGCTTGTTGTCGTTTTATAGCAGAAGCATAGGCCTCACAATCGTATCCACTTGGTTCGCTATTGTTTTTCTGGGTACTGCCAATGTCACTAGTATCTAGATTCTTTCCTTCCTCTTCCTCTGTTTCATTAGCGAAACAGTGTTCTTCTTCCTGGACTAGTTTCTCAGCCGTGCATTTAGAATTGGTTTTCAAGGAGCGGTACATCAGTTAGTTCTACGCAGAAGAAAAAATGGTGTTGGAGAGTTTCTGAATAGTCCGTATCCGTGCAGTTTGAAATTTGATTCCGATAGTATTACGGTAATACTATATATTACGGGATGAATAGCAACAAATATACAATCAGTGTAGCGATGTTGAATAGCAGTTGCCGCGGGTAGTTTGTCAATGTCAGTTCTGTTTAGTAGTATCTATTCCTAACTTTATTAACCGGAAATGCATGTCCATCTTCAAAACATCTGATTTTATCTTCCTTTTTTAACTAATCCGGAAATTCGACTTATACTTGCCAAAGAGGTTTAGAAGTTTTTCTCCTTACCCGCTTTTATTTCTGTGAAATAGACAGAATTTTAATAGAGATTTCCTATTTTATGTTTTTTTTTGGCGGTAAGTTAATTCGTATTTTTATAATCGTTTTCGAAGAAAACTCTTCAACAGAAAGTCCCAAAGGGATATGTCTAGACAGTTGACAATATCGCATTAACCCGACTACCCGACTCATCGAACGATAACCGAACGTACTTTGAAACCTGAAACTGCGCTCTTTGAATTAGTGGTACATTAGCTAGAATTATTATTGAATTTTCCGCTGTTATATGCGTCAGGCTTGACGCACTGCACGTGTATTAATGTATTTGTATATGATGTAAATATTATGTGGACGTAGACTAGAGAACATCGTCGTAGTGAATCAGTGAATCAATGACAATGGCAGGAATCAATGTCATGTGACCACAAATGCTGAGCAATGTGGCCTTCTGTCTTCGGGAGTTTTGTGAATTAGAATACTCTTATCATATAATAGAAAGACATAGTACTGTGGGTTAGATTTAATCGAAATGCTTTAATTTTAGATCTAGACTTTGCTCGTGAGCAAATGGAGAGGATCGGTTTTGTCCCCCGTCAGCACCGGGAGACTTCGACAAGAGCGAGTGAAACTCCTATTACGGTACCACCCGCGGATCTTGCCTCTGCTACATTTAACGACGTCCAGACAGACTTGTCGTCAATCAACACAGAAGTTGAAGAAATGAAGGCCCAAGTGGAAGCCCTGTTGGCTAAGTACACGTAGGTTAGAATTCTTCAATTTTTTAGATGGTGTGATATTTCTATTATTATTTATATTTATATGATCAGTATTATTCTGCTTGAAGGAGCGTGACATGGTTCACTTTTTTTGTAAAAAGAGCAACAAATGAGTTGCTTTGTTTAAGTCTTTGTTTAAGGGAACAGGAAAGTTGAAAAGAGACGTAGGATGGTGTTAGTTTATTGTGCTTGAGAAATTAGAAATGGGAAATTGTGAACGTGAACTCACATAGCTCTGCCGCAGGTGTCTGGTCATTTTCTTCGTTAGCTGCAGTAGTCGAATTTTTGGAATGGTCTTCAAATTTAGGCATGGGGATAGGGAAGTTGGGTGTTTGTATCATGGATATTGGGCTCGGGGTTTGTGGGCCATGATGTTCGTAGCAAACAGTGTTACTGCCGGGAACTGCACTTAATAACGAGAATATCATGGCAGCATTGGAACGAAGGCTAGGCTTTATCTTTGTGTTATCGGAATCTTGATCTTGAAGATCGTTTTCGTTATAGTTGGTCTTATTCATCTCGTCTTCGTCGCTAGGATGGTTTGAGGCGTCTTCTTCTTTGATTATGGTGATTTCATGGGAATGAGAATTAAACTGAATATCCTGGTAGTAGCAACTATTATCGACATCTGATTTATATGCAGTATACATGTTTTTTTTTGCATGAGTATTAGAAGCCCTAAAATAGATGTTTTATTTGGATTTTGGAATTTGAAAACAATAGAGGGATTATGGTGGTATTTGTTCGTTATGAGAATGATGTGTGTAATATACTAGTGCAATGAATTAGAAATGCGTGATTAAGCGTGAATATAAATAATAAATTCAAAATAGCTTATGATATTATGAGGGTATGCGATATATATTTTGTCTTAGCGAGGTAATTGAGAAAGCTCCTGTATTTATAGGGATGGGAAGTGATTTCTGAAGCGGGCATGCCTACTACGAATTAACTATTAATACGAACAGGATGCTTATATTATGTTGCCTTCTTAATTGTTGGTTAATCCGTTTATAAGTGCAGTGATCAAACCTTTAAAAATCCCGGGTATAATCGCGGCCTTACCTTAGATTAAATGGTTGTTATGATTAGCGGAAAAGTTGTGCTGCGAAAAATTTCTTGGAGCTGGGAAGATGTTTTCAACTTTAGTTTATACATTGTAGTCTCAGTAACGTGATGATGGTGAAGCTTTTTTTAGAATCTCTGTGTGATTTTATAATTGCGCATCATTGTTCTGTGAACTTTAATATCCGGTAATTGCGAAGCCTCATTGTATGGTATGCAAGAAGCTGCTGCGTTCGATGATCGCTTCTTGCAGGCAGAGTAGTCGTAAATCATAAGCTTCTATTATATTGCTTATTGCTTGGGAAGTGAAGAAACCTTTTCGAATATTTAGTAGATCAGTAGATCTTGAAATATGTGGAATGTCATGTTATGATCTTGAAATATATGGGATGTCATGTTATCGTTTCGTGATTATTTAGCTTGAGTTGGGGTTGCGGGTCTTTTCCTTAGTAATGGGGTTTCTCCAGTCTTCAATTAACGTAATCGCAACTCGGTAGTGTTGTGTTGTTCAGCGGGTTAACTAATATTAATATCTGAAATTTCCTGTTTCCTTATTTTACTTATACTGTGACACGGGGGGGTATGAGTTGTTCTGAAAGTAAAATACTAAAAGTACAGTAGTTGTTCATCTGCGGTGGGGTTCTGATTCTGATAGTACATCTTTGTAGTACTTTTGTACCACCTAGTTAGTGATTTTTTGTGGAGTAAGTAATTGTATTACACTATAGCTAAAGCTAAGGCATTTTTCATTATTTTACCTATCGTATTTATAATGCTTACATTGCTTACGTTATATCATATCGTTTCCTGGTTACATTTGATTAAATTATGCTTTTACATTGATCGTTTAATTTTAATAACAGTGAGAAATTTTTGCGACTAACCTATTTTTCGACTGCTCATACGTGCGTTTTTTTACTTATTCCAGTTTATATTTATTGCATCTGCTGCTAGAATGTTTCCTCTTTTTTTATATTTATGTTAATAGTTGTGTTAGCCGATTTTCACTGAATTATTATTTTCTTTCTTCTAGACTTCTAGAATAACGTAATTAGTTAAGTTACACAGCACTGGTTCATTAGTATAATATGTGAATGGTGTGGTTTCATAATCCCGTTGTTAGCAGTTTGAGAATGAGAATTTTTAAATTAATAGTTTTCTTGTGAATTTGGATGCAGCTGACTCGCTTTGAATCGAGTAATCGAGTTACAATACTGATCGGTGTTATTTTTCATTTTGATTACATTGTGATGCATTTTTGCCGGTGCCTGATTAATGAACCACGTGTTGTAAGTTTGTTATATGTGTGCGAAATAAAGAATTTGTGCATTCTAAAGAATGGTGCTGATTGCGCTTTATATCGTGGTTTAGTAACCTTGATCATTTATCGTTTTTTTTTTTTTGAAAATTTTTTGTTGTCTGAATGAGACCATTAGTCTTGTTGGAGGTTGAGTTCGCATTTGTTATTGCACCGTATGTACGCGGAGTTAACTTGGCTATGAGGTTTGGGGGTTTATATATTTAAATTGACTGCTTTCAGGATTACGGTGTGATTTTCCGACCATTGGCGGATCCCGAGAAGTTTGAGGTTGGAGAATTATGTGATACTTTTGTCTTGTTTATTTCATGTTCTTGTTGTGTGGCTGTATATTCCGCTGTGTTTTGCCGATATTTGCCACTTGTGCTTTCCAAATATCTAATAGATCATTTGAAAGGGATCAGGAACCCTTTATTTTAATGTTTGCACTCTTAAATGTTATACTCAATCCTCAGTTATTTGAGTTCTTTTCTTGTGTCTTTGATTTTTGATTGGGGGTAAATTGGTTACTTAATTCGATTAGTGTGATTTTCTTTCCTCTTCTATCTACCGATCGTAATGCGGAACTGGAGTAACATTGAGTCCCTATATTTGGTGTCTGTTTTAAAATTAAAATTTGTAATTCTCATTTGTAGAGAGGGATCGAAATCACTGATACTTACGCTTCGACACAACTTGTATGGACCGGTTGTGTAGTTGTTTTCGGCTGGCTTGGATAGCGATAGACTTATTAAGTAATCTTTCTGTAAGGTGGTATCAGATGATAATGGAGCCAATGTCTATGTCTGGATAAGCTAAGATGGAGCCAGTGCCTGCATCCACTTTTGGAGACAACCGGCAACAATGCAAAGTAAATCATGTTCACTTCTAACTTTGAAGTTTGAACTTCAAGTGAGATGGTCTTGCTTGAGCGAGGCTTTGCTGGAGTCTGGAAGTCTGGAAGTTGTGTGCAATTCATTTTTATTGAACAAAAAACTGTTTAGCTTTGTAACCACGTACCACGAACTCAAGGTCTCGTTTTCTTTGTGTGAAAAAGATGCAAAGACACCTGTTGGTGTAGTTCTGCGGGTTTGAAGGCTACGGAAGCAGTAACTAAATTATTATGGGATACAATTAGTCTAAGTTTCTGTGAATACCACGACTTTTATTTCAACTAATGAAGTCCTCTTGAAAATTTGGTAGGTACAGGTACGGAAACAACAGTAATTTTCTATGACATTGTGGTACTCCATTTTCCACTTGAACGGTTTGTGAGCGAAAATAATAGTTGGATCATGGAATAGAGGATGAGATAGATGACTAATGTTGTTGTTTCGCCACTGCGAGAGAAAATGAAATTTTGGAAAGTGCAAGTTAACGCGTGACCTGGCGCGAGAATTTGATTTGATGGTGGTGGCCAGTTTATTTTCACTTTCTCATTTTTTTTTTCAACTTGGCCCTGATTTCGCTATAGTTATGATAGTTAGTTATGATAATTTGCGTCCAAGGAAACATGATGATAAGTTACAAGCTTAATGTAGCCTAAGTCGTTGTCAGGTTGTTTTCCTTATTTACTGTCTCCTCTTTCGTTTATTCTTTATCCTTTCTGTTTTCGTAGATTTATTTGCTAGATTTTAACGTTGGGATGTAGAGCGCATGTAGATCGGTTGCATCACATGTTTGTTTTCTTCCAGTGATCAATAGAACCAGTGAATAGACACAGACACGGAACCGCAAGTTGGTTTGCCTATAGTTTCTTTAGCAATGAAACCGGAAATGTTTATTATTATGAATATGAATGACTCAATAGAATTCAGAGTCGTACGAGAATCTTTTTTTCTCGCCTAGGACAACATCGGCCTGTTTCATTTCAGACTTTTTTTCGTATGTTTACTTTTTTCCTCATCTTGACTTGTTGTGTTGGGGGTTTAGTCGTTTTAACTTTGAGTGTTCATTTAAATTTGTTTATGGATGTCATAATCACTACTAGAGCCTACTTAGCATTTGAAGTGTTATACCATGGTGAATGTGTGTATATTGGTTGTGAGGTGAGGAGTATACAGCTCACCATCAGTTGAAAATGATATAATTATAAAACTTGTCTAGTTCTAGTTAGAAAGCTTTTTCCACTTAGTAAGCGAGTTTCTCGTGAGTGACATGATATTCGTCGATTTAGCCAGCCGCAACGTTTGCCGTGTTTATTTGAAATTTTTAGAGTGATTGCGTATAATTTTGTGGATGCTTATTATTGAGTTTGTTTTTTTTTTTTTTTTTTTTTTTTTTTTTTTTTTTTTTTTTTTTTTTTTTTTATTGAGTTTGTTTGTTGGAACAGTCCTATTCGGTCTTTCGGCGGCGTAACAGTGTTCTCACGTTTTGTTCTTAACTTCGCGGTTGTATTATGCTTATGCCGTTCAGTGACGTCAGTTTACAACGCAAAACACACACGTGTGTCATTTCCTCGGTAAGTTTTCTCCGGTCCGGAATAATTTATTAGGCCTTCTGGCCTGGCCTTTGCTATGACCCTTGAACAATGCGTTTATTAGGCCTTCTGGCCTGGCCTTTGCTATGACCCTTGAACAATGCGGAACTTTCCGCCATATTTATACATACATATAAGCAGTAATTTTCCCGCTGAACTAGTTTAGTTAGTTCCTTCGTTGATCATTGTGTACCTGACTGGGTGGTCTACGAGAATACGCTATTTCGGGGAGTTACATCGGTTTACAAATTGAGGCCCTGTGACCGTTTGCCTGCTGTTTCGTCGCAATGTTGTCAATGTGCAACGTGACAGCATTGACACTGGTGTTGCCACGTCATTCTTTGTGTTTTGAATCTCCTGCTCTGGCAGTTCTTTGGTCCACGATGCCCGTGATCGATTTTGTTTGAGTATAGCGAGTACGATGGCGGCGTCGTATTGAACAAGCAAGCCGCGGCTGCCTAGTTCTCTTCCTCCCTTCTCTCGCCGCCGTCTGGCCTTCTTTCCCTCCCTTTTAACTTCCTCTCTCCGTTTGTCTGTTTGTCTTTGTCAATCTTATACACTCGCTCTTGCCATACGCTAGTTTTTGTCTGTCTGTCTTTGATGATACGTCGTCAGCTGAGTTGGTTTTTCATTGATTTTTTGGTCCCATATTTTTTTCCAGAATTTATTTGGGTGAAAGTCATAATCGTTCGTTTACTTTTTTTTTACAACGTTTTATCGTCTCTAAATGTTTACACGATTACGTTTGTGTGTGACTGATTGGAATGGGTGACTGCGCTTTTCTATTTATAAAACACTCACTGAGTTTATTTGTATAGTTGAAAAGTTTCTTTTTCGTGAAAACCTCTCAACAAGACGGCTCGTTTAAGTTGCATTATTGCTCATCTTTCCAAAGGATCTTTTTTTATCGCGGTGTTCGGGTGTTCCATTGTCATTGGTCTTTTGCTGTTTGTGGGCAGTTCCTGTTCGTACAGATAATGTTACCATGTTTTTTTTAATTACCAGAGTGTGTTCGTAAACTCCCATTTGCTATTGATGTTATGATCGTATGATTATAAATTATGTTTTGTGGTGGTGGACGGTGGGATATCTCCGCTGAAATCTCTCCGGCTACGGTCTGCGGTTTGGATGATATTTTGTTTATGCTCAAACGTACACTGGTTTTGCTTCTCTCGGGTTGATACGTTATCGATTAATCATGGAGTCTATGAGCCTAGTGTAAGTTGATCCGATCGGTGAACTCATTTACATCACATCTACATCTCTGTGACAGTTTATGACAATTACAATTATTGTCCAATGTAGTGTAGTGAGCTTCTGGGGAGAGTATTTTTATCCTGTTTTTTTCTGATTTTTATTTTTAATCTATAGTATATATAGTAGATACTGTATATTTTTCTGTATACTGTAATACTGTATAGTATTGACCTGTATAGTAGAAGTTGTAGATTTTTCGGATGTCCAATCTCCAATCTAAGCGAAACACCTGTGTTTCCGCTGTTTTAGTTTCTTCAACCATAGAGATGTCTCTTCGTTTACTTCTTCGTTTGTCTTGTCATTTGGCCCCGCTTTATGTTATTTGATCTGTGGGAAGCACTAGGCATTAAGCTCTCAAGATATGCGCACTCGGAATACGATGTTTGTTCTGTTCAGAAATTGATCACCGATCTTTTATACTGTAGTTTCATTGCATTTTCTTCTCCCGAATTTTCCCGAATGCGCCTATTCCGGATTGACGGATTGCTTCAAGGACAGGCCCTCAAAGTAAACCTATATTTACGACGTCCATAGTGACTATTATCATTTTTTTACAATATATGCAAACTAAATTTCACATTTATTTGCCAGGGAACATTTTTCCGATGCGCTCACCTCAAATGTATACCGTAAAGCCGCAAATATCCTTGTTGTCAATGCAAATTTATCGTGAAATTATAATGCGATTAAAATTTGCATATATAGCTTTGAAATCTGCAGTTTTATGGTATACATTTGAGCAGGGCGCATTGGAAAAAAAGTTGTCTAGGGCGAATAATGGTGAAATTTATTTTGTATATATTGTAATAAAAATGCTTGATAGTCATTATGAACGTATCGTAAATATAGGTTTATTTTGATGGGCCTGTCCCTTTAAGAAGTAAGCGTAATTATTTTACGTCTATGTGTTTGTGCGCCGGTTAAGTATCTTAGTGAAAATTCAGCTATATGTGTTCGCGTTGCAGCCTATTACATAATTTGTCGTACATTACGTAAAGAAGTAGAAGCGACATTTCACTTATTGATTTCTGATTCAGTTTTGTTTGACCTTTTCCGTGTCCACTTTTTCTCCTGTTGCACTGAGTCTGTTTGACGTCTATCCATCAAAAAAGAATAGAGAATAGCTTTGCGCCCACGCGAAATGATTCAGGGTTGAAATTGCAAACGCAAACTCATTACCTTCTTAATTTTCTTTGCCTTGTTGTTTTTAATTTGCGCGAATTCACTTTCAGCATATTCAAGTTCCAGTGCCACGAATGCGACGGATTTCTTGCTTTCTCGTTCGCAGTATTTGGGAATAGTTGCCTCATCATCATCAGCCCTCTTGTTCGTTTGTTATTGTGGTGATTCTGGTCTCTCGTCTCTCCCAGTCCCAGTAGCTTATTTCTCCAGGTCTAGCCATTCTATTATTCTGTCTCGTAGCATTGGCATTGATATTGAATGCAGTGGAAGGTCCAGGCTTCGTTCCCGCGATCAGCTGTTGTCGCTGGCTAAAGTAAACATACTCGAGCTAGATATGAGCTATCCTATCCGCATTCTAGCTTCTTGAGATTTCCGATTCCGATTTGTTTGCTAGGGGCTAGGAACGGTTCTTGCTTTGAATTCACTTTCGGATCATTTTTTAGCATTTAAGCATTGGGTTGTTGATCTTGCGCACTTCAAATGGAATTACTCTTGTGTTGGGAAATCCTTACCTCGTCTCGTCGTCGTATGTCACCCATCATGGCCATCGAGCTGTACTTCTAATTTAGCCGAGAATGTATTTAACCTTGCTCTCTTGCTCGGTGCATGCATAGCTTGCTACAATCAGAAGAAAAGTGTAACATAGAATCCTGATTTTGTTTTGTGTTTTGAAAATGTTGTGTTTTCATTGCTGCATGTGACTTCTTCGTTCTTTTGCTTGCGTAGCTCGAGGTAATTGCAATGTTTGCTTTTTGAAACTTTTGTTTTTTCAGCTGGGGTCGGCTCGGCTGTTGGATATCGGCCGTTCTCATAGAGGGGGCCAATCGCACTATGTGGGCGAGATTTATGCGCGATTGTTTATATGGGCTTGCCCGCATAAACACCAGGTTGGCGCGCGGCGCTCCTTTTCTTTCTCCTGTTTTACGTAGTGCTTGTACAGGATTACCATCTCGTAATATTTTTGGTTGAAGCTGAGGGAGCATGTGCCAAGTAACTACTAACAATTGTAAGTGCTTTTCTTCTTTTCTTGTCCATTGGACCTTTTTTATATTAAATCTTTAGCTTGGATCTATTGTGATTGTTGTCGGAGTGGTAATTGACCGTACGTTAGAATGTTTCACATCCATGTTTTCCGTCTATTACCTTTTCACAGTAGTTGTAGTAAAACAGGTTTTCTTGTCAGGCGACACGCGCGAACACGGCTGATTACCCTTTATGTATGCGTAGGTTTTGCTCCTCATCAAGGTGTTGTATTGTTGGTTCTTTAGATCTTGCTGAGATAAGATAAAATCCTTTGTCTGCGCTGTGTTGTTTTGATTCGTGATATTGATATTATGTGTAGATGGGTTTTTCTTTACGGCTTTAGGGCACATTGTCAAGCCCCATTGTTGAATGTCTTCTTCTCATTTCCTTTCCTTTTTGCATTTTTAGCCGATCCGATTTGTATTTTGAAGGTGACTGGGTCTTTTACTCTTTCAACTGTAGTGTATGTTGTCTACTTATGGTCCTGCGTATCTATTGTTAGTTTTTGGAGTTTTTGTTTGCGCTTTGGTTTCTGTTTTATTTTTCTATGAGCTGTTGCTCTGGGAATTTGTTATCCCCGCACAGTCTAGTTTTATGGGTATTGAATTCCAATTCTTTCCCCTGCCACATTAGTAATTCAATAGGAATAGGGAGAAGGGCCGTCGTTTCTTCAATCCTTCACATATTCGTTGCAGCATTGAATTTATTGAATTATTAAACCTCAACTTCGTAACTATTTCTAGATTTCTGGGCAATTACGCTTTCTGTCGCTTCCTTTGTTGCCCTTTAGCGATCTTTTTTTGCGCGAATCTGTTCAACTAATCTTATGAGTGGTTTCTATGCGTTTGTTTTTTCCTTACGGAATACTTATTGTTTTTTTTTGTAATGTATCAAAACATTCCCCCTATTCAATTGCAGAATTTCAGATAACGATTACTGAGCTGTGAACCGGGACTTATTAGTGAAAGTTGGCCACGAAAATAGCCTTTTTGTGTGTTTCCAAAGAATGGGCACGGACGAGAATACGGTCGCCTTTGGGCAAATGGGACCCGAGAAGATGCTGGAGAAATTATTGCACTATAAGGTGAGTGAGAACTTCTTGTGCGCAAAGTTTGTTTGGTATTTGGTGTGTTCTACGGGAGTGCTTTATCCTATATGACCTGTTGTTTAGTTTCTGTTTATCTGCGCTTACTTTCCCGTTGAATAATATGGATCCGGAAACTTTCCTTTAAAAGGTGTCGTAACTAGGCCAGGAACTGTTATGATGAAAATATGTATATTCAAATTTTGATTCAGGAACTATACGAGCGAGAATGCGAGGAGTTTGAGGAGTACAAATCCTCGTCACAAGAAATGGAGCAGATGATGGAGGGAGAGATTGAGGGATTGAAGAAGGAAGTAGGTGGTTCTGTATTACTCTTTTTCTTTCGGTTTACGGTAACGGTAATGGGTAATTTCTCTATGTTGACGTCTAGAGTTCGCATATTGATGAAGCGTTATTCCGATGACGCAGGCTCACGCAGGTCTTTAGTGCAAGTGATTGTTCAACGCCGAAAACACGACGTACGGACGTACGATACTTTTCCTGTCATTGTTAATTTGGCTGTTTTAATTATTATGTTTTCACATTATTCTAATTTTAGTTACGCGAATTGCAACGAGAAAAGCATAAAGCGGATGTTGAGCTGGATCGAGTTCAGGTGAGTTATGTTTTAAAATTATAGTTAATTATGTACATGATATTCTCATTTGATCCCTATTGTATTATATAATCTGAGTTTTATATAGGAATTCCCAGCTTTGTAACTTTTTTAACGGCTCAAATCAGTACTCCCTATTATTTTGACATCGCAGTATCGTACAAATAAAACCAGGTGTATCGATTCTAATGCACATCTCTATGTAAAGTTTGCTAAATACGTGACACATAAATATCGTTAAACAAACAAGTGCACACATTCAGTTTACAATTGGAGGGCTGGTTAACTAAACTCGATTAGCTTTCTGAGCCTAACTATGAGATTACTGCCATTTTTATTTCTTCTTCAGAATCGCCACGAGCACGAAAAACGAGAACATTTGAAAATTGAAGAGACGTTGCGAAGAGAGGTAAACATTCGACAGTCAACGTATTTTATACGACAACCCGACTTTGTTTGTTGTCCAATCGGACTTTTCCTGAATTGAATGCTTCTTATTACTTGGCCATCTTGATGGGAAGGAAAAAAGAACATTAAATTTAGGTTGACGAGCTGCGAACAGAACGTACAACATTGAAGAGTCGAGTACGAGATTTGGAGCAAAATAATGATGATTTGGAAAGAGGCGGCAGAAACAACCACCAATTATTGGAGGTGGGCATTTGTTGTTAATGTACGCCGCTTAGGGCGTGTCGCGATCTTTTTTCATTCTTATACACTTTTTACTACCCTTTCTTTCTATTCACATCTTCAGGTTTTTTCTCTAGGAATTGCGCGCAATTGAATATTTTTTTCTTTTCACATTATGTTAGTCCGTAATAATTGAATTTCAGGATTTGGAGAAGAAACTGAACGACGCATTGGAACGGACGGCTATTTTGGAATGTGAACTAGCCGAGAAGCAAATGAGCGCTGAGGAGGTGTACCGATTGAGGTATTGAGATTGCATTTCTTATATTTTCCCTTGTGCATGAAGAGCTCGTGCCCTTGCCCTTGTTGTGATCAGAGAGCGTAACATTATAAGTTGTATGCACCTTTGTTCGACTCTTTGTGAAGTGAAGTGGTGTGATCCTAATTTTCTTAGACTTAGATTGTTGCGACGCTAACAACTATTAGTCATTTCTAAGTAAGAAAGTACCTTATTATCTTTTATTTATATTTCAGTATTCATAACATTCAGTTAATTCGGTCGGATTGATTGCAAATAGACGAGTGGTTTGTTAGCCTGCGAGTAAACACGCCGTTGTTTTTTCAGAGAGGAGCTAAAGTACTCTCGGCCGAGGATGGCAGTTGAACCGCTTCGAGTTGTACCGCCTCAGCAGCACAACAGCGACGATCAGCGGCCGAGTTCATCATCTGCTGCTGACGCGAAGTCAGGCATCAAGGCAACAAAGCAAAGCCCAGAGTGCACGACAGATTCCCAGATGGATACTTCGGTACGTATGCTTCTTATATTCGTTGTACTTCAGTCTTGTTAAAACCAAATTTGTGAAAAATGGAGGATTATTGCTGAGGAGGTGCTCAGTCTCAGTGTACATGCTGGCTGGCACCTTGGTAAAAAAATAACACACGCGCTACGTCAGTGTCGGTGCGCAGCTTTTAACATGTATTTTCAAATTCTTTGCTACGAATTTCAGCTGTTACACCTCTATGTACGTCTTAACTGCTACTTTAGGATGGTGTCGGTGTGTCGAAGCCCCACGTCAGCATCCCATCCTATGTGAATATGGTGCTCAAAGACCTTCTGCTTAAGATGGATAGGTTTGAGGGAATACTTAAATCGATCAAGAATCCGCCACCTTCTCAACGCTAAACGGTCCCGTGTTCGAGGCCTCCTGCACTTCCAGATATTTTTGTGTTTTTTGTAAAGACCGTTCTATTCGTAAATTGACATGTGGGAAAATTTTCCTGATTTTTGTGAATGGTGCTTTTTAGGTTCAATTCGAGTACATTACCCTTTTCGCTTTATTCAATTAACAAATTAAATGTTGACTAATGCCAGTTTACTTCTGTTAACCTGCTTTGTTGCTGCTCAGGTATCGTTTGTTTGGCGGTGATATATTTCCTCCGCATATTTTAAACCCCGGCCACTGGGTGGCGCTCATTTCGCACTTTTCTGAGGTGTGCTATCCTTTGCCGGTTGTATATTTAGGTTGTTACGAAATTTTGTTAGAAAGTGTCTACCGCAACGCTCCAAGGCTTGCGTGGTGGTCAGACCTGCGAAAAACGCAAAATTTCGTATTCAGATTTTAATAATTATAAGTACAATTATATACGGTTGCTTGTCGCAACAAGGCCATTTTCCCGCCAATGCGACGTGACCCCAGACGTGCTTTGACATTTTAGATATACTGATTTGCCGTCCAGTTGTATACTTGTATTTCGCAGCCAAATAATTATGAAAGAATGCTCACTTATCCCTCGTCCCAGTGTGTTTCATTGCTTATTATTCACGATTTTAGTGATAAAATAGAGTTGCTAGATTTATGGAATCGAAAAATAAAGCCACTAGAAATTTATTTATGTTTTCATCTGCTAGCAGAGAGCTTTTTGCTTCACGAACTGACCAAATACGCGGAGCCAAAAAAGGAACTGAAAGTTCTTTGATTTGTATGTAACCTTACCAGCAAACTAGCATGTCAATTTCTTTACCTTCCTACATTAATACTGGTTGTTCCTAATTGATTTCCTTCTCATAATTACTAGCTCTCTATCTCTGATGTACTTGCTTACTGTCCTGTTTATTGCCTATAGACTCTTTGAAAATGAAATAAAAAACTTTTTTGTTTGCTTTGTATTCTATAATTTTGTTATTGTGGCTTCAACTGCCGAGTAGATTTACCCATGACATTTTAAAATGTATTAGGGAGGAGCCACTACGGACTACGGTAGCTATTTTTCCAGGGCTCTATCTTCCTACAGTAGATTCATAGATACATAGATTCATAATTTTTTTGAATACACATATAAATGTTATAAAATGTAGGGTTAATTTAAGTGATAAACATGTCTGATAAATAATTTCAATTGCATAGGGAATCCTTCTAAACAATATTTTTTAACCTTACCAACAAATGTATCGTCCCGATAATATTGACTTTTTTTTTTCGTCAATGTATTTTTCAACATGTTGTATGGTGATATTTTTCTTCAGAATGTCACTGATCCACATTTGATTGGGAATCTCAGGAGACACGGACACGAGCCCAGATCAGTTTTATTTTCGTTTCGTAATCATACTGTAGTGTATTGTTGCTTACAACTTACGTCGTGTCATTCCAGTTAGATATGTTTTATTTATAAGCACCAACCGCAGTTAAAAAGCACCGGTGTTGTGATGAGAGTAAATGGCTTATTTGAAAGTGGGACAATAACTCTAATTCCAATTTCTGTACACAAAGTGCAAAGGCACTAGTTGAGAATCCTAGTGAAAACGTGAAAAAGTTCATCAATATGGGAAAGAGAAAAACAGCAACGGTAATCAGAATAACTAGAGACAGATACATGATTCAACTTGTATCGACTAACTGTCACAAATGTGACCGGTGGAGCGACTTAAACTTTGGATAGCTTAAGGGATTAATGCTCTCAATCAATCATTTGTATTTTCGCTCGCTAGCCAGAGCTCGGTGTGGAGATACTTGTTGCCCTTACTTTTCAGACACAGTATTCAAATTCAGATTTAACTTAAGTTACAGTAATTACGGTCTGTTGTTTTGGCGGGCAATTAGCAGGAGAACCTTTTTGAGGGGGTGTTTTCTGTGATCCTTTCGGACTGTCTTGGTAGTAGAATGAAACGGATCTTTCTTGTTCGGCTCGATCAAGAGGTATTCCGGCTTCACCGACCACGTTACCGGCGCTGGAGTACCATGATCCAAAGATGTTCGCGGTACCTTCGGGGAACTCCTTGTGCTGAGACTCGTCGTCGTTATCCCTCTCGTTTGGTGGATCAGCTGAGAATAATTTGATTAGAATGTGAAGTATTTCCGTTGATAACCTGATAGTAATATTACCAAACAACACTGATCTGATCATTCAGGAAATAACCTTCTACTCACAGAAATGGTTCTGCCATGAGGTATTTCACTAGAAAAACTGATCAGAACCTATAACTTCATAAAAGGTTCTGGCATAGTTTAGTGGGTAATTTTTATATTTGCTAGATGCGCTGATGCGCGTGGGTGTATATATATCTGTCAGTTCAGTTCCAGTTCGTTTACGTACGCTTAGTAAAGTAATAGCCATGCAGGATGCAGGAGAGTTCGGCCTAATTTTGCTCAGGCGAAATCTTGCCGAACAAATTTTCTGTTGAAAGCTATGTACACTCGTAGTTAATCGCTGTCGCTTTGAATTGCTGAGGAGCATGTCGAGCAGTTAGCGGCTTACTTTCGTATTATTGTAAGTTGGATTACTTTGATTAGGGTTCGGCTGTTAGTGGTTTGCTTATGACTCTCTAATTCAGGATTAATGGTTTATTGCCAGTTACCTTCTTTATCCGGGCTTATAGCGGGATCTTACTTGGTCTTATTCAGTCTTCGGCCCACTGGTTGTGAATACTTGTGATTTGAAGGTCTTTTAGCTAATGACTTATTTAATTAAATTCTTCGAGTTTACCAAATAATGAAATGAGATTAGTTGTGGGGTTGCTGGGTTGCTGGGTGCTGGAAAACTGGCAGGATCTAGCTAGGTCCCAAGCCTGAACATTTCTCTAGTGTTCTTTTTTTTTTGACACACACCTGCACTCTGCCACTGTCGCTTCGTGTTATGCGAGTACTTGTTGAAGAGAAGATAGACTTTCTTGCCGAACTCTGGATTGATTATCAGATACATGGCCGGCTGGAGGACAACAACCACAGTGGCGACAGAGATTCTGAAATAATGATATTGCTATCAAATAACCATCGTGCATGATGATATTTGCCATTTGAGCTGAGAAAGAGATCCCGCGAAAATGTAGGTCTGCGTTCTTCGGTGATTTTTACTGTTGGTTGGTGAATGGAAGTTACCGTATCAGAAAATCCTTCAATAGAGCATATTCTGAAGCGGTGGGCTCTTTGTAGACGCAGAGTAGAGGAACATGAATGGCTATTCCGACCATGAAGGCCCTTATTACAATCGTGGCGAGGAGCTGAAATAAAATGATTGATATTTCAGAATCTACTTGGTTTCTGTCTTCCTATCTGACTCCAAATTCCAGTAATCGAGATCTCCTGTCTCAGTCTCACCTGCTTCGTATGTCCCTTTTTCTCCGACCAGTTGTAGCTCCACTTTTGTTTCGTGTGTCGGCATATATAGAGGAGGAAGACCAGGAAGCAGATTCCGAGACCTTAAGAGATAAGGGCATGTTTTTTTAACGGAAGTTGTACAGAAGATAAGCGGGTTGATGGCTGTCATTGTTGAAGTCAAGAGCACTTTATCTACACAAGATACCATGTGGACCGACACCACTTCTTGAATTTACACGAACTCACAAGTGACTGGTATCCACTGCATTATGATGATGTATTCTGTGTAAACATCTGCTCCGATCACTTCTTCCAGCCGACACAGAGCGGGAATGAGCAGCGAATCGTTCATTCGAGTTTCGTACATTGGCTGGAAATTTTGATGTTTTTTATGCTCGTATTTATCAGAAATTAGGCGGTGTCCTTTATAGAAAGGTGCCTTTCTACTCTGATTTGTTTTTGTTCTATAATACACCGCTAGAAATTAGGCGGTGCCCTTTATAGAAAGATGCCTTTCTACTCTGATTTGTTTTTGTTCTATAATACACCGCTAGAAATTAGGCGGTGTCCTTTATAGAAAGATGGCCTTTCTACTCTGATTTGTTTTTGTCCTATAATACACCGCTATGGTAGAATACTGCTCAACAAGTTTATTTTCTCGAAGCTCCTTGGCAAAGTTCGAATTTCTTACCTCGAAAATCGGGCATACGAGGATTGCGGCGATAACTGCTGCAATGACGAGCCAATATCGGTGCATGTATCTGTCAGCAATCTGAAATGATCCTGCTTGCTTCGTGATGTGATGGTGAGGTGTCAGATTTTAGAGTTAGATTAGAGTTCAGATTGTAGCAGTTTAGCTATCAGTTTAGGAGACCTAAAGCTATTCAAAGAAAGAAGAGCCATGACTCAAACCGTGAATCATCTATCCAGCCAATTCGTTTTTAACGATGCGACGTCGTAGATGATACAACGGTTTCCCCGGCACCGTATGATGGATCGGTCGATGGGTGTGAAGGATTTGATCGAGCCCTGTTGTTTTTCCTTTCTTCTTTCCTGCAGTCGGGGTCTTCAATTGTCACCATGATCCAGTCACTCACCTTGGTGTATTTTACTGGGATAGCGATTAATAGTAATCGATCCAGTGCGAACCAGCACATGATAATCATTTGGAAGCAGTCCGAGAACACCCAAATGAAGAGGTGAAGAGCTCTCGGTATGCAGTGGATTGGCTGCACATTCTGAAAATGAGCAGGGCGGTATGTTCGAGTGTCTTGGATGTATGCACATCGTCGCAACATTGCCCCGGGAATTTATTTTAATGGACTATGCGACTAGTGATTTCTCCAGCCAGAGCTCTTGTCGTTCTTATGTGATGTTCACTATATCACTCCCATTTATCATACTGAGTGACAATAGAACATGTTAAGTTAATCGCTTTTGTTGTCATCACCTATTCACCTATAGACCCCTATTCTTATTATGCTTTGTGACGTTTTGATCAATACCTTGTTAGAGATAAGAATGCCTGTAACTTGACTGACTTGTAGTATTGTGAACATACCTCGCCTGCCTCTCCATAAATGGTCATAAAGACGCCGTGGAATCCCGCATATACCATTCCAATCCCGGAGATGAGATCTGAGAATATTGACCCGTAATCTATGATCCGAGTTTCTCATTTCACGGTTCACGCACTCTGGGCATCGATATTTTTTGAAAAAAGTTTCGCAACTGCAGTGTCAGTTAAGTTCAACCCAATAGTTTGTTGCCGCTCACCAGCAACCGCGAAGAATTGTATAAATTTGAATGCGTCGCGGGTCTTCCTCATCACAATTAAGATGAATAGTGTGGAGGCAATCATTGCGAATCCCAGCACTGGTATCAACTCGTAGATGAAGTCCTCGATCATCTGAAATTTTGGGAAGGATAATTTTTGAAGTAATTATAGCGGTAGCGGTTATTTATTTTGAATTGTTGCCCGGCGTCTGTCACGTACACGTTTATATGAAGCTTTAGTGGGCTTATGGATTCTGACGGGCAGTTTTTGGTACCCCGGAAGCCTTGTTGTTAGTGGTAATTTTTAAAACTGCCAGTGTGATACGTTTTGATTTTTTTTAGCACTGCTACGATCAAGTGTGAACTACCTTGTCGCAAAGTTTGTTTCTTTGTTTTGTGTTTTGACGACCTGTCGTTGTCTCTTCATCCGTACTAAACGGTGTTTTGGTAGGTCTCTAGACAACTGATATCTTCGGCGAAGGCGGAGCCATCAAACCAACAGCTTTCTTACAAAGTGACAAACTTTCATTATGTGTGGAGTTTTGTCGGCGAAAGACTTTTCTTGATAATGGACGAAAATTTTTTCGTTGGATATTGACGATTGAATATATATGTAGCGAATGAAATTACTGTCTGAAGGTTTGGTGACTTGAAACGCTTAAAGGGAATGGAATGTGTGTGGGTATTTTGAGAATAAAAAGAACAAAGCCTAAATTGAAATGGGACAGGGGACAGGGGTATTGCGCGAGTGTTTCGAAAAAGGCTTGGAAGCTGTAGAATATGAGCGGCAATTTGTTTGTCCACATTAGTACAGTTGAGCTTGCGCTACGGTGGTTTTGAAATTTTCGAAGAAATGAGTAAAAAATGAGAGAAACACTGAGCAAATATGTTTTGAGGAATGAGAAATGAAAGTAACGAAGAATATTTCTGAGTCTTCATTCCGGCCTTAATCATTATAATAGGGTTGTACGGGATTTTCTACTAATCATGGGGATTTTTTGCCGGATTTTCTAGTGGGAAATCCTCTTATTAGACTAGGAGGGTGATGATTTCAGGTAGCAAATGTAAGAAATATGGAGATTGTTGGAAGGTTATACAGTTTTATAGAAATGCAAGGTTTATGGATTAAGATGTGGATCGAGGGAGGGTGACTACTGTACTTAATCAGTTAAAATGTTTTGTTCAGCAACGATATTGGGGGAATTATGAATTTATGAATCGCATTCGGTGTTGTACCTTGTTTTGAGACTGTTTATATCTGGATGGAGGGATGCTGTGATATTTTCACGAGTAGCAAGACTATCTATATCTTCAGTAAATTGAAATTGATACTAGAAAACGCGTGGCTTCTAAGCGTTGTGGCTTACTTTGGTAGTTCTTTCGAATTATCTTGCTCATAAATTCTTATTGCTGCATCACAAATGGTCGAACTATGGTCGTGCCCACTCCAGAGGCCATATTCACCTCTCATTTCCCCATGGGGAATTCCCCGTCTTTTTCTCTGCGAGTCTCAGATTAGAATGCTATTTTCTGTCCCCAGGTAATGGTTCCCCGAGGGAATCGGAGTGGTGAATATGGCCTCTGGTCATTTGTCAGACAAGTTACCTTTTGTGGTCCATTTATTTACAGCTATAGAGCCTCGTACGAAGACAAACCTAATGTGTAGATAAGAATGATATAAGTTGAGGAAATTACCTTCAGTCGTTCCATTCTAAGATCCACACGGTCGTCGTCCACATCGAAAATGGAGTAGCTTTGCTCCTTTTCTGCCTTTGTCCGAAATAGATCGACGGGCGTTTGAGTTGGATTGGTTTTCATTTCTTTTTGGAATCTGAGTTAATACGCACGGACGGCACACGCACGGACGTGGAGCAACTGCCTTCCTGAAATGTGGTTAAGGTAAAACAAATCGTGGCAGGGAGAAGCGGAAATCCTAACGTTTTAGAATTGGCAGGAAAATTTGAAGATGTATTCTGCTGGACCATACATAGAGATAAGGAGTTTGGTGTCATTAGAGATGGTTCCAAGTTGCATGCCGGGCAAGCCCGAAAGAGTTGACGTGCATCAAAGGTGCCCCAGTTGACCCCCCTTTTACTCGGCGACATAAACGAAATATTATACTATACTGGATGCACACTATGAAAATCTTACTGAACCAAGGTCGAGTTTTCGATAATATAGTAGTACTCTTTTAGAAGAAGTGTGATTGTGTTGAAATGATACAGTACTTTACACTTCTGACAAAGGAGTTAATTGTAGCCTAAGACAGTAAGTCAGGCATATTAAACCATTTATCTTCAAGTCATTCTTCTTATATAATATAAGATTGATGGGCGTGTTTGAAAATGGATTTTAATCCTTGTGGGTTGCGCTGGAAAATAGAATTTATAGAATCAAATCCTGGGTGCCGCCTACTCAGCGCTGTATTTTCCGTAGATCCGGATAAATTCGAGATTTAAGCAGTTAATAGGGCCCAACCTCTTGTTTTTATTGGGAGACATTAATTAGGAAATCTTCAACACAATTCTCGTAGGGTTAGGGTCGAAACTTGTTTTGGTCACATTTCTTCATTCCTGAAATTAAATAACTGAATACTGTAGCCGGTAGTATTTAGCGAATAACTACTGTTGTTGTGAGCATGTTCTTGTGAAAGAGTATGATGAAATGTATGTAAACGACAGACCTTACACATTTCATAGTATAAGCTTAAAAGCGAATTTATTAATAAGATCTGGGAAACTTTCGCGTGGGTCAAGCTTATCTTACGTATTGTCAGCCTGGTGGGAGCGGGAGCTTACGTAGTTACGGTGCCTGGTATATATTATTTATTAATTAATACATTAGGTTGGATATAGTGTTAAAACAAAAAAAGTTCAGTTTACTAGCTTTTTTTGTGTTTCCCGAATTGAATTGTTTCGCTATGCTGAATTGAGTGAAAGTGTGCAAAAAGTATTGAATCCGGTAAGTGAAACAGAAGTTGGGAAAGCTTTCCGTATGTTTCTTGAAAAGATTTCAAGTTTATCCTCTTTATATCTACTTAATTCGTGAGATTTTGAAACAGAAATAAGATGCGCAGTTACTTTATCATTCTTAACGTTTGTCAAAATTCGACAAAAGATGAAAATTCTAATCTCTCATCATTCAAAATGCCAGAGACAAAACTAAAAAGATAATATCACTTATTTAAGGGGACGAGAAAAAAGTTTTCCTCAATTGACTTGTACAGAATGTCCGGAATCGGAATTTTAGAAATATTACTGTGAAAACCGCATTTCTTTACACCTAGAACCATTCCCCGGTAAACAGCTGGGCCAGGTACCGTAGTCAGAATCATTTTTTTGTTGCTATTTTCGCTTTTAGGGCACTACAGTATTGGAAAAGTGTTATAATCGTAGGAATGTTCTTCATTCGTTTAACAGTTATTATGCGCCCCAACACAGGAAAGCACTAAATAGTCCTAAGAAAACATTAGGTTTTTATGTATGTTTAAGAATAAATACTGTTGGAAATCACAGGAAAATTTGTGAATAGAGATGCAGTGTCAAGTAAATGACAATTTAAACGCGAGCAAATAATTTTCTTTGTAATTGCTCCGGTTTTCTTCATTGCTCTAACTTTTGGAACAAATAGCTATCTTGAACGCTTCTTCGACATCGACTCTGCTCACTGCTGTGCGGTACCCCGCCTTCGTGAATGGAACGACGGCATTAAAAAAAAACTGAAGCAAAGACTTTTTTTATTTACGTAGGGATATTAGATGGTCCAAATGTATACCAATTTGAAGCATGTATAAATGTATACCATTTTGAAAGCAATGTTTTGTCGGGATGTTCTTATTTAAATGGCGTGGATTTAAGTGGTGTTTTCCTGTTTTTACCATTATTTATCTGCTAGAGCCGCACTTAGTGGAGAACTTAACTGGGTTTCTAAATGTAAGCCGATTTTCTTATTAAAATGCTTTTAGATTAAAATCACACTTGCATGTTTGGCGACGGTTTCAATATTGTTTTCCATTAGGGTTCTGTAAGCAAAATCTAAGCGGTGATTGTAAAATCTTATGAATAGTTTATTTCAATCAAAACTTTTTATGGAGCAAACTTTTCAGTGAGTATAATGGTTTTTCCCTGAGCAGTTCTTGTGGTATCCTGGAGAAGAAATAACATCATGTTTCAACTTTCGCACTGGCTGCTTTGTGGTTTTCCAAAATTTGTTCTGTCTGTCCCTGTGAAGGATAGATAGTTGCGTGGGCTACTGTTTCAGTAAATCAGAATTTATGACATTATTCTTAAAATTTAATAGAATCGAAGTTTATATTAAATCATTCAATTAGATCTTACATTACAATTAGTTTCTTTTGCCTCGGAAAATGACGAGATATTATAAATTTACATATTTTCGTGGGCTTTCCTAATATTTGAAGTAGATAATACAACACCTTCCCCTTCTTATCATTAGCATTAATGGTAATCTTCTGGAATGGCAAGTATTTAGAAAAGAATGCGGATCAGCTTGAAAGCTTTCCTTTAGTAGGATAAGTACTCTTTCTAGTTTATTCAACATTTCGTGGTTATAGTAATTGTTCCAGGGATCGGGATGATAATTACCATTGGTGTCTTTGGAAGACTTTTGTTCTGCGATTGTTGTTTAAGCACTATGGCGAGGTTTAGCAACAAAATTGCCTGATCTTTGTATTTTGGGTCTCCTGGTAGATCTTGTAGGCCTGGAAGGCCTGAAGGTGTGCGTTGACATGGCTGTTATGAAGGGGGTTTATGGGAAATGGGAAAACACTACACTAACTTGTGTACCTGTGCTATGATTTCGTCTGTTATTCAAAAAAAAAATTAATAGAACTAAAGCCTTTAAATTCACAGAATAAACCTTGATATAATATGCGATGCTATTTGCATTCCGGGTTCCAGTTAAACACTGACATGTCTGCATTTATTTTGATTCTCTTGTCTCCCCTTTTCGCGGTGGTTTGTTCCTTATCATTTCAAACTCATTTACTCGCTCACACTATTTGTTTTAGTGGTTGAGTCTCTCGCCACCGTTTCTCATGCAGACAATTTATTGTGGTCAGTTGTCTGCCTCTATTGTAAGTTTTAAGCATTTGACTGCGTGAAGATTTTAATGTTTCGTTAGTATCTTTCTTATTCTCACAGTCTTTTTTGCACGTGTTGTACTCCAGTTTTTGCGTCCATTTCGTAGATAACCATGAGTTATCTTTTCATTGAACTTCACTAAACATTCCCTTTCTTTCAGTATTCGCTTTGTGGCAGAATGAGCGGTCCGAGTGTCAAGTTAAACGACGGACATGAACTTCCGTTAATTGGTTTGGGTACTTCGGGTGCGGATGGTGAGCTTCTCGGTAACGCTCTCGCTGAAGCTCTCAGGATTGGGTACCGCTTATATGATACGGCTCAGGTTGGCAATATGTGTGATTTTGGATTTACCGATTGTGAATGGCGTACACGTTGGGCTTACTGCTGACGTGCTGGCTATGAAAATACCACTACTACCGCAGGCTACAGTAATACATATACCTGCAAACTACCAAAAACCACGATGAATGACTAGAATTAATCATGATTCGTAACGTCATTGTAAGGAATATTTATAAAAAAAATAGTTTTTTTTGTATAGTTAACGGTCAAGCACTAATAATTTCCCTTTTATTATTTCGGATTTTCTAACAGTTTGAAGCTGTGGCCGGTAGCCCGTGCAGCGTTTACTGTAATTGTGAGACTACGACTGGCCGTGAAGACAACCCTGATTCCCTTATTTAATTCTTCCTTCGTGTAGGTGTACGGAAATCAGACGACTGTCGGCCCGTGCCTGCTCAAAGAGGCCACGAAACAGGGAATCCCTCTTAGTGACATCGTTATTTCAACAAAAGTATATTTGACTAAGGAAAATACCAGAGAAAATGTGAAGCACGCGGTCAGTTCTCCAGTTTTGAATTCTTGTTTACATACAGTTCGATCGTTCGATGACACAGTAGTGAGTAGGGGTCAGGCGCACACAATTTGCATATTATGATTTTCCTGTGAGTTGCACAGGTACAGGTGGAGGTAATGAAGTTGTGTGATTGCCGGGGGCAATGTAAAATTAGCTGAAATCGGGACAAAACTTAAAGCGAAATACCGGCCGTATTTATGCTATTTGCTCGAAAGCTCGTTTTCATTCTAATCTCTGTTCATTTGCATAAGCTGCATATGAATACAGGCGTACTCGATGTGTTTCAAAAACCGGCTGGTATTTCGCTTTAAACTTGAACATACATCGTTCGATATTTCATATACAGGCATCGAACATATTTCATATACAGGCACAATCCAATTGATTAAATGTTGTAGTACTGTATTAAGACTACATCGCTTTGGGCCATTTATATTTTTTGTTTGTTCAAGATTGAGAAGGCACATAAGGAATTGAACGGAAGAGAGGGAAAGAAAGAGGAAGTGCCGATCGGTGTCTGCATGATCCACTATCCAACTTACGACTCCTTGTCACCAGAGGCAATGTCGGATCCGGAGAATCCAAAGATTAGAATCGAGGGATACAAGGCATTGCTAGAGATGAAGTGAGCTGAACGACTACAGTAATTTATAATGTACCGTAAAATCGGCTGGTACCAATTTATAAAATACAGAAACGTTGGGCATAATTGATAAAGCATCCTCACAAATTGGAAACCCTCGTTGCAATTCATTTTTTCTAGGGAAGCCGGGCTCATCCGCTCGGTAGGTGTGTCCAATTATGAAGTGAAGCACTTGGAAGAAATCGAAGATGCTAAGCTTCAACTTCCTGCACTGAACCAAGTAAATTAAATCACCTTTTGTTTCTGTGCTCCGTTTCTTGTTAACTACAGGGTAAGAATGCTATTCGACAATTTGCGCGTACCCCTTAAAACATTTCTCACTGTTCTTTTTAGGTGGAATATCACCCTCATTTTGTCCGTCGGGATATTCTCGAGTATTGTGCCCAGAAGGGAATATTTGTGCAGGTACGAATTATGCGAATCAACACTCATTTGATCTCACACTCACACTGACGAAACTCTCATTTGATCTCACGCTGTCGAAAAGTCGGTGTGTGGCGAAACTCGCCTGACCCTATCCTCACAGAACTTTTAAAAATAATGGAGTCTCGATGTATGACAAAAACAGCGCATTTTGCTTCCAATCATCAAATGTGCATCTCGTGTACGATTTTGCATACACCTTTGAAAGTTAGAAAATGCACCATTGATAATACTAGAGGAGGCGAAAATGCACAGTTTATGCACGCTCGAAAAAAAATAATCCTGTGGCGACCGCTGCGGGACCATTTTTTGGCGGTCTGTAGTTGTTCTCGCGTAGTGCCAATCTACGGTAATTAAAGCCATACTTGGAAGCAAAATCCGGCACACATCGAGACCCCATAAGACATGCAAATACAGTAACTGGTGACAGAAAGTATTTTTTTCTATTGATATGTTTTAGAAGAGTACTCGCTTCTGAATGTTCTTCTGATTATGGCGCGAGTGCTCTTACAGAAGATTGATGTGTGATGCTCGTTTCACCCGAAATTCTTGCTCTTTACTACGGAAAATTGGTTGATGGCTAAGCCAGATAATTTTAAGGGCAATTATATTCCAGGCGTTTGCTTCCATGGGCGGCGGAGGCGGCACGTCGGCTCTAACATCGGAACCTCTTCTGGCAGACATCGGAGCCAACTCCCAGCCGAAAATTTCTCCTTACGGTGTTCTCCTGGCGTATGCAGTCACTCAGAACATTGGCGTCATTCCCAAGAGTGTGAATCCAGCAAGGCTACTGACCAATTTCAAGGTTCGCAAGTTAGCTTGTAAATTCCGTAGCTATGTTTCATCAATAACGTTTCTGTTTCTGCATAACGACGAAGCGCCTCGAGGTGATTATTGAGAGTCAACATTTCTGTCTCTTCCAGGAGGCTCAATGTAAGCTGAGCGCCGAAGACATTTCATTGCTGAACGAACTAGACAAAGGAACTGAAGGTCACTGTGTGAAGAGATGCAAGGGATGGAAAGTGCAATGATTATGATTCGAAGATAAATCTTTATATTCACTGAATCACAAAACTAAATCACATTACAAAGTCGATAGGAAGAGAAGAAATGTGTATGTCAACTTCAAAACAACCGAGCACCAATCCCTTATTGTGAGTGAAGGGAGATCACGGATCGCAGACTGAAATAAAATATTGTTCTTTGGCATTCACTATGCGTATCCGTACCATGCCCATATCCTAATTGTGTGGGGCAATACATAGTTTTCCTCTCGTTAGCTAGATGATTCGCACGTATACAGCCCTAATATGTCGTATACAAGAATCGAAACAGTACCTCTCTCCCTTGTGCATCAAATCAAAAGCCTCGTTGACCTTATCGAGTGGGAAGCTGTGAGTGATAAAAGCATCCAATTCCAACTTCTTGCTCATGTACTCATCCACGAGTTTTGGGACAGATTCAACCGATTTCCATCCTGATACAAAATAAACATAATAACGGGATGTTGAAATGGGAACGTGTATGTGAACGCTGACCGCGAACCCTTATACACTCTACACGTAAGGTTTAAGTTACTAATGATAACGGTAAGCATCAGTTTGAAAATTACTTAAAGCGAAATGCTAGCCTCTTTGGAAAATTTGCATATGATAAGCAAATCCTATGTATCCTATGCTAATTTTGTACGATCGTCCACGGCAATCGTACAAAATTAGCATAGGATACATAGGATTTGCTTATCATATGCAAATTTTCCAAAGAGGCTAACATTTCGCTTTAACTGGGCATAAATCAGTAATAAGTACGTATAAGTACGCATCAATCGTCTCCAGATTGGCTTTGACCACCTCCGGAGGCTATTGCAACGTTATAATATACTTGTTTGAGTGAAACGTATCAGTGATAGCTTACGTTCCGATCATCTCCATCATCTAAGTCCAAGCGACCATGCTACTCAATCGCTCACCTCCAAAAGCCGAACCCTTCCATGTTCTTCCAGTAACCAGTTGGAATGGCCGCGTGGAGATTTCCTGACCGGCAGCTGCCACTCCAATGATACATGAGACTCCCCATCCCTTGTGGGCAGCCTCTAGAGCTTGGCGCTGAACGAGTTAAAAATATTACTGTCAAGAGACCCTGACAATCGGAAGACAGTCAACCGCAGTGCTATACATTCACATCAGCTCAACTTGTCACAAAAAAACTCCCATTTCTACTGCTCTTGTACGGTGTATCATAAACTGTCACGGAACCTTGTCCGTGACTTTAATTCCATCTTAATAGCCTTTAATTCTTCTCCCTTTCTACAATCAATGTATGTAATTTTCCCTCGGTTGGTTTGTTGACTTTTAGCTTTTGTGTGTACAACAGTTCTCCGCGCGCATTAGTCATCACAACACATATGCCTATAGCTTTTCCCGTTGATTAGACTCAATAAATTGCTAGCTACAATGCTAGCTACTGTTGTGTTGTAGCCTCACCTAAACAAAGATTATAAAACGGCAAACCGGATACCCGGGCGCCTTTTATTTAGTATAATATAAAATATATAAGAGTATAATCATCCAAGCAGCAGAGAAAAATGTTGGCTACATTGTAGCTAACAATTTATTGAGTCTAATCAACTAAGCCAGGGAAAAGCTATAGGCATATATGTTGTGATGACTAATGCGCGCGGAGAACTGTTGTAACACACAAAAGCTGAGTCAACAAACCAACCGAGGAAAAATTACATACATTGATTGTAGAAAGGGAGAATAATTAATGGCTATTAAGATGGAATTAAAGTCACGGACACGGACAAGGTTCCGTGACATAAACTGGTAACATGCACACTCCTGAAAAGATAGCCTAAACTAAACAGAGATATCAAAAATAAAATACCATCGTGTTGACGTTTCCGATACATTCAAAAGTGTAGTCGAATCCGCCGTCAAAGGAGTCGACGAGCCATGCCTGGAAGTGGAAGAAAAGTAGTCTATGCCTACAGTAATCCCGTTGACATTTGCTAATTAAGTTCTTGTGGATCAAATATTGGCTATTAAATTAAAGCGAAATACCACCCGGTTTGGGGTTTTTTCACCAAAAATAGTTTGAAAAAAGTTATAAACGAAAATAAACATAAAAACACAAACAAATAAGTGCATCTTGCAAAAAAATGTTCTCAAACAACCATATTTTGCGATTTTGTATGGGAAAATTCGCTTCAATCGATTTGCCGATTTTAATACTAGCACGGCCATGGAAAAATCGAGGGATGGCCTTTTCAAATTATAACGCACTCCGCAGCATCCAAATAACGAAATGTTGACAAAATATTTTGAATTTTGCTAGTAAAAGTCCAAAAATGCACATTTTGAAAACGGCGGTAAACGCACGGTTGTTTACTCCTCCTCTTTTCGTATTTTTTTGTTGAGACCGACCGCTAATTCGCTTTAACGTAGGGCATCGCATAATTGACACGCATCTCCATCACGTATCTCTCACTATGTCTGTTTGTGCGTGTGTGTGAGGCTATGAGCGCACGTATAAGACTACATCAATAATAAACTACCTGGAATGACTTTCCTTCGGGCGTATCCTTGGGATTTACACACTCCGTGGCACCAAACGCCTTGGCTGAAATGTAACCATAGGACTATACACAACCAAACCGCGAAGCTCTGCAAAATTATGGAAGTGGTTCCACAGTAGCAAAACACATTTACTATAAAGGTTCGTAGACATTCACAAAGAATATTAATTTAGTTTCAGTCATTCTTACGCCAAAACGAATCTATTATACGCCGACAGCCAAATTACCCGCTTCAAACTTGGTCGTGTTCATGTCAATGCCGACAATCCGGGAGGCGCCTGCGAACTTGGCTCCCATAATGACAGCCAGTCCGACGGCTCCGAGACCCCACACGGCCACTGTCGAACCCTCCTCCACCTAAAAAGGCAAGAATTGCGAAGGAATGAGAAAAGAGGAAGAAATGGCGAAATTAATCGATAGGAGTCAAATCAGGTTCTACCTTGCATGTATTGAATACAGCCCCGTAGCCAGTAGATACTCCGCAGCCGAGGAGGCATACTTTTTCAAGCGGAGCCTTGGGATTAATCTGAAAATGATTGAAATGACCTTTTTGTCAGCGTAAAGTTTGCCACGACCGCGCAAATTTAGATCCTGAATATCGACATTGCTTCCGCTAAATTGTTGCAATGTTGCATACTTTTACCGAAAAACGAGGAAGTTAATATATCATAATCCTGTCAATTACCTTACCTTGCAAAGAGAGATATCGGTGACTACAGTATACTCCGAGAAAGTGCTCGTTCCCATAAAGTGGAACAACTGCTTCCCGTTGCATGTGAAGCGGGAAGTGCCGTTTGGCATAACTCCCTGCCCCTGGGTGACTCTGACAATGAGAAATATACAATGTTTTGCTTATCAAGACATGTTCTATAATTCATATTCATGTAACTGTTTTCAATAGAAATTATGCTAAGAAACAAAAAGTAATTACGAGTGATATATATAATAAACTGTAGGCACACGTGACAGCTACATATCACTAATTACATACATCCTAAATAATTTAAAATGTACCTAATCTTCTGGCAGAGATTCGTCTTGGGATTCTTGCAGAATTTGCATTCCTTGCACTGTGGAGTGTAGAGAGGAATCACGGGGGGGGGGGGGGGGTGGGGGGGGGGGGGGGGGGGGGGGTGGGGGGGGGGGGGGGGGGGGGGGGGGGGGGGGGGGGGGGGGGGGGGGGGGGGGGGGGGGGTGGGGGGGGGGGTCGCCTGAGAAATACGATATGCAGAGAGTTAAACGAAGAAGTGTAAAAACAAAACGTACATTGCGCAATATGCTAAATCGCTAGTTTAGTTCGTGATTACTGATTGGCAAATAAATAATAAGTTAATTAATAATAATAAATATTACCTGGCTGGAAATCGGATACTCCCTCTCCTACACTCTCCACAACTCCAGCTCCCTCGTGTCCCAGTACCACAGGAAAGAGGCCCTCTGGGTCATGGCCATCCAGGGTGTAGGCATCAGTGTGGCACACTGCATTGTAGAGTACCTGTGAATTAGTTAAAAAGAATATTAAGATCCAAACACACTATCGGCCAATGAAGTGAAGCTTAGGTTCAAATACTGTATCTTCTAATGAAGTGTGAAGTTTAGATCCAAATACAGTATCTAGTAACGAAGTAAATTATAGATCCAAATACAGTATCTACCACTGATGTGACGTTTTACTACCTGTTTAAGTAATGCACTCGCAGAGCTGATAAGCCGTGCACCTGCATGTGATTAAGACCAGATTCAGCATATCGTTTAATCAACCATCGTACCCCTCAGAGGATGTATCCGTCCACTCACCTTTATCCTAACTTCGTGAGCTTGAGGCGGCCCCACCTCAATAGTCTCAATCGAAAGCGGCTTCTTCGCCTCCCAAGCTACGGCCGCCTTGCAAGTGATCACCTACAAAAGAATTGTAAAACGCAATACAATTGTGCACAATATGGATGATGGTGAGCAATACTAAGGGCGTGAAGAATTAAATTAAACAACTCCAGTTTATTTGAAAACGCACCTTTCCAGTTGTGTCAGACATCAAGTACAGTGGACTACCTGCAATTCTGAAGATATAATAAACATAAATCTTCGATAAGCGATCAATTTGTACCGAATCTGCCGAATGCATAAAATTTCACTACAGACAACAGGCTCATAAATATTCACACGATCACATTCCAAAAGTTCGGTTGCACACATATAACATCAATAAACAGTTGGAAGGCAACTACTAAAAATTCCTTATTTGGGGTCATGTAACACACGGTATGTTACCCGTTCTTATCAATAACATCACTGCACACAGCCCTGCAATCTGATAAGATAGTTTACTTCTTTGCAAAAAAAAACATAAATAGGAAACCAAGGACAAATTCAAGAACAAACAGATTAGTTCGCAGTCAGGAAGTGATATACTCAAGCTTCCTATACGCTTCTAAATCTACTCAAGCTAGGCAAGCTTTCTATATATGGAGCCAATAGTTGACAATCAGTGTACATGGGAGTCTGTACTTATAAAGAACAACAATAACAATAACATAGCAACAAAATTCAACAACTCTAGTAAAGAGTACAGCCTACGATCTTTAAAATTTAAAACTGAAAACAAAAACAAGATTTGTTGACTGCGAAAAGTGCAACAAAACAGGACGCAAACAACAACATGCAACTCGGTTATAGCCAAAAGAATTGTATAACAATACTATCTTGAGAACCTTACTGCCTTACGTATACGTCCTAAACAATAATTTATTATTAATAACAATAACTAACGTAATCTAAACAAATTATCATCAAGAATCAAGAACAACGTAACAACAATCAAACAAATAAATAACTAGCTGCTTCACTAAATAACAACAAATCAACAAGAATGTTCAACAACATAATAACTCCAAATGCACGCTTTAACATCACAACAAGTCTAAACAAAACGCCAATGTCAAAACTGAACAGCTCTCCTCCCTTTTTTCACAGAGTTCCCAAGGTATACGCCATAAAACTGAAATTAACAATTGGATGGGATTAGCAGTGTTTCGAAGCTAGGAAGATTTCTAACAAGGGCTAACATACACACTACACACCCACCTTAAAATTAGAAGGTTCCTAGCTAGTCCCTCGTCATAGTCACCACCCACTCAACAAGTCGCGTTTGTGGGAACATGTCCACCGGTATTATGCTCTCGACCTCGAACGGAACTCCTTCAAACTTGTTCGAACTGCAAATTGTTGAAAAGCTTCAATAAGATGAAGAAGGAATGGAGGAAACCAGGAAACTGTAACTAGAATCTCTCCATTTAATCTATCATACACACCGATATATACACCGTTAATAATGTATAAATCCTATATAAAACATTCATATATATACGAACAATGTATTCTCGCAACTTTTACATTCTAATGCTTTCCTTTGCAGACTTCCCAGGCTGTGATAGCAACAAAAAGCAATCAACAGCCGAGAAGACGTCCCACCACAAAGCATACACCTAATGAATAGCTGGAGAAACATGGCGTTTGGAACATTGCGTAAAACAGTCAAACCAGTGAAAACCCCGAGAAAACTACACGATTTAAACAGTGCTAAATGCTAAACAATAATGAACAATAACTAACAAGAAGAAGTAGCATACACAGCTATATAAGTATACTAAATGCAAAACAATATAAGCCAAAGGAAATTAAATATAAAAAAAACTCACGTTGGTCTACATAAATCAACAATATTCTTTGTGGCCGCAGATGGATCGCATGAGACGAACACTAGTCGTTTCATCGAAGAAAGCTGAAACTATTTTATTTATGTCTCCTACGCATACGATACGCATATAGATATTTTGAAACGAGATGTGACCTTCACAAACACAAAAGCCACGACTAGGCGAGGTTTAATGAGATAAATGATAAATCAACGAAATCGAGTCCTATGAGCGAGTACTCGGCTACTCCAAAAAAAAACACACACACACACACAAAATTCAATTCAACTTAAAACGTGAAATCCAAACTATGTTAGCGCTATCGCGCTAACAAAGGAAAACCCACATTCCTGCATCCGACAATCACTCTTTCGTGCATTCCAGCACGTGGGGGATCGAGAACGCCGACAACCTAAAATGATTAGTAAATCGCCCACATGAAAATAACATGTTTTTTATATACATCATAACATTCCACCGCATGGTCATGGTACTTGGTACAACAAAAGGGCGAAGATTTTACATAGACAGATTATTACCACAAAGCCGTACTGAAATTTTCTAATTGTAAGGCATCTAACTTCTAACTAATATTTTTAAGTTTTATTATTGATATATGTGTTGAACAACTGAACGGTAGGTGTAAAATATCGTAAAAGAAAGACCTTCGACTCATCCAGACTGAACCCGGGTGCCAAATTATACTTCAAAGATCGGAACACGTCCTCCGCTTTCCCGGCAATGTATTGACATCTGAAAAAAGAACACGAAATGAAATTATTTATTACCGAAAGAAAAAAGTCAAGCAGCTCTCTCTCGTACACTACACGAAAAACAAAAGTACAAGACAATAAAAAATACGGTAGTAACCATTCCATTAACCACGGTTCCATTTTCCATTACCCACAATGAAAAAAAACGATTTCACCCCCAACGAAAACTAATATGCATGCTATATGTTGAGCGAGTTTCAGAAACAGGAAAGATTTCACAACTTTTAACAGAGAACCTGTGGAACGAACTCCAGGCAATGATGTGCGTCACAAAATAATCAGAGTATTTAGCAAATTTAGCTTACAAATTCACGAATTAAAATACGGCGCAAAAGTGAGATACCTGTTGTCGCTCATCCCATTATCCTGCGCGTTTTGTTTTGCATCTTCAACGGCTGACTCGATCATTTCGATACCAATGCACGCAACCTACAATTATCAACTGGTTCAATATCACCACAAAGATGCTTTGCACCTAGCATCTATCTACAAAAACCTACTAGCACACACACAGCGTGACTCGCACATAGCACCTATCTACTACAACACACCACTAGTACTAGCACACACAGTATGACCCGTCATAAATACATGTAACGTTGACAATGCCCGGGCTACTGATAGGAAAGCTAACTTCAGACGCAGCGCACTGTGACACAGTGAAAACTAAATATCAACTACCTAACGGATAGTGGGGTATTGTCCCAGTGTCCCATGAGCATTTTCGCTAGTAACATAAACATTGCATAAAATTACGAAAACGAGAATAGAACCAACAAACCTTATTCCGCTTCCTAAACTCTTTAAGTAAGCAGAGTCCAATTGTTCCAGTTCCACAGCAAATGTCCAGAAGAACGGTACCCGGATCATCCTAAGAAGGTGAACGCTTTAAAAAGGGTAACAAATACAAATACAAGTCCAAAAGTATTAACTAACTATGCGTTCCGTGAGTGCACTACAAGTTGCTTTGCATAGTGAAACATGTTCACTTGCTAGAAAAAGTTCAGAAAACAGTAAGATGGAAAGGCAACAAGTTCCAGTTCCAGGCCAACATACCATATCACCGTCGGTTTTTCGTTTCTTCGGTTCGGTGGGTCCAGAATCGTCCTCTTCGGGGATTTCCATTGGGTTATGCTCATCAGAGTGCACAACATCACCCGTTGTTGAAGAGGTGCCAGAAGGTGCAACCGTGTTTCCTCCTTGGCTCTCATCGTTAATCGTTGAAGTGATTAGCGACTGTCCTGTGGAATCTTCACCAATAAAGCCACATTGCTCACCTCAAAAATTAATGGAATAATTATGAGTACATTACGTTGGCCAGGTGCATAAGAATAAGAATGCGTTCACAGTGTCCACACTGAATTTCGAACAAGACAACTAGACACTAGACTATATAATAAATGTAATGAAATGCAATGCTTCTAGAGCGCAGCAATCAATGTAGTCAACTATCTACGACAAAACCTGTATGCACATACAAAAACAAACAAAAACCAAAAAAAATCTCAGTGTTCAAGTATTCAATTACCAATTGTCGTATACAACACAGCAGCGGCGTGTGAGTTTGTCTGGAAGAAAGCCGAAGGTGACACGCGGAAACGACAGTCCATCACCGTCTCGTAGATATAAGGAGCACCTGAAGTCAACTGATAAATTGAAATTACAATCATTAGGCCAGGTGCAGGTGGGAATAAAGTACAGCTAAATTGAGAAGAGAATAACAAACGGTATGGAATGAGAACCGCTAAGAAATGTAAATACTTTCGCGGCAATGGCAAAAATTGTACGCAGAATTAGGCGATACTTTCAGCGATATACTACGGAAATAACAACTAACTGATTGCATGTGAGGCAGTGAGGCTGAGAAATTGAGAAACACTGATATGTTATATCTTTTAATATTTCCCTCGGCTTGGCTTGATACAAACTTATACAAGATAAAAAAGACCATACCAGCCACAAGCGTATAATTCGGGTTGTCACTGGCGTGCTCCATAACCGAAATGTATAGCGACGTTACACGAATTTTTCGCGTTGTGAACGTTTCGCCGGTTATGTATCTGAATAATGAAAAAAGTTGTGGTTGCCACATGCTTTCTCTCAAGTTATTTGCTTTTGCGAACATACCCGTCTTTTACGGTCATGTAATTTTTTGGAGTTTATAAACTATGACCTTAAAGCTTTAAGCTTTAAAGGGAATATGTAGGCCCTTTTTGAAGTTAAGCAATATGAATAGAATGCGTGTTCCCCATTAAGGAAACAATAACAAAAGTTGTCTACAATTACCCACTTAAAAGAAAATGAATTAATGAATTACAAAGTTCGCCTTTTCCATATTCCATAGTAAACGCGTTAATCAGACCCGTGGCATAAATTTGGGTCTGATGGAGCAAATTTCAACTTATATCGGCATTCAAGATGCAGGGCATGCAAATTCGTATTTACATATTCAGTCGCCTATTTAAATTAACGTCTGGTATGGAAACGCTAGTTTCGCTTTTTTTTTGCTCATTTTGAGTGCCTATTTGACTAGCCATAACGTTCAAGAGAAATCGGAAAGCGAACATACCGTTCCGTTAACAATCGCTTAACTTCCTCAAACTTCTCGTGGTCGTCCTTGAACGGAAATACGGTAACGATCATCATGGCATCACCACCGAATTCTCGAACCGTCAACATTTTCCACGTGCCCACACGGGCGAATTCGTCGAATGGAGCGAGCCCTGCAATAAATAAATAATGGAAAGTGACTTCATATCTTCATAACAGACTATCTGTAGACAAAATATGATATCCCATATCCCAACTTAAAATAATGTCAATTGTACGAGCGTAACAGTCACACAATAAATAACGATCCCAACTCCCAACCAACTAACCACTTTCCTTGACAAACTCCTCAAAATCGGATACAATTCGCTTCGTGTGCACAGACATATTATCGCAATCATGAACGGGCAGGGTATAGTGCTGAAAAGAATTCGCATGCGAAATATTCACATACAACAGGAAATATTGCATGTATAATGCATCCAGTTATATGAATCTAACCAGAAAAATCAACTCACGAATGTTAGTGTTACATGAACATGGCTATCCTTTTCGTCATCAGACAGAAAGCACAAACGACTAACAGACAAGCAAAATAAACAAACGTGCCCCACTTATTGTGCAACTTATAATATAATTAGCTCATAGCTAATAATAATAAGCAAGAGAGGTAAAGTAAAGGCAAGAAGAACTAAGAGTGACCTGACCTACAGCCAAAATGACCAAAAAATCCTAACATACCTGATTCTTGCTGAACCGTCCTCCAACGAATCCGACACATACTTCGCCTTGCAAGTTCAATCCAACCGTAAACTCACATTTGTTCCGGTATCCTGTTGTCATAGGTGCGGCCTTGATCTAAAAGTTTATGATCGTCAACAAGAACAAAACAACTCGATATCAACAAATAATAATATCCTTACCACTTTATGAGCCCTTTTTTGTAATAAAGTCTAACAACAGTGGGAACAGTACGCGATATAGTAACCTTAGATTTACGATCTTTTATAAAGGTGTAATGGTGAGGCAAGAAATATAATACCCTGTTGATCATTCCCTCTGGCTTCCACTGTTTAGCACCAGGTACTTTCGCTTGAATTGCCTGCTGGGCCAAATTGCGAGCAATTCGATAGCACTCCTTTGTCTTGATCTAAAAAAAATGATATTGTCCTATTCCACTCGTGTAAAATTGGCAAGTGATACTAAGACTATGAGGGCACATACGTTCGAATGGCACCGTAAAGACCTAAATTAGAAGGTACATTTGTTTTTCTTCGGTAAGTAGTTCTCAAACCTCAAGTTGTTTCTCATAAGGGATGTCAGCGAGTGGAGTAACACTTTCCCGAGCAGAAGTTTTCAACGGAACTTCCTTTTCTTCACGAGGACGCTCATTCTGTAAGCAGCGTAAGCAAATACGACACTTTCGGACAATACTCGACGACTTCTAGGACAATACAAAAAAACCAGATGAACTACCAGATCCGATTACCGGTCGGTGTTACGGCTATCAATGTGTAGTGTTATACACCTGCATCAACGTGTTCAAAATTCGTCTCTATTCCAGGGTATAGTCATGTACATACATATCTACCTATAATAGGGAAAAATAAACCACTTACTCCAGGAGCACCACCTTTTCTCTTCTCAGATGGAGCGAGCCTCGCCGAAAGTTTACACTTTTTGAGCTCGATTCCATTCAAAACCTAAAACTGCCACAAAATTTAGTTATTCATCGAAGAGTCCCTAGTCCAGTTCATTTGTCCAATGAACCAAGTCAATCAAAAAATTAATAAAACAGAAGTCAAGCTGTTGTTACGGGGCAAAAAGGAAGGGGCTATGCACGCGAATCATAAGAAGTCAAATAAGTCAAACCTGTACGGCCTTTTCGGCGTCAGCAGATGTATCAAATGACACATACGCCGTGTCACGCATATGTCGAATTTTGCGCACATTTACATTCTCCAGGTTCCTGGAACAATGAACATACACAACTAGAACGATACTGTTGTGTATACAAAGGTATGGATACTGTATACAACAGATAGCGAACAGAGAGGTAGACGATGTATAATAAATTGTTTATTATACTGTAGATACGGGCGATAAGTATGGTAGACAACTCAGTAGTATAGTCGAGAGAAAGTCCTAGAGTGATATCGGAGGTTGCTTATATAGTAGTGCCTACGTGATAATTGTCATAAGAGAATACAATTGCACATACCCTAGACAGACAATATGTTGCACGTGAAACATTCGTGCTAATGATCAAACATCGCGAACAGATGTTACAACACATATGTGAAACATTACACTACAAACTATAATATGAATTCTTAGGTATACTCTAATACCTAACACCTCCGACCTTAGTATTGAAGTTATACTAAAAGAAACAAACATAAACAGGTTAGACTAAAACAATAACAATAGGTTTTAGTAACGCTTATTGGCCGGGTTGATGTCCAACTTCTTCGGGGCATTCCTTGGACGGGTGGACCTGCGCACTGTAGGTGTGCACGACTGGGGCACGGTCACAGCAGCAGACGGCGTCGGCGTTGACGTGGCATCTTGGAACTCGTCCTCGTCATCATCAGGAACGACATCACGAACATCAACGGTTTCGTGTTCATCATCAACTGTATCTGATATCACAGTTGGCGGTTGAGTCTTTGTTGTGACAGGATCAGACTCTTTCTGGTTCGAACGTGGCAACGGGTCAATATCGAATGCATCGAGCAGGATGTCAATGGCACGACTTCGGTTGTTAACAGTCCTTGGCCTCATCTGGTTAGCATGTCGACGTATTAGGTGTTTCTGACCTTCGACCTTCACCTCATATAGCACACTGCCTTTCTTGTTGACAACAGTTGCTTCCATCCAAGCAGGTTTACTTGGGATTCGGTGATCACGAACATAGACTAAGTCTCCTGGGTTGAAGACTGTAGCTTTCGAACCGTTCTTCTTATTAAACTGCCTCTCCATACGATCATCCTTGATGATCTTCCTCTCAGGCTTCGGCTTCAGCAGATCGAACGATGTGCGCATCTTTCGATTCAAGAATGTTTCAGCTGGTGACTTGCCTTCAGGAACGTTAGGTGACGGCGTCATCCTATACGAGAGCAGAAACGTTTGAAGATTCTCTGCAGGGCTTCCCTCCCCTCTCAATTTCAGCAACGCCCGCTTGAAAGTGTCGACGAACCTCTCCGCTTGTCCGTTCGATTGCGGGTGGAATGGCGGTGAAAACATGTGTTTTATCCCATTCTTAGCACAGAACAATGCGAATTCAGCACTAGTGAATTGTGTTCCATTGTCTGTTACCAGTGTCTCTGGCATACCAAATTGTGAGAAAATCTTCCTCAGATGTGTGATCGTGGCAGACGATGTGATTCTGTCAAGGGAAACGATCTCTGGCCATTTACTATAGGCGTCGACGACAACCAGATAGTACTTTCCTTCCAGTGGACCAGCGAAATCAGCATGAACTCGTTCCCAAGGAACACTTGCCTTGCTCCACGACTCCAGATTCGTCTTAGTCGGTGCTTTCTGAGCACGACTGCAGTTAGCACAGGACTTCACCGCGTTCTCGATGTCCTCGTCGATGAACGGCCAGTAGACTAGCGATCTAGCGAGTGACTTTGTTCGAACAATTCCTTGGTGTCCTTGGTGTAACTGTCTCAGAATTCGTCTTTTCAGAGCAGTAGGAACGACGATCCTCTCTCCGAAAAATAGAATTCCATCTGACTCTGACAACGATATGTGTCTGTTGGCGAATTGTGTGATGTCTCTTGAGCACTTGTTCGGCCAGTTTCCAGTTCTGTGAGCCTTCAGGACCACTTGTAGCGTCTTGTCCTTCTCGGTAGCCTCACGCAGAACGTTTGCGGTAACTGGTAGGGCAGCAACTGTGCGAAAATGTTCGTCCTTGAACAACTCCGTTTCGACTCTCGCGATCACCTTGTCCTCGTTACTGTTTTCTTGACTTGCGATCAGTCTCGAAAGAACGTCGGCGCAACCCATTTCAGCTGTAGGCTTGAACACGATCTTGAAATCAAAACCCTTGATGTAAACAGCCCAGCGTTGTAGCCGGTTTGCGCTCGTAACAGGAATACCCTTCTTGGATCCGAAAATAGATACCAGAGGTTTGTGATCTGTCACAAGATTGAACTTGCGTCCCAATAGATATTTGTAGAACTTCTTCATGGCCCAGAATATCGCGAGACCTTCCTTCTCGATCTGTCCATAGTTCTTCTCAGCTGGCAGTAGAGTTCGAGTGGCGTGTTCGACTGCTTTCTGCGTTCCATCACTCATCCGGTGAAGCAGCACCGCGCCTAGACCGTATTGAGATGCATCCGTAACCAGGATCAACTCCTTCTTAGGGTCGTAGTGCGTGAGCAGCATTGGCGAGGCAACGATCTTCTTGACCTCGTCAAACGCCTTTTGACACTCTTTACTCCAGTTCCACTTGACATCTTTCTTCAACAATTCGTCAAACGGTGCACGCAGCTTGTGCAATTCCTTGATGAACCTGCCGTAATAGTTGATCTTGCCGATGAATGAACGTAGTTGACCGACGTCCTTTGGCTCCGGCATCTTCAAGATTGGTTCAATCTTAGCGGGATCAGTCTTGCGACCTTCTGCAGAGATGATCATCCCCAGGTACCGAATCTCTCTCGCAGCGAAGGTGCACTTCTCGAAATTGACGTGGAATCCATATTCCGAGATCCTCTTCATACAGGCTTGTAGGTTCCGATTGTGTTCCTAAAGCGTCTGTCCAGAAACGATCACGTCATCGAGATACGCACAACAACCTTCGAGTCCAGACAACATCGCGTCCCTGATCTGTTGGAAGATCCCAGGAGCAGTCTTCACTCCGAAGCAGAGTCTGTTGTAGCGGTACAGACCTCGATGGGTGTTGATAACGAGCAAATTCTTGGAGTCGTCCTCTAACTCAACTTGTAGGTAGGCATCCTTAAAGTCAAGCGTACTGAAGACAGTACCACCGTTGAGAGTTGTCATAATGTCTTCTGCGGTCGGAATCGGGTGAGTGAAGTCTTCCAGGGCGTCATTCAGACCAGTACTGAAGTCAGCGCAGACTCTCACACTTCCATTCGGTTTCTTTACACACAGAATCGGAGCGGCCCACGGAGAATATGTGACACGCTCGATGACTCCAAGTTGCTCTAGCCGGTCCAGCTCAGTTTCCACGCTTTCCTTGTAATGGATCGGTACCATTCGTTTCGGGCGAAAAACAGCTTTTGCCCCTTCCTTGAGCTGGAGGCACGCCTTGGTTTTTGCACATAAACCAAGCTCGGTGGAGAAAACATCAGTGAATTGCGTCTTGAGCGAAGCAGTGTACGTCTCAGCAGATTCACTCTTCTTCGATGTAGTGATAGAAGGCTTCCCGGAGACCCGATGACAAACAGCATCCATCATAGATCTGAATGAAGGGAACCGCTCCAACCAGTCCAGGCCTAGGAGATTCATCCTAGCGGTGACGTGCACTATCCCAGTAATGTGCTCATCCTGGTAAGAGGCGTTGCACTCGAACGATCCGAATAGTTCAAGCTGCTCTCCATTTGCTGCGGTCGCGACAATACTCGGGGGTTTCAAGTTTGGTCGACCCAGCTCCTTCCATGTGGTCTCGGATATTAGCGTTCAAATCCTGAAGCCTGTGTCCAAGTTGAAGTCGCAACTTCTTTCCATTCATCAGAATGTTAACGAATCTGCGGCCGACAGATCGCGAAGACACTTCATGGACGTTGCGATTTCTCTGTTTGTTTTTCTGCTGACAAACAACAGCGTAGTGCCCTTTTCTTCCACAATTCCGACAATTCACTTCCTTGGCGGGGCAGGACCGGTGTCCACCGTCCCCTCCACAAGTACTTGCACTTCTCTTGTGGGAACTTCCTGACGTCTCTCTGTTGCTTCCGATGGGGTTTGTTGATGTTGTGGACCTTGTTGATAGTGAGGTCAGCGTTGAGGTTAGCCTTGTGCTCGCGGTACTTGTTGACGGCGACAGCGACATCGTCGAGGGTCATCTCGGGTGACTTATCAAGAGCCGTGATCAGCCATGCACGCATCTCCGCGTGTGCCGGAGTACGCAGACTGTTGAGATACATCAATACACGGAATTGATTTTCATTCAAATCACCGAATTTGAAGTCCTGACAGCTTCCGTTGACGAGCGCGATGTGCTTCACGTAGTCGGTAATCGGTTCCTCGTCCAAATGCAGACATGCCAGACGTTTCCGGAACAGCGATATTTTAGAAACGAATACAATTTTCAACTTCTCCACCACTTCCGCCAGACTCATTTCTTCCGGTTCCTGCGGCATACAGCGCAGCTTGAACTCCTTCTCCTGCTGGGGTGGTAAACGAGACAGTAGAAATCCGATTCTTACATCTTCAGGTACGGCAGCAGCGTGAACCTCCATCAGCTTCTGCTGACGCTTGTAATACTGAGCAAAACATGCTCCTTCCTCATCATCATAATCGAACATAGGCACATTCTTGTGTAGCATATCAAGCATGCCTCGTGCCTCTGAAGTTAGTGGAACAACTTCACGACGAACAACATCATAATTTTCCGTCTGAGATGGACGACTGGTACCATCTTCCAAGAGTTGAAGACGTTGGATGGTACTTGAGTGAGACTCTGCGAGCTCCTTCTGTCCATCTTGAAGTTCTTTCTGACTCCTCTTAATCTCTTTCAGCGAATCCAGGATCAGCTTGAGACTGACTTTATCGTCGTCGTCCATGTTGTTGACCTCGATCAGCGCGTCGACGATACCTTCGGTGATACCGTAGGTTCGTACGATACCGTTTGAATATACTGTAACCCGGCTTGGTTTCACTAGGAAAACCGCACCACTGGATACAGATACCCAAAGGTAAAAACTATTGTTGGACCTGTGTGCCTAAAGCACCTCTATCCGAACAACAGCAAGGAGTGTTTTGATCTACCGGTTTTTGCGGCGTAGCCTGCTCACCGGGGGTAGAAGATCAAAACACTAATCGATTCCAACTTCACACGCGAACGAACGACGACTATTGAAGTACCCGTGTGCCTAAAGCACCTCTGTACAATCAACAGTTGGGAAAGAGAAAAATAGAGAACAGAAGAATCCTGAACGCCAGTGTTGTGTATACAAAGGTATGGATACTGTATACAACAGATAGCGAACAGAGAGGTAGACGATGTATAATAAATTGTTTATTATACTGTAGATACGGGCGATAAGTATGGTAGACAACTCAGTAGTATAGTCGAGAGAAAGTCCTAGAGTGATATCGGAGGTTGCTTATATAGTAGTGCCTACGTGATAATTGTCATAAGAGAAGACAATTGCACATACCCTAGACAGACAATATGTTGCACGTGAAACATTCGTGCTAATGATCAAACATCGCGAACAGATGTTACAACACATATGTGAAACATTACACTACAAACTATAATATGAATTCTTAGGTATACTCTAATACCTAACAGATACGAAGCTAAAATATTTCTAAATATGGGTGAAAGCTATTATTCTTGCGCAAATTCTTACTCACATATGTGGATTTGAGCACATTGACATATATGTTATACCTTATCCTTATACCAAAGGAATTCCACAAAAATAAAAGAACGAGAAAAAACCTCACTTCTCCAGGAACTTCTTGAATTGCTTGTATCCAAAGAAGTTTGGAATATTGCAAATTTGTATACGATCTTGGTCCACTATAGTCCCATTAATGTCTCTCTTCATCGGAGGTTCCTCTGCGGCCTCGGTCGCCCTCTCGGCGCTCTGGAAATTGGAAAACGTTTTAATTTCCAAATCCAGTTTGATCAATAAGACATTCACAGCAATGGGGCGGGCATGTTCTACTACTTAGGCAGTACATAATAGGATAGGTGCGCATGTCAGCGCTCTAGAAAAAGAAAGAGATAGAACTTCACTTCAAATTCAAGCATAATTTAAGTGTAATACACAATGTACCATAACAATCGGTCGAACAATTACCACATCACAAGATATCTCACAAGGTATATCAACTAACTAGGTAACAAGTAGCAGCAAATATCAGACTGAAGACTCACAATCCAATGAATGAACCACTTGCGACTTGCCTGTTCTAGAACTTTTTCTGATTTTCCATATTGATCGTTTTCCATTCCCTTTAAATCGCTCTCCTCCTGCACCACTCCATTTTGATTTTCTTCAGATTGCTCCAGTGCATCCAAAGCGGGATTCTGAACTTCCGCCATACCTGAAATAAACAACACTTTATTCAGAATGTAATAAATCGAGCAGGCATTTCGCTCACAGTAATCTTCAATCATCTAAGTGAAACTTCAATCATATGAGCGAAATGTCTGCAAATATATAGGGTTAAAAAGAACAGTACAAAATCACGATAATAATACGACAAATAAACGGAACCCGCGATTAAATGTAACAAACTAACAAGGAAAAGAAAGACATTTTGTGCATAGAAAAAAATTGGATTCGAATCATCATTCAAACAAATCGAGTAAAAAAGAAGGAATCATTCGTCGTGTCCGGGAGAGGAGATTTCAAGAAAAAAACCCTAAAGGAAATTGTTTAGCAATGTGAAAGTAAAGCAAATAATTAAAAAGAAACGTCGTGCCATTCGTAACGCAACGTGTGTGTTAAAAGTGTATGCAATCAAATTCTGTGAAGCGCCCAATTTGGCAACCTACCTATGGCACAGAAATTCATATGCACCGCCGCCTCGAAAGAAAAATACTTGAAAATCATAATAAAACAACTACTTTTCTATAGATCCCTTCAGTTCATTTTGACAATTTGAGACGATGACACATCTGAAACAGTGTCCAGAGACGTCCACCACTGTTGAAGACGGTCAAGTTTATAAAAGAGATTTAACCAGGGCGTAAAAATCAATTGCCTCTCTGACATATAGCATCGCAATTCGTCCAGAGAAACATGCATAACATCAGACACTTCCTCCGGATTACGCTTTATCTAAAAAAGAAGGATAAGGACTTGGGATAGTTGAAAATAAGGCACGGACCAGCACAATGGCAATGACAAGCTTCAAATGTATGTCGATGAGATGATAGGCTAAGCACATCGATAACTCCCCTCGAGCTCAAGCCCGAGTTAAAGAAGAAGAGTCGTAGGTTTAGTTTTACCTACCCTACCGTAGAAGAACAATAACTCCTGGCCTGATTTAAACACTATACACTATATTAAATTGAACCACATTACGGTAAGGACATACATCACACATCCCACACGCCCACCTTCATACATGGCATTAAAAAAACCGAAACTGCGCACCAGAGAAGGATCCAAATTCTTTAAAATGAGTGCATAATCCAGTTCATGTTCACCCCACGGCGAATCCTCCATTTCGGCTTTGTATAAGAATTTTCCCTGAAATAACTGATGCAGAAAGTCACTTCCGAAATCCGAGTACAGAGAAAAAAAGATAGCTCAATAATAGTAATAAATGCATGGATTCACACGTTTCAAACAAGCGCAAATAATAATATCTACCTGAAATATAAACTCATGTGGTAATAATCCAGAAACTCCCAATTCGTGTTCTATCTTTCTGCAAGCAGCATTTCGAACGCCCGCAACACCATCAACCTAAAATAGGTAATTAAATAGAATGATACACAGTAATACATACTTCATTAACAAATAGCTAATGAACTCGAAATTCCTTTTTGTTGAATTAAACATTATATTACCATTTCCAGTTAACACGCCTTTATTGTGGTAAACAACGTCATCCCCAATGAAATCCAAAATCCGACTCTTCCGATTACTTTACTTTGAATTTTTTGTGGATAAATATTTAAGTTTACACATGATTATCACTGGCCTCATTATCCAGATACAATGGATGACTACAACAAGTATTCGTCCACATATTTGGGAACGTTATTTTGGAATCGGAACGCTTCTGGAGGATCAGTTTTCTATCAGGTGTAAAGGCAAACACACTGAAGGCACGATGAAGAACCATTGTACTTCTGCTGTGTGCGTCACCCTAAACAATATACCCTGAGTTAATACAAGAGAATGCGAAGAGCTTAGTGCTAGAAATAATAAAGCAACTCACATAATAAGCCAAAAATGGATTTTCATACATTAAAAGTCATCGCATGTAAAAATTTCCCACCTTGGTGACCTGACTAAGTATTTTGTCTTCATCGTCCACTGCAATACAATGTTCCTTTGTCATATACGCAGCTTGGACTGGATCAAGGCCAGATAACGAACCAAGATTAGGTGACAACAAGCGTCGACCCAAACTAAGCATCGTAATCTAAAAATAAAGATTGGCATAGATCGTATGAGCAACAAGACGGTCACATTCACCACAATTATTGAAGCATCCACTGCACATAGAAAGCTAAAAAAACCCACGGAGCTTTGTTTGGACACTGATCAAAATAAAAGGTTGGAAAAATTAGTGGGAAAAAGGGGTGAAGTTTATAAAAACGCGCGTTGGAAGTAAAACTGCAACAAACGCATGCTGTGGAGAAGGCGGGAAATCACGCATTTTATAATTTTATTCAAATCCGAGCTTACTGTATTTTTTTTCTTCGGCGTGACGGTTGTTGGTTAGTACTGTACATATTGAATGATCGCTCTTCGTATTTACATCTTGTTTTATGCATATTCCATCGAATTCTTCTCTTAGATACGATGGAAAAATTATCCGACATCGATGTTACCCAAACAGTTCCGAGTGAATACACATCACATTCAGCCTCGAATCAAAAATCCCAATGTCAGGAGTGTGGAAAACTATTTGATGTAAGTTTTTGAGTAGAATCCTTGTTAGTACTTTGCTTCGTGAAGCACAATGTCTTAGGGTAACCTGTTGAACATGTGTGGTTTCCTATATATTTGCTTGCCCAACCATGTATCGTGCCTTCATTTGGCAGTTATTGCTGTAATTTACGGGCCCTTGTCAATCTCTAAGGTTTACTGTTTTTATTGACTCAATTCCCATCCGTTTTTATGCATCAGAAAACATCTGTAATTAGGATCGCAGCGATGTGATTATCAAAAAAATTAGAACATAGCTGCATGTACACGGTCCTGATTTTTCAAACTCAATGTATTTCCATGGACCGGGAACATAATATGCGCACGATCACGGTATCTTTAAAAGGGTTTGGTGTCAGAGCTCATGAGTCGACTGAAGCCTGAACCCTGTTCATGTTATCAGAGGCAGTTTTCACCAACATTTACTTCTGTCAAAAAAGGGTACTTCAGTCAAAAGCGCGCGGTACTTCCGGTTTCACCAACATTTACTTCTGTCAAAAAGGTACTTAGGTTAAGTATCTTTTTGACAGAAGTACGCCTATAGCATGGGAGGCGTACTTAGACCAAAAAGGTGAAAGTATCCCGGTATTTCGGTTTTTTCTCCATTATGAGAGCTGATTAACTCAACTGTTTAATAATTGTATTGTTTTTATGGTAAAAAGGCATTGTAAACATTAGATAAAAAATAATTTCAGTTTTTGAATCACATTTCACATATTAATAAAGTGATTGCACACTTGATTATATAGCTATTTCTTTTTTACATTGTAAATAACTTTTAGTACTTACTTAGAAGTATATCATATTCGTTTTAAAAAGTAATCTAACTGTTACCAACGTTTTCTTCCAAAAAAGTAAATGTTGGTGAAACCCATCAAAAAGCGTGTTGCAGCGTACTTCAATCATAAATTTACTTAACCTAAGTACCTTTTTGATGGTCAAAAATTTATGACTGAGGCCGTTTTCACCAACATTTACTTTTTTTGAAGGAAAACATTGGATAACAGTTAGATTACTTTTTAAAACGAATATGATATACTTCTAAGTAAGTACTAAAAGTTATTTACCATGTAAACAAGAAATAGCTAAATAATCAAGTGTGTGCTCACTTTATTAATATGTGAAATTTGATTCAAAAATGAAATCGTTGTTATCTAATGTTTACGATGCTTATTTACCACAAGGAGCATAAAATTATTAAACAGTTGAGTTAATTAGCTCTAATAATGGATAAAAAACCGAAGTACCGGGATACTTCCACCTTTTTGGTCTAAGTACGCCTCCCATGCTATAGGCGTACTTCTGTCAAAAAGATACTTAACCTAAGTACCTTTTTGACAGAAGTAAATGTTGGTGAAACCGGAAGTACCGCGCGCTTTTGACTAAAGTACCCTTTTTGACAGAAGTAAATGTTGGTGAAAACGGCCTCAGATGTAAATGTTGGTGAAAACGGCCTCAGGTCAGGTTAGCTTCTCGAAAGCGACATACGACACAAGTGTCCTAGCACTATAACTGAATCAGCCACTTTTGAATGATTTATCTTTTTATTTCAGTTAGAGGGTGGCCTTCTCCGCCATTCACGTATCCACACAGAATATCGACCGTTTGTTTGTCCCGAAACCGAGTGTGACAAGAAATTTCCATGGAAAGAGAACCTAAACAAACACATTAGGATCACTCATCTTGGCCGAAAGTTTGCTTTTTTCGTGTGTCTCATGAAACGCAGACCTTGTAATTTGCGGCTGGCAGTTTGTCGGCCCCATGGGAAAGATATGTAGCTTGTCTATTACAAAGAGTGGGTGTTCAGGAACGTTACTCAGAAAATTATATTTCCTAGCACAAACTGGAGCAGTTACGATTTTTTTTTCAGACTAAAATGTGCGCATTGTGATCAAGAGTACGGTAGTTCGTCTGCATTGAAACGACATGAAAGGACTCACGATGAGAGGAAACGATATAGTTGCGAACACTGTGGAGCACGTTTCGATCTCAGCGAATCCTATAAGGTCGGTAGGAAAGTCCTTACACTTAGGTGTCGGACTAGTTTATTCGTCAAATATCGGTAACACCTCACGCGTTGAGCTCAGTGTTTCGGTAGCTGTCAAACAAACTGACAACATGTGCTTCACATTTTGTATTTGTTGCGTTTGACGTATATTTCGTCGACGGCACATAACAACTTATATAGAAAACATGTACACCCTTGCAAGCATTATGATAACAAAAAAATGACTTATTTTTTAGGTCCACGTCCGTCAACATCTCGGCGTACGACCATGCGAATGTTCTATATGTGGAAAGACATTTACTTCTCGTTCCGTCTGTCGAGTACATAAAAAGAATTGTGAAAGTAAACAGGAAGGGTTGTCGAAGATGTATGTAGAACATGCGGACTGATCGTTCTCTTCTTTCTTAGAATCCAATAAACATTTGCACATACTACTCATATTGAAGTGACTTCTTCGTTATATAATCTTTTTATTGCGTTACGAGACTGCCTGCCACTTATTCATATACCAGTCGGCTCACGCCGCCTGAAGCGACTCACATGGAAATATGATTGGTTTCGCATGGGCATACTTATATACAAAGTTTCAAACGTATCATAAGAAATTCACATAATAGGAAACAATTGCATATGCATACTTCGATATTGAGCTGCAACACTCTTTTTATACCCCAACACGCGGAACAATTGTCGAAAATTTACATTTCCGTAATGCACATCGGTATGCAAATTACGCTACAGTTACTCTTTTATATAATACCAGCCGTTCGAAGAGCCCTGTGGGCTCTTCTCCGACTGGAGGAATCGGCCTTCGGCCGATTGTTTCCCTATTTAAAAAAAGAATTGCTAAAACGTAAAAAGTTAACAGTTAACTCTCGTCTCTTTCTCTTCCGTGCCACTTATATTCTGATTGCGGAAACGTATACTAATCAGTTTGGATCTCCACTCGTCTAATGCTAGCATGCAAATTTGCCACTGAAGGGCTCTATGTAGAGCAGATTGTTACTCTTGTGATAAGCTAGCATAGCTCAACCGGTAGAGCGTTGGACTGTGAATCGAGAGGTTGTGCGCTGCTGTGGGTTTGAATCTCGCCAGCGATAAAGATTTTGTATGCTCTTCCGATCGAAGAATTTTTCTTTATGAAGGGATTTCGTTGTGCACATAAAAACAAACCCGTGACAAACTCTTCTCCTTTATATAATATAAATGCAAAAACAAGAGACGCAGACAAAACCCGAAAAAAATTACTGTATTTTTTCATTTTCCCTTAGTATTAAAAATTTTCTTTTCGCCCAACCTGAACGGCCGAAAACGCATTTTTTTTCTTTCTTTCGGCCATCTTAAACGCGCCCTTAGACAATTGTCGAAAATTTGCATTTCCGTAACGCACATCGGTATGCAAATTACGCTACAGTTACTCTTTTATACAATAAGTTTTATATAATTTGGAGTGCGGCAAAGTGCTTCAACGGTAGCTAATTCATTTCGCAATATTGAACTACTTTGTATTGCTAATTCGGCGTACAAAATTGTGCCTAATTTCATTAGTCGCAATTTTTTTAGATATACTAATAAGGATTGTCTAACTACACCATTACACATGTGTTGCACCAATTATTATGGGACATATACATATACAGTGCAGCGCATTAGTATACGGGCACCCAAAAAAACGTGTTTCTACTAGGTTTGGAGGAAATCTAATGCAACCACTATCAAGCATCGCCAAAAACCCAAACAAAATGATTTCCAGCATAAAGAATAAAAAAATTATATAATTATATTAATTTTAATGACGCCTTCGACCCCTCTAACCCAACATTCGACCCCTCTAACCCAACAGAGAGCGGTCGCATCACCACCGCCGAAAAAAAAAAAAAAAAAAAAAAAAAAAAAAAAAAAAAAAAAAAAAAAAAAAAAAAAAAAAAAAAAAAAAAAAAAAAAGAAAAAAAAAAAAAAAAAAAAAAAAAAAAAAAAGAAAAAAAAAAAAAAAAAAAAAAAAAAAAAAAAAAAAAAAAAAAAACCGCCGAAATGATCTACCCTGATAACTCCCAAATCTCTACACCTACCTCTCGTCCAGACTTCCCAATACGCCACAATATTCAATTTACTCTCACTGAATTATTCACCGAGCTAAAGTCTTTTATTCGCGAAGAACTATCTGAAGGATTTCGTCGGAGTGAGCTAAAGGACCATTTTGTGCTGCTCAACGCGGAGGAAACGGATCGGGTGAGTAATGATTTAAATATTACAACCAATGTTTTGGCTCTGTGCTCTTACTCACCCGATTCTTTCCATGTAATTGGTCGCATGGGGAAACCCGGCAACCATCCCCGCCCTATACTATGTCGAATGAAAGCTGGTGTTCGTTTGCCTCTATTTAAGGAACTCGCCGAGCGGCTCAAGAAGACCCCTGAACTCTCACACATCAACGTTCGGAGAGCAGAAACTCCGAAGCAGAGACATGAAGGATATCTTCGTCGAAAAGCTGCTCGAGAAGAACCTTTGACCCCGTGTGTGCCAGAGATCAAAGAACCAACTTCACCTATCGAAAACACACGTGAGGAACTGCAATTAGTAATGCCCTCCCCTCAATTGTCTGTGATTGAACCAATTGCACACCCTGTGCAATTGCCAACAGCTGAACCACCTGTGCCACCTATCCCGTTATTAGATCAGCAATCACTTGACCACTTTAGTGAGTCATTTGGCAAGGCCTTTGAATCAGCAATGGAGAAAGCTTTTATCGAAAAGTACGGATGTAAGGATTGATTATGATAGTGGAACTATATTTTAACTATCTACGTTTCTTGATATATTGCGTTTTGAATTTTTGAGTACATTTTTGTGATATGTAGTTGGGCCCTTGTCAGTACGAACTGTTGTGAAGCATGTTCGTCTTAGGGTATCCATTTGATTATGTGTGTCTTTTTTGATATATGTGATCAATAAACTATATATAAATTGAAAGTAAAAAAAAAATGAAATCCAGAGTTCGCACAAACCATTTATTTGTTCTTGAAGATCTTTTCATGGCGAGAATTTCTGTAAAAAAAATATAATTTTAGGCGTACTCCGAAGGAATTTACGGGTTACGGCGTCTTGAAGTGCGCTCGAATGAGCTGTTTTGATCCCTAGTAGCGTACCCCTTTAAAAAGGTGCAAATCCTAGTGAACCTATCCCTTTAAACTACTAAGCTTCGCAATTGCCTAACTTCAAGGCTTAACTTCAAGGCCTAACTTCCTTTGGAGTACGCCTAAAATTATAATTTTTTTACAAAAATACTCGTCATGAAAAGATCTACAAGATGATGTGGGTGGTTTTTGCGGAATCTGGATTTCAGTTTTTTTACTTACAATGTGGAGCAATTAAAATTAATATAATTTAAAGAAAAAATTACTGTTTATGCTGAAAATCATCCTGTTTTGGTTTGAGGGCATTCTTGACTTTAGTGGTTGCGCTAGACCTTGTAGAAAAACATTTTTTTCGCCCCTGCCTCAATACTTATGACGCGGCGTTTTTTTCGGGTTTCGTACACTAATTTTCCTGAAACTTCTGATTTTTTGCTGAATTTTTATGTCACTATGTTTTTGGCCATCCCAGATTTGGTAGGATGGTTGATTTTCTCAAAAAGTGCTTTTTAGTGCTAGATTTGGGGGTGCCCGGATACTTATGACGCGCACTGTATATGAATTTACCTTCCTACAAGTCCTTTCTTTGTTAACTAGTCTTAATCTTATTTTATTATTTGTTAGTTAATAAAGATTTTATACAAGAAATGTAGCCTCGCCCTGAATTACCACAACAGTTATTCCCACGTTCACGCTCTTCGTCGTTATTTAACTTTATTATTCATAACCTATGAGTGTTTAATCCTTTTCACAGTTTTTCTGCAGGACAGAGGAAAAATTGGTACAAAATATATGCGAACTCTGATCATTAGCGAGGGGACAAAACGTGTGTTCTCGTTCTCGTACACAACACACAACACATAATTGTTTTTGATAACAAAAAAAATGCCCTAGTAGGTACAAAATTGGAACGCAGTTGGCCCACTCACCTACGATACTCATGGTCAGGTTGCCAATTAACAGGACGAATATTGTGCTTTCCATATGATGAACAATGTGGTTTCCATAGTTTCTATTGCAAAATTAAAATAGATCCCGTGAATCACGAACTCAATGTCTTCGTACTTTTTTTTAGTAGAAATCTCAGAAACAATTTGGATCTGCCAATTCTTTCTAGGAACTGAAGTCGCAAACCACGGTGGTGTGGTAACATTGCACATAGAAACGTTTTATGCAAACAAAAAATCCCAAACTTTGTTAGCGCTGAATCACACAATCAGTTTCTTCTGCAAAGAGTTTTTTCTTTATCCTTCCAAACTTGGTGCGGTTAATCACGAATGACACGATAGTTTAATCATCATTCGTGGAAACGGTAGCAGCTGATTAACATTAAGTGTTACAGATCGTAGAGTGTACCATCTAAACATAGAGGTGAGGCGAGAGTGCAGATGTGCCAAACATCAACTGGGTACGTGTTCTGTATTCGTGCCTTATGTTTTCCTCGTATGAAGTGAAAAGGGTGATAATCTTGTAATCCGTACCGGGCGCGCGTCACCAGGACGACCGTAGGACTCTCCGCTCGTTCCTCCGCCCAGGTGAGCGGCTCCAATAGGCGCTAGTGGGCTCTGTCTCTGATTAGGGCCACAGGGCCTCTAGCAGGACACAGTCCCGCCCTAATATGGGCACAACCACTCCCTCAACTGTGCCCTCGCATACACACGTCTGATCTCGACCGAATCCAAGCATCACAAAACACAACGGTTGAAGTCGGGAGTCAGGTACGAGACCTTGGATTACGTTTAACAGTATCCTTATGATTACGATTAGTGCTTTGAAATTGTACCACTGGCTAGAGAATCTAGGCTAATCGCCTATCGCAGAATGCTCTAGATAATCTCGACAATGTGTAGCAATTCCGCTACCGTCGCAAACATACATCGTCGATTATTATGTAAGGAATAGTAGGTGCTTTGTTCAAAATATGTGACGTACTGTATGAGGAACAATGAGCAATGCATCTGAAAGAAATTAGCTGGTGATTATGAATTGTTAGTATGAATTTCAGAATACAATAAAGCCACACTTCGGAAAGTTTCAAAATCGGGCAAAACCGGGGGACATCATAATTCATAATAGTAGGGTTCTTGATTCTGAGGTTTCGTAGTTTGCGGTGACGTATGTGTAGCTCATCCTTGTCACCTCATAGTGGTTTCTAATGACCAATGCCACAATTATTTATTCTTCCAAACCCTAAACCTCTAAATTAGGGATGTTGAACTATCAACGTTCATACCACAATAGACTGTTCCAGAACATTCTTGCTTGCCTTTCGAAAATACAACGATCATGGTTTATAATTATTTTACGCCTAATACGTGAGAAACTTCAAATAAAATAATTACATGTTGCGATGTGTAATTTAATTGAGTAATACTAATCTGCCACTTAGTGTTAAAAGTATACATGGTGCAGTTTCCGGTCAATTTTCATGTATGAATTCGTCTCTAAGTCTCCACTTCAATGCTCGACATTTTAAAGGAGTAGAGTATTCTTATAATTGAAAGTGTCCTAAATTTGAAGACTTTGAGTACCATGAAAAAAAAACACTTAATGAAGTATTGTCAAGTTAAAGAGTTTAAATAGTTCCACAAGTCTAAGTGGATTTACGAGAATTTCGTAAACTGATTGCTGTATATTGTCAACGAAGAATACATCAAAGAGTATAATATGAGAACTCATATGGTACACTCGAAGTATTCTATCTCATAAACAGGATAAAAAGTACTAATTGTCAGGCATAATTACAGTATTCAATTAACCACTAGCAGCCGTGCCATTAGAGATAAGTACACACGACATTTTATACATGAATGAAAACAAATTATGTTCATGCGTTGTGTGAATGGTTGTATTCTACCTACGGCGTATTCTTCTATGCGTTAGCTGAGATAGATCTTTGAACATTCACTTCTAGATTTTGTACTATGTCTTTTTCTGTGATGTACACACGTAAACGCAGAGCTGTAATGGTATCTTAAAGGGTCAGGCCCATTTCAACTGACCCCTATTTCTGATGATTCCATCTGATTCTCCATGTCAAATATAGTAGGATGCAATATTTTTCTAATTTTCAAGCGCAAAATTCACACACTATTCAGCAATTTACCGTGGGCAGTCATACCCAACTATCTATCGCATTGGCACGCCCATTCGCGCTGATTGGCCAAAATCGCAATTGCCACGCCCAATAGAGCATATTGCCCAATTAGCGCGAAGGGGCGTGACAACTGCGATAGAAAGTTGGGTATGACTGGCAATAGTAGATTGATGAATACTGCGTGATTTTTGCGCTTGAAAATTAGGAAAATATCGTACCCTACTATATTTGATATGGAGAATCAGATGGAATCATCAAAAATAGGGGTCATTTGAAATGGGCCTGACCCTTTTATATTATAAATAAAAGTTATTGCGTTTGGAATCAACGCCAAAAGAATTGTCATTTGTCAAAATCTAGAACCCTTCGCTAGAGAAATTTGTGTTGCAGTACGTTTGTAGTTGAAATCATCTAACAAAGCGTTGAATCGACAAATAGGGTACACAAAGCGTTTTGCAGTAGCACAGTACACGTACTCCTCAGTCCCTCTTTTCCATAATCTCGAAGACACTGTTTTTGATGTACTATAAGTCAATAGGGGCGCGGATTAAGTTTGACGCACACTCAATTAGGGTAGGTTCAATAAACGAAAATCACAATGTTTTTGCTTTCGTAACAGCTAGGAGCAGCACAAGTAACGTACGGTAACGTTATCGAAAGTCTTCTCTATGTCACTATTGCCAAAGCAAAGTCGGCAACACTTGTTGCTAGAGAGATCCGACCCTTTATACGCAGTCGTCTCAAAATGGTCCCTATTTAAAAAAAGCCTGAAAAGAATATTTATTGCGATAGTCCCAGTAAATGTTCGAGTTGGGAGTGTCAAACTGCAATCAACTAATTACTCCTTACGAACAAGACTGAACAAACCTTTGAAACTTCTAACAAAGTCAGAGATGATGGAAAAAACTTCAGCTGGGGTTGTGATGATTGGGGAATGGAGTCAGAAGGCTGGATAGTGTATGGTATTACCTATTATCATTCTACTTTATCTATTCATATGAATTAAAGGAGGAGGCTGACGAGAAATACATCCTCTATTTCTTTCCTTTTATCGAAGGATATCGAAGAATCACTTCGCGATGGTTAGTTTGTTCTCATTTTTACCAAGTGTGAAAAAATTACTGTCAAATATGTTCCAATATCAAATCTTAAGCTCAAGTACTGAAAGTGACAAAAATGAGATTACTAAACGAGTATTGGAACCATATGTGACACTGAATTTTTTCACACTTGTTAAAAATAAGAATAAACTAACAATCGCGAAGTGTGCCCCTCCCTTTAAAGGGACAGGCCCATCAAAATAAATATATATTTACAATTTCATGTTATTTTTTATTAGCAGCGTATATACATACTAATTTTTATCCACATTCACCCCGGGGAACTTTTTTACGACGAGGCCAACTTATAAGAAGGGTACCGTATTTGCATCAATTTAGTCCTAATAATTCTTTTACTTCGCGTATGTTATAACACAGTTACAAACTTACGCATGAGATGAGAGTATGCTCAATAAAGAGGTGCCAGAGAAAAAACCGAGAGAGCAGACAACCAGAGCGGATAGACAACGAGAGGAAGGGCCAGGCAACGGTATACATTTGTGGATGCGCTCGTCGGAAAAAGTTCCCCGGGGTGAATGTCGATAAAATTTGGTTTGCATATCTTGTAATAAACACTTTTAATACAAATTAAGTAAATATATGTTTACTTTGATGGGCCTGTCCCTTTAACTAGTTATTTTTCAGGATGGACACACCCATACCGGGAATTGGTCCAGCAAGTTCCATAGGAGGACATCTCGGTTCACCCCCTGTTCCGCTTGGCATTGGCGGAGCCGACGTGAAATGTCTAGTATGCGGCGATACGAACGCACAGAATCACTATGGAACAGTTTGCTGTCCGTAAGTCTAAGTCTTACAGTATTCGTAAATAAGAAGGAAATCCATAAAAGGATTACAAAAGCAAAAAGTCAAATAGATACAAATTATGGGACCCGTTTCGACCTCTGTCGCATAAAAGTAATCTCTGGGATCACAATGACAATGCTAATGTTATCTCAAGTTGAATGTGAGTCATGCAAGGGATACATTTTTGTATTCCTGTGTGTATTTAATAATATATTAATGTGTGAATATTATATATGGTCTAATCTTCTTCCTTTGCTATATATAGAAGTGATCCGCAAGTTTCAGCTTGATTAAACTTTTAGTCGCATTAATTTTTTGTAACAAATGTAAAAATTCAGACGATCTCTGGTATCATTTCAATTTAGGAGATTTTATTTAACAGGTTCCTTATATGGGGTTTCTCTTGTCATAATTCATAATACTCACTCGCTGGGGACGGCAAACCTCGTAATTGAACAAGAGTACAATGTACAAGAACAATATTATCAGATTTCGAATTGTAAATTGTAGGACACTTATAGGATTTTTAGTACATGGAACAGCCTCCATCAGTATATGTAACATTCTATTTCTACAATTAGCCCTTTTCAAATCAACACGTTTTTACTGTTTGCTAATCGGCTGATGCTTCCTGTCCACAAAACTAGTGCTAATTATATTGCTAGCTATTAAAAAAATAAACCACTAGGACTATCACCAGTAGATTATGGAATTAGTTTTCCCAGTTAATCAGTTCGAAGTAATAAAGTTAAGTGGTTGGTTAATATGTTTTTTTTTCTGTTCTCAACCATAACTCTGATTATTGTAGACAACCGGAAATTGAATATTAACATCGTTTGTAACATCGGAGCTGTGAATTTTAATAGTGAAAATGGAATTTCATTGTGAAGTTTTTACCTAATTGTAAGCATAATTTAGACAGTGAAATTGAGCCATAGTTTGTGATAAAAGTTGGGGACTCCAAATAATTGATTGTTATTTCATTTAATAATTTATGCATTATTTAATAATCTTCGTAATCCTTCCATATTCGCTCCTTATTGGATATCCAATATGAAGCTTACAATTCTTGGAAGGTTTTAATACTGATCTTATTATGAACAATATGTATATACCATTCTTATGATGGTGTAATTTCTCCAATAATTTGGGGTTTGTTACTATAACTTTCAGGAGTTGCAAAGGTTTCTTCCGCCGCTCGTACCTTGCATCAAAAAACTTGGAATGTTATCGCGGAAACTGCTGCGTTGTGACAAAAAGTTCGTGCTCTATTGATAGATAAGCAACTGTGGGGCACCTGCTAATTGTGAAACCATGCCTTTTAACTTTAAGCCTGTTACACTGGGTAGTTATTCATCCGAATTTGAAGCGAAATGTTTCCGAAAACTTTGCCTCTGGTTCCTGGGTCGGTAGAGTTAGAGAGCTTACTTATTGTCTGCCCAATATAAATAAAGCCTACGTGGTTATACAAGTTATCGTATATGCTCAAGAGCTCAATTTGCGAGTTGCTCAAAGGTTAGCTACGATAAACGGAAAACATTTTCTCAGTTTTAGTTTATAAGTGTAAGGAGTCCTGCTAATTGTTTTAGATGTTTTCATTCTTTAGGCACTCGCAACAATTGTCGAGCATGTCGATTCAAGAAATGTCTGTCGGCGGGGATGAATCCGAACGGTGAGCAGATTCTAACGTACGCGGTCAATTAACTTTCCTCATATAGTTTTCCTATGGACGCAAGGTTCGAGGTACTTTATACATATACTGTAGCTCAATTACCTAATTAATAGCCCCTAAACCTAAATGTCAAGATCTTTGCTAGGAAACAAACTGACATTGTTGAACGCATATAATATCCGCGTCGGTTGCAAGATAAGCGCTCTCGGCATGTCGCCGCCTACCGCGGTCGCCATGTAATACATGCTGGGTTGTTGAACGCATATAATATCCGCGTCGGTTGCAAGATAACGCTCTCGGCATGTCGCCGCCTACCGCGGTCGCCATGTAATACATGCTGGGTTGTTGAACGCATATAATATCCGCGTCGGTTGCAAGATAAGCGCTCTCGGCATGTCGCCGCCTACCGCGGTCGCCATGTAATACATGCTGGGTTGTTGAACGCATATAATATCCGCGTCGGTTGCAAGATAAGCGCTCTCGGCATGTCGCCGCCTACCGCGGTCGCCATGTAATACATGCTGGGTTGTTGAACGCATATAATATCCGCGTCGGTTGCAAGATAAGCGCTCTCGGCATGTCGCCGCCTACCGCGGTCGCCATGTAATACATGCTGGGTTGTTGAACGCATATAATATCCGCGTCGGTTGCAAGATAAGCGCTCTCGGCATGTCGCCGCCTACCGCGGTCGCCATGTAATACATGCTGGGTATACATGTTAGTCTTACGATATACTGTATTAATAATCTGCCGTGTTGTCGTGGTTATGGAATGTAATAGAATGTAATAATAATGTCCGGGTAATCAAGTCGTTTATACGGTGGGTGGTCATAAGGTGCAAGCACAAGCGTAAGCGTAACTACAGGCTGGTAGATGCGCGGGAAAGAGAGAGAGAGAGAGATATTAGATGCGAGATTAGCATTTCCCATGCGTAACTATATTACAACTATCTTACAGTTTAATAAAACATTTTGTTCAGAAATTCGTCAGAAGCAAGGCGACCAAGGTGAAGAAAAGAGTGCGTGCGGCAGTCCGAGCGACATGAAATTGTTTGGAGGACCGACAGATCCAGGAACCTCCGTCTCCAATATAGTGCTGCCACAGTTGAGCGTATGTGTTTTTTTATTCTTGGACACATCCATTGATTCTCCATGGTTCATCAAGTCCATTCAATCCTACAGCTAGCCTTTCCGGACATTGAAACCGATAATCTCCCACCAATCCATTTGAAAATTGCAACCAAGGGAAGGTAGTCTTTGTAGCTTCTTTGTTTTGAATTGTTCGAACGCCAACGTGAAACGGTCATGATCTCCTCCGGCTTGAATCGAAAAAGAAACCGGACTGGCTCAACACATTTATTGTTTTTTTTAATGCTTTTCATTAGTTATATATCAGACGTTTCATGTTTTTATAGGTTTCGTCGTCGCTCGATCCTCTATTCATGAACACGGATGAAGCTAAAGTTCTCGCCAGTTTCTACGTGAATTTAGAACGGTGAACATATTGCATTTATTCGGAAACATTACCTCTCCCAAAATAAACTTTAATAAGTTTAATCATCAGGAACATCATGTTCTCTATGTTTGTAAGATTTTTTATCCTTTTTTAAAAGTCTTCGTGATTTGCTACTAGTGTATTTTTGTCAGCCACTACTGTTCAGATACTGTGACAATAGTGTGTTCAACGGAACCGATATTTCCGGTCAAGAAGAGGAATTCCTAATCAGCACAATGCTAGAATCGTCTGTGGAAGACCTTCTGCTAAAAAGGAGCGCTCAATGTCCAAGGTTTCCGGTGCGTTGATATTTTTCTCAAATTTTATCGTTAGAGCGACATTCCGGGCGGTCTTTAAAAACATCATTCCTATGTACTTCAAGTTTACCCATTGTTCCACGTCCGTCATGTGCATAGTCTACAACTGCACAAGTTCTCGACGGCTAATCGTTCAATTTCTTCTGACTGACGTCAAAGGGATAATGTTCCTGGAACACACTACCGTTGTTGATGGCGATCCCCAAATAACTATAATGATTTACAGATTGTGTGGAAACCGCATCAGATGATTGCGAGCAAGTCTTTCAAAAGGGTATATGCACGGCTAGTGGCCTTTTTCTGTGATTGGGTCAATCACATCCCATTGTTCAAGAATCTTTGTGTGCAGGATAAGGTGAGCAATTACTTACTGGCTTTTCCATGATTTACCGAGTGAATCTTGTTGCAACGCACACACACCCACAAACACACTCAAGCACGCACACGCACGCACGCATGCACGCCCGCACGCACGCACGCACACACGCACACACACATGCACGTACACACGCACGCACAGTTGCAAGTTGCAAGTCTGCCCATTACGTATATCATCGTATAGCACAGGCCTCAGAGCGTACAAAAGTCTTATTGCTAACCAATAATAGGATCACATCAATTATCAGATCCAACTATTCATTGCTCGACTAACACAAGTTCTCCTCCTGAATATGTGTTATCGGACGTACAAAGAGGGCTGCGGTGGTCTATTGTTGGGCTCAGGAACTGTGTTTCCTTTTGACAAGACGCTAAGGGCTCAAGTTGAGGACGAGCAGTAAGTTGAAGTTTTTGCGTTACATTTTTATAAATATTAAATCCTAACGCAAGATGTAACACACGATAACAGAGGATGACAGTACTAATGATTCTTTATTCATGAATTTCTCTTCATCGTATTATTGGACGCACACCTCGGTGTTACTTAATAAATGAATACAAACGAGCGGCATAAAAAGAAACGACGTTTATTTGAAAACTAACCTCCTTCTGGATTTGCCGCGTTGTATAGAAATAATCGGACAGCTTGACGTAGTCCATTCATGGATAGAATAGCCAGTGTTTATTCGACTCTGTTTTTCAGAATCCGCAATATGCTCTCCCAGGTGGTGGACTCGGTCTTCGCTGACGTCATCTTTCCTATGAAAGATTTAGATATAAATGAAGAGGAATACTGTATGCTCAAGTCGACTCTGTTCTTGTTTGAAGGTAGAATTTTTTTGTGTTTTTCATTATTAGGTAACTTATAGTTTAGAAGCTGGCATCTTTTCGAACAAAAATTCCACCAACAAAAAAAAAGATTATGAGAACCGAAGCCTGAGCCTATGCTTAAGCCTCAGCCAAGTCTTTCATGGAGTGATATCCAAATGATGTCAATTTTTTTTAGGTTTTCCATTTAATCAGCTTTCCGATCACGGAAAAGAGGTGCTAATACGGGAAAAACAACGACATAAGGTAAATTGCAGTTGCAATACCACAAACTGGGAGAGATTGTATTTTTCCATGAGTTTTTCCATGAGTTGAACAGAAAAATGGCAAATGCAGCGACTGGGACCACATCAAGGCGAGCAAAGTATCTAAAGTATAAACTAATGAGTTTAGGCGGCCCTCGTTTCGCTGATATTACAAAAGAAGGACCTGAACCCGGCAATCGACCACTTATTCAAATTAATACAAGTGGAACATTTAACAACTACAATTGAGGTACATTTCAGTGAAGAATATTATCTTTTTCTTATTCCTAAAGATCCGTGAATGACTGTAAACAACATATTTAGGCCACGATCATGAAATTAGGATCATGAAAGACAATACAAACCTATACAAACCTATGTTGAACGCCGTTTTCCCATGTAGTGTATGCAAATCAGTGTGCGACACTGCGCGATTTTTTAGTCTAATTATATTAATTACAACAAATGGGAACGCAGATGTCCAACATACGTCTCAAAAACCGGTCATTATATATTGCATTAAGATATTTATAATAACAATTTAATTCAGGCGGTTTCAAACTATATCGACAAAGAGTTCGGACTGATGAATCTTTTTGGTTTATCTGGAATGCGAGGAAAACTAGTTCACGAATGCCACGTGATGAAATACGCATTCTGTTGAAGAACAAAAAACCTTCCTCCTCATTTTTTTGCGAACCCTTTTTCGGAAACCTACGATTACCCTCTAATAAGCAATGGGGAAACCGTTACAATTAGGCTTATTGTTAGAACTAGGCTTAGGCTTACAAGCTCGCGAACAGAAGCTGATATGTTCAGTGATGGTTAGTGTCGAGCGGCCCGCCCTCCCTCCCAGTAATCACCCCTATGCTGATATGTTTGGTGTGCAGCGTATTATGATGAGTTCGGGCTGTTCAGTGATGGTTAGTGTCGAGCGGCCCGCCCTCCCTACCAGTAATCACCCCTATGCTGATATGTTTGGTGTGCAGCGTATTATGATGAGTTCGGGCTGTTCAGTGATGGTTTAGTGTCGAGTGGCCCGCCCTCCCTCCCAGTAATCACCCCTATGCTGATATGTTTGGTGTCAGCGTATTATGATGAGTTCGGGCTGTTCAGTGATGGTTAGTGTCGAGCGGCCCGCCCTCCCTCCAGTAATCACCCCTATGCTGATATGTTTGGTGTGCAGCGTATTATGATGAGTTCGGGCTGTTCAGTGATGGTTAGTGTCGAGCGGCCCGCCCTCCCTCCCAGTATATATATGTTCATATGTGTTGAGCTGAGATGAGTATAATCACTGAACATATCAGCATATCAGCTCGACACTAACCATCACTGAACAGCCCGAACTCATCATAATACGCTGCACACCAAACATATCAGCATAGGGGTGATTACTGGTTTAGGCGTCTATATCAACCTATGAATGAAAAAATACCTATGAAAAATTATGAAAAAATAAGAAATTATGAAAAATTATGAAAATTATGAAAATTATGAAACGTCATCATGAAAATTATGAAAATTATGAAAGATTATGAAAAAATACCTATGAAAAATTAAAGCTCAATGAGATAAGCAAACGCGAACACTGAACGCGAACACTGATATAAGCAAAAGTTGCCTGTTAGAGAGCGACTAAATAGCACTATAACAGCGAAGACGCAGAGTAGACGGCCCTATGCTGATATGTTTGGTGTGCAGCGTATTATGATGAGTTCGGGCTGTTCAGTGATGGTTAGTGTCGAGCGGCCCGCCCTCCCTCCCAGTAATCACCCCTATGCTGATATGTTTGGCCGGAGAGCCGCAGAGTAGACGGCGCAGAGTAGAGACATTGTTAGAACTAGGCTTAGGCTTAGCACGTGGTGTTAGAAGTAGGCCTTCGATTTGACACTACGATATCCTCTTAAAAAAAAACCATTCAATATTTTTGGATTCCACTTAAATATCAATGATGTGTATTCTTGAAATTTTTTTATTAACAAGATGTATTAACGTGTAGGGCGTAGAAGTTTGCAATTTTTCACGTTGGCCAAGCATCCTTTTTCTTTTTTTTTTTCGGTGTGATTTTTTGTATCTCCAAGAATCGACATATCAGTCATGTACATATCTTTTGCTATTTTTCGTTGGTTTCTTTTTTTTATTATTATTTTCGTACTGACATCACCCTTCAGAATTTTGCATGCTGTTGTTGCCTGAAGATTAGGCAACTTACAATTCGAGACATAATAATTGGAAAAATAATAGGATAAAGGGTTCCGGTTCCGGTAATAAGGAGTTCAAGGTTATTTTCCTTTATGACTTTTTTTGGAGTTAGAGGACTACTATGTAAACTTATCATCCCCATTTCTAACTAGTCTTATATTTTGGTGTTGTGGTGTTTATTTTATTTTATTTTATCCTATTTATGCTTTTTTTTGTGCACGCTTGTTAGGATCTGTAGTTTATTATTCCAAAACTTTACGTTGCGTTTTTTGAATGTGCGTAATAAACATTCGCTGTTGCCTGTGGGTACAATAAGAAACGTACTGCAAAGTAAGTGTAAACTAATGTGCATGGTAATAAAACACACTTCCATTCTTCCTACAAGCTTCCTACTTACTGCAGTCGTACGGCTGGTAAAAAGGTTTGCCTCTTTTGTATTGCCTTAGAGTATTTATCTCGCACTTTCGCACGCGAGAATTCGCGAAAGTGCCATCCATCTCGAAAAAAATTTGTGTGTTTTCCTTTACTTGAAGGTGACCTACAGTAAGACCGAAAGTGCCGCATTTTTGTATACGTTGTGCGTGTAATCACGTAAAGTGAAGTTTTATTTTGCTCAGCTATATCCGATAGTTATTCAATGCACCAAACTAAGGACTCTAAGGAAATTAACTAAAAACCTTCAAATTCACGTGCCCATATCCCGCGCGAAGCGGGATAAGCAGTAAGCACGGCGTTGACACGACTTGTAGGATAACATGAACATGAAGATACGGTTCGGCTGTCGCATAAAGCAATATACCTCGCATGCTTATGGCACTTGGATTTTTTAGTTATAAGCATAAGCCAAAATTAACTAAATATAATTAAAGGTTGATGGACAAGCATAAACACCGGAAGAAGCGATTCTCCAATGAAACAGTCAACAGAGAGCAAGGAGGGTCGAGGGAGACATGTGAGTTTCTAGTCCAGAGGTTCTATCATCTATGGGATCTAGGGAATCCACATAGAGAGTTCCATAGGAAGGAAAATCCGCCCTGACAATTAGGGAGACCCTCACAGGAAAACGAAATAATTGCCGAAACAACAGAAAAACCGTGGCGTCGCGAAAGGGGTTCACCAATTTCCGATGTAGGGAACATGTAATAAATCAACAGGATGGGGAACGCAGAGAGAACTCTGCTTCTATTTGTAAGTAAGACACTTCTACATCTATGTGTAAAAGCGTAAAAGGAGGAGGCCACGAGAATGAAGTGCTCAAATAGTTTCCTTTTATCGAAAGATGATGGTATTAA